>VDFB02047230.1:376397478-376437971 GCA_007258455.2 Sequoia sempervirens | reverse complement strand
TTAGCAACTGCATCATATTTGGGATCCACAAGCATGTCCTTCTCCTCTACAATCTAATTAGGTACCGAGAAGAGATTGATCATCTTCACAAACTGGGTGGACATCCGCATATAGTGCCACATGCGTACCTCCTTATCTTCTTGAAAATTTACCCAAAAGTCTTCAACATGGGATAGGTGGGCATATTCTTTTCTGAAAAGCTTCTTTAATTTTCAATAAGGATCCATTATGCGCCTAGCTATGTGGATATCTAGATTATACTCCGTAATTTCCTTTTTTGAATATCCCACACATTGGGATGTGGGAATAGCATACATGCCTTAGACAAAGGCAAGAACGTAGGGAATTCCTACCCTGTGCTTGTCACTCAATAAAGTATGAGCATTCTACAACTACCGAGAGACTTCCAATATGACCATCTAGTTGATAGGATATCGGGGTAGTTTGTATGGTCTCTCAGAGATACCCTCCATTCTAATGTACATAAATTTGGGGAACTGAATAAAAAAGAACCCAAACCTCTAAATGGAAGTAGGGGCATTTTGGGAGACCCTCCTATGAAAATCCCCTCTAATAAGCCTAATAATATGCCCAATGAAGACATCATTTACTCTCTGGTATTCCACTTTGAAATTTTTGTATTGTAGTTGTGGGTATCGGTCATATACTTTGAGTTCCCTTCTTGGATGTAGATTTGGTGTGATGAAGAGGCCCTTGTATGGGAAAGGTTGTGCCAGGAGGTACACCAGGTAGGAGGTCATATAAAATTGTGAAGTCTTCTTCGTGACCATGAACTACGCATGCAAATTTTCATTGATGATCTTGGCCGAGTGGAATTTTGTTTCTCCTCGAATGATTTCCTCAACAAAGTAGAACATCCATTCCTAAAAGAATACAGTACTAGGGAGGCCCATTACTTTTCTCAATAGAGTAACCAAATCATGGTACTCTTCATGGAAGTCACTTCAAAAAATCTCTTGCAATACATTAGCGACACTCCCCCTCTTTTCCTCAACCAATATTGGTTGATTAACTTCTTGCATGCTAGGGGATTGGCCTTCCATGTTTTCTTTGCATACCCATTCTTGGTTTCCTCCATAGGATCAAAGGTTGGGATATGAAAGGTTTCCCCTATGGATCGCACTAACAAGTCTGCCAACACCCTGCCTTCATGGTCGATAATCTTCATGTTTCCATGGTGGTAAGCCTCCTTGCATTCCATTACTAGTGTTGGAGCTACAAGAGTGGGAGGAAAACTAGTTTCCTTGACCAAACCACTCTTTCAAATCTTTCCTAAATCCTTCATAATGGGTTTGCTTGTGATTCTTCGTCGAAATTATTCTATGTCTACATGCCCAAGATTGGTGTCTGATATCGAATCCCATATAGACGTGACCTTGGAAGTGACTTCCACCCCATGGAACTAGTACTTCATTTGGTCCTTTTCCTCCTTTCCTTTGGGAACTTTGGCAATCTTCTTCCCTTTTTCCTTCTCTATAGACTCTTTTGAAGGTCCTATAGCATATTCCATAAATATGTCAAATAAAGACAAAGTGAGCATATTCGTATAAAATGTGAGGAAATGTCTATGAAATCCTGCAAAAAAAATGTTAGATTCAATAATTCATCTTTCAAAGATCATAATATTCATCAAGATTCATCATTTGGATCTTACTTGGGGAAGATAGGGCAATCTAGGCCCAGGGATGTGGGTTTCCCTAGGCTGCCAATCTTGAGAAGGAAACATAAAAATGACATAGAAGGCGTGATGTCCTGCATGTGGCCACCCACATCAAGATTTTTGCATTTGGACTTCAAGAATTAGTCAATGCCTTAAAGAATTTAGGAATGTTTATGAATCATTCATGAGGTCCTTAGAGGTGTTAGTTTGAACACTTTGCCAATGTGGGTGCGAAGGGTACAAAAGTATGGTACATTAAGGTTGTCTCAAACTCCACCATTTAGAAACGAGTCATTTAGAAATGACGTTGGCAAGGAGGATGTCCACATACAAAATCTCGCATTGTAGGACCCACAAGCAACTACAGCGGCATGGACTCCTCTCTTAATGCTCTATTGCTTAGGAGTACACAGGAAAAAACTTGTGGGAAGTAGTCAAGAGGTGGTTTTTTGGACATGACAAAGACAAGATGATGACCCTCAAATGGTGGTCTGCACTGTCAAGCCCACAAAAGGCTTCAACATCAATTTTTGTTGGCAAGGACTTCAAACACTAACAAGGGAGTTAGGTCCCACAAAGTGAGTGGAAGGTAAGGCATAGACATTTGCAAATGATGGTTGCAAGACAATGGTCTACATGCGGGGGCCCGCACTAGATTGCCCGCATTGCCCTTCACTTAGTCATTTTTACACATGAAGGGGCTGAGTGGAGATGGGCAATGAAGAATCCACAAAGTGGATGGATGAAGGTCCCCAAAAGTTTATAAATGGTGAGAAGGGAGGGGGAACCCCACAAATGGAAGTCCACAAATGGTGATCTAGAGATATTTTCTTGTGGGGAAACCTTGGGATGGCATTGGGATGTGCGGGTTCTGCAAGGTGGAAGAAAGTGAGAGCTTCGTTGTTTAGGATGGGCATTAAAGTGATGGTGAAGAAGCAGCAAAAACTCGTGAAGAATGTTCCATAGACTATTTGAGGCTTCAATGTTATAGTTGGGACACGAGCCACCTGGGACCCATTGTGTGGAAAGCTAGAAGGAGGTGGCTGTTGGGAAATGACGAGCAGGGAGGGGTTGCCCATGGACAAAAGTCCACAAGATTGGGCCCATGACAATTTGGAAGACCTTTGACTTTAACAAGATTTTTCTATTTAGTCTTTGATGGGGCAGTGAAGGGACAACATCCATCTACATACACAGACCCTCCAAGGGCAATGGCCAAGGTTTCAATGTTAAAGTTCAAACTACTAAGCTAATAGTGAAGAAAGGCTTTCAGGCTGCAATGGCATGAATACCATCGTCAAGAATGGCAGTTGGAGGGTTAAGTTCTACGTGGCTTTAAAGAGCCAATTCAAAAGGATTTTCAAGTTTTATGAGATGGGTTTTGTGCAGGTTTTCATGTTTAACTAGCTACCTAAGGAACTTCTAGGTTTTCTGCCCTAAGTTTTTGCAAAGTTTCCAAAAATATACTTGAAGAAATGTAGCTATGATGAAAAAAAATTCACTTGGTACTCTTGAAGAATCACAAAGGAAGAAATGCTCAAAATCACCTAGAGAGCTATGTGGGCATGAAGGTGACGAAGGTAGCTGGAGCACTGACAAATCTCTAGCTAGGTGTCTTTAAAAATGATAGGTAGACTTTGCTATTTATATAAAAAATTTCATTAATTGTCTCCATTAATTGTTGTACGACGATTGGTGAGGTTGGTGGACAAGGGTTTCAAAATGACCCATGGCAGGAAAGCCGGAGCCTGCGATGCGGGTGATAGTTAGGTGATCACTATTTGGAGGTTTCGTAACAGGGTAGCAATGGATGACATGGAGCCCACCATGCAAGAGGACTTCCTAGCTCATCCTTCAATAAAACGGTGGAGGAGGGATGTAATCCATCTAGGAGCGACCTGCAGGGGTGAACCTGCAACAAGAGGATGCCAGTTCTAAAAGCTAAGGGAAAAATACCAACGGAGGCCTAAAAAGGTATAATACTTGGAAATTTCTTGGGGGGTGAACCTTGGTCAACTCAAGATGATAGCTTTATGACTCTTTGAGCATTTGGAACTCAAAAAAAGGGGCACACAAAATGAGGTGAAGGAAAAAAGTGACTTGACGAAGACGAAAAAGAGATGGTCCCCATTCCAAATGGGGTGTGTGTGCTATAGGCACAACAATTCACCTATCAAGCTTTGTAGAAAGTATGATTCTTCTCCATGTGTGTTTGACACCAAATAAGGACCTAACCATGGTGCTTCAAAATTTCCATGCTCTCCCTTGTCTTGAGATCTTGCATTCCACATCAGTACCATACTACCAACTTCAAATTTTTTGGGAGAAGATATTTTATCATGCAAATGCTTGAGCTACAACTATATCTTTGCATTCTTGTCATGGTATTCTCTTCTAGTTTCATCTAACTATATAATATTTTCAATCCTATGTTGCATTTCATCGTAGATGTGCTCATCATACTCTTGCACAAAATTGTACATTTTTAGCAAATTATTTTGAGGAAGTCTAACATCTAAACCATAGACTAGGCCAAATGGTGAATTTCCAATGGCTTTCTTGATAGTAACTAGGGTCAGCCCATAATGCAAGCTTCAACTTTAAATCCCAGGCTTTTTTATTCTTCTCAATCACTCTTTGATGATTTTCATTAAAATTTTGTTGCTAGATTTAGCCTGGCCGTGTCCTTGAGGATGGTAAGGGGAAGAATAAGAAATTTATATGCCATGCTTGTCACAAAAATCCTTGAACTCATCTGACCTAAAAACATAGCATTGTTTGATATAATATTCTTTGGGACTCCAAATCTAATTAGGAAATGTATTTCCACTTTACTTGTTTCCTTCTTTGTGGGGATTTCCTGTACCCATTTTGTAAAACAATCAGTTGCAACAAGGATCCATGAGTTTCCCCGACTATACTTTTTTGATATCTCACCAATGAAGTCTATACCCCATTGCTGGAAAGGGACCTAAACTGAAATAGGTCTGAGTGGTAAATTCCCTAATAACTTCAGGTTTCTTGCAAACCTTTGGAAAGCATCACAAGTTTTAACAAACTTGTGAGCATCTTTAAAAACTGTGGGCCACCAAAATTGCACCCTCAAAATTTTATGAGAAATTTTTTATCCATGTAGTGGTCACCACACACTCCATTGTGCATTTCTTGTAAAATTTCCAACACTTTCTTTCCATCAACACACTTGAGCAATACATCGTTTGGGCTTCACCACTAGAGTTCATTGTCAATAATGATATCTTTAATGGCATGTAACTTCAAATTTCCTTTCTCATTATCAACCATATCCTCATGGCATTGTAAATTTTATAAGTACTAAACAATTCTTCTATACCAACCACAAGATTTCATGTCATGGATAGATGCAACATCAACATATTCAACTTAATTTATCTAGTTTTCCTCCAAGTATGTTTCATCCATTAGCTTAGCCAATCCTTGTCCTCTTACTGACTTGGTAATTTGAACATCAATGTTGAACTCTTGGATCTCGTTGATCCATCTACACCTTCTGCTTGTAGTCTCTTGTTGAGTGAAAATATCCTTCACTGCAACATTTAGCACAAAAGTTATGACTGTATCTTCCATCAAGTATGTTCTAAAAATTTTCATAGCTTTTACTAGGGTGTATGCTTGCTTCTCAGTCATGTCATACTTAATTTTTGTGGCCTACAAATATTTTCTAAAGAATGCAATAGGCTGCTCAAAGCCCTCATCATTTTTTGCAACAAGACAACAATAATAGTATGGAAAGGAGCAAAAGAAAAGATATGCATAGGTTTGGAAAAATTTGGATACTTTAGGACTAGAGCCTCTTTGATATCTTTCTTTATGCTCTTGAATGCCTAACTAGGATTCTCACTCCAAACCACCTTCTTTGCTTTCTTCAACATATTAGAAATAGGCCTTGTAATCTCAACAAAGTTAGTGACAAACCTTTGCAAGTAATTGATTTGAACAAAAAATGACTAGATACCTTTAGAATTTTTTGTTGAGGAATATTTTCTATGGTAGCCACTCTCTTAGGATAAATCCTTATCCCATCCTTAGACATAATGTGGCCCAACAACTTTCCTTCTTTCACTCCAGACACACATTTTTTAGGATTCAATTGAATCCCATACTATAGTACTTTTTCCAACACTTTCTCCAAGTACATACAATTATCTTGTTCCCTTTTGTTGTATGTGGTCAAATCATCTTGATAAATAACTAAAAATATGTCTATGAAATCTACAAAAGCCATATCCATAGCTCTCTAAAAGGTAGTCCCTACATTTGTCAATCATAGATAACGACTCATAGCTAATTACCTTTTGTAACATGGTGTAGAAGAGGGGGATTCACTACTCATGAGTTCTCTTCATCTAGAGAGCCTCATGCAGCGAACTTCCCTAAACTACCTCAATGGCACAATTGCGAGAGTTTTAGAACTTGAAAGAGCATGTCACAAATATTTTCTAGACAAACTAACAAGCTCTTGGAAAAAGGATGTCAATGCTAAATATGGACAACAACATGGAGCATTTGCATCTCGTATGGACCAAAAAGTGAGCTTATCTCAAAAAATGGCTAAAGTGACTACTTCTATTTAAATTTCTAAGAAATCTTAGAATGCATGAAAGTGATAGAATTGAAATAGAGTGAAGTAGAACTAATAAAGATCAGAAGAAGAAAGGAAATAAATACTTACAACCATGTGAGTGATGAAGCCTCTAGTACATGAATGTCTTCAATACCTGCATACGTGATATCTAGAGAGAATGTTGGGGCTGTATAGGGTTTTTCCTCAGTCAAACCTCAATTTTGGTGTTCCCACCTCCATGGACAGCCTAGAAGATAGAGAGAAAGAGAGAAATGAAAAAAGCACGTGGTGAAAGAAAAACCCGCTAAGGAGTAGAACCCACACCACCAAGTAAGAGTGATAAAATAAAAACCCTCTCGAGGAGGAGAAATTATATCACAAAAGAGGTGATAAAAGAAATCTCCACTCAAGGAGGAGAAACTATATCATTAGATGTAGATGCAATAGACAAGGGATGTGTGGAATCCCATGATGCTCACAAGAATGAAGTGAAGGAGATGAAGTTGTGAGAGTGAAGCTAAGAGAGGTTGGAAGTGCTTGAAGCTACTATGGAAATCTATGTGCAAGCAAGATTTAGATAGTAGAAGGTTGAAGCCAAAGCAAGAGAGAAGCTAGAAGCAGAAGAATGGAGCTACAAGAAATTAGAGAAAGTTAGAAGATGCAAATGGAGTGAAAAGACTATTTTTAAGGAGAGAAAAGAAGCTTCTCTAGCCATTACCACTGATAAAAGGAGGTGACAAGTGGAAAACATGCTAAAAAATGGTTGTTTGAGCATTGAAACGTCACAAGACGCTAGTGCAGTGCGCAGACATCTGTGTAGCGTGCTAGTGTCTAGACAAGTCACACTACAAAGCTAACACACAAGGGTAGATGTTGAAAAGGGGTGTTAGAGCATCCTGAGATGGAAGAAGCCCATGCAGGGGCTAAAATGAGCCTACTCAAATTCCAAGGGAGTGGAATCTAAAGTAGAAGCAAGAATGTTTGTGAAATTGCAAGGGGTACAATTTTACACTTACATTTTTCCCCCACTTTAGCAGACATGTAAATCCACATTAATATGCATGCTAAAGGAATTCTTCTAAACATAAATAACATCATATTCCAAAAGAATACTATAGATGAAGCATATAACTCTTTGAACGATGGAAGCATGCCCCCAGGTTGAAGACCTGCAAAATAGATGCATCAGACAAAAAAAACCCTACATTAGACAACAAGGTTGGTGCAAAAAAACTAAGGGATTTGAGTTAGAAAAGTGAAAGAGACTTCGATGTAGAAGGTTTTCTCAGTACTATGCATCATCCCAAAATTAAGAAATAACACACAGAAGAATTTTAAGATGAAGAGAGGAAAGGTCATATACTTAGGATAAAGAAGATGCATATCTTCAATACTGTATATGGAAGATGAGAAGAAAGAGATAAAAATGAAATGAATGGAAGTGTAATAAAATCAATCCCTGCTCAAGGAGAAAAACCCATATCACAAAATATAGGTGATAAAAGTAATCCCCACACGAGGAGGAAAACCCATATCACAAAATAAGGTGATAAAAGAAATCCCCTCTCGAGGAAAACTCGCATCACAAAATATAGGTGATAAAAGCAATCCCCGCTTGAGGAGGAAAACCCGAATCACAAAATAAGGTGATAAAGGAGCTCTACAGGTTCTTGGTCCTACAGAGCAAGACAAATTAGAGAATCATGTGGCTGCTACAAGTTGCATTGTAGGACAATCACAAGAAAGATAGGTCTAATCAGGCTTCCCCCAAGCTAGATGTGATTGTATGTGTAGACACCCAAATTTGATCGCTCCCATATGATCAAATTTACCTCTTTATTCATCAATTCTATCAATATTAATTTATCTAATTAATATTACACTTCCCACATAAGATTCTTAAAGTATTTAATTTAACAATAACACTTTATCTGGTACCTTTCTCCTCTCTAAATTAAATAAATACACCAATTTATTTATTTTAGTCATTATAATCTTTTTGAATTAAAATCAATTTAAAATTCTTCTTTTCTCTCTCCTTATCACATCCTTCGTAATCCATCTCTAATTTGGATTAATTTAATTAATTTGTATTTAGGGTGTGCATCCTCTTAATCAAGGACTAATGTCACATCCTCCTACATTTGCCACTTGTCTTTAATCTTCTATTAATTATCATAATCAAGTATTTGCACAACTTTAATCAAAGTCATTAGCTATTTTTAGTACCACTTTTTGGTCAATCCTTCCATTTTCCTTTCTTGGCATTGACCCTCTTTCCTATGTGAATTTTTAATTCACTTTTATTCATCCTGGGTCTCTCTCCTCCCCATGTGAATTTTTAATTCACATTTTATCCTTCCAAGGCTTCTAGAATATTTGACTTGTCACCTCATGCACATGTGACCAATTCCCACCTTTTTGGAGACTCTCTATTATCCATTAGATTCTCCTATGAATGTGAATTTTTAATTCACATTTATTTCTCCAACCACTTTCTCTTTTTCCATGGAGATTTTTGAGGAATTCCAAAATTCTTCAAATGTCATTTTCATTCTCACTTGTGGACAAGAAATTCATTTTTGAAGAAATATTCTCACTCCCCAAGTACTTGGAAGGTACTTGTCCTTCCTCCACATCATGTACCTCCCTTCCACATCATATACACATCATCCTACCTTTATCCACTTCACATTCCACATGTCAAAATGTGAGGGCTTGTGAGTCCTCAACTCACCTTAGCCCTTCATCTTGACCTTGTTGGATAAATCTCAACCATTGAATTCTCTATAGAATTAAAGTTTCTCTATAAATACCCCATCCTCTAAGGCATTGAAAAACACTTAGCTATTTTGCAACTAAATGTTGTCATTTTGTGCACTCATCTAGCCATCAAGTTCATCCATTTACATTTATATCCAAGAATATAGTTAAGCCTTGCATTTAGTCATTTCAAGAGCCATCAAGGAGCATAAAAATCAAATCAAAATCAAGGGCCAACTAAGGAGTTTCAGCTACAAAAGGGAGGTATATCTATTTAGCATCATTTTACACTTTTCCTCTTTGAATTTACAAATTTCTTAGGCTAATCTTGAGGTGTTTCTTTATGTTTTCTATTGCATTTTAGTTGCTTAGAATAGGTTAAATATTTTGATATCACATTTTTGGCATGCCTAGTGGGACCCACAAGCAGGTTCCTATATTTCATGTTTGTTGTTGTTGAGTTTTTTGCAGGATTACATCACAAAAGAGCAATTGCGCCCCTGTTTTACCACAAAAGAGCGATTACGCCCTTGATTTTCCGCAGAAGGGCGACTGCGCCCTCTATTTTTCTACAGAAGGGTGACTACGTCCCCTTGGCTAAAATTTTTGTGCTAACACTTTTCTACAGAAGGGCGACTATGCCCCCTTGGCTAAAATTTATATGCTAATACTTTTCTGCAGAAGGGCAACTATGCCCCCTTGGCTAAAATTTATGTGCTAACACTTTTCTGTAGAAGGGCGACTACGCCCCCTTGGCTAAAATTTCTGTGCTAACACTTTTCTGTAGAAGCACGACTACGTCGCTTGATTTACTACAGAAGGGCGACTGTGCCCTTGATTTTTCGCAGAAGGGTGACTGCACCCTTGTTTTACCGTAGAAGGGTGACTGCACCCCTAATTTTTTGCAGAAGGATGACTATGCCCCCTAATTTACTGGAGAAGGGTAATTGAGCCCTTGATTTACCGTAGAAGGGCGACTGCGCCCTTGATTTACTATAGAAGGGCGACTACGCCCTCTTGTTACCATAAAAGAAACACATTTTGGAAGGTAAAATGGTCATTTTAGCTTCGATTTTTGTTGTTTTCAGGTACTAATCCCCTAACACTATTTTTTGCAAGGATATTGGTGTTTCGTGCTAAATTTTTTATGGCATATTCTTGTGAAATTGATGGAGAAAACAAGATAAAACAATTAACATTTACTTGAGGGGCTATCCATTTGCTCAAAAAAAATTTAGTTATCCTTGTTGTTTTCATTAATCTAAGAATATAGTTTAATTAGAGGGAGTAATGTTCATTTCTTTTTATGTCTATCTTTTTGTGTTACCCAAAGGGGGCATTAGTTTGTTTTCACTTTCCCCTTGCACTTTGTGTGAGCAAAGGGAGTAGTTGGAAATGATTAGTGCTTTCTTTCTAGTGGGACCTGCTTCGGGATTTCATCACCCCAAAGGACAATTTCAATCACGCTTACTGGTGGGGTATACAAAGGGGGGAGAGCGAAAGTTGTACCCCAATCTAGTCACATCGTAATTGGTAGAGTGTCAAAGCTATGGTGATACCTAGATAGATGTGAAGAGTTGGGCTGAGCCCTTCAGTATCTCGCTGGGGTTCCCGACTCACGCTTGTGACAGGCTGGTGTTCACGATTGTGCCTCACATACCGAGAGTATATTGAGGACTCCCTAGACACATTGTGAATCCTAGATTAAGACCTCTTTGGCCATATCCTTAACACTAATTGTAGGATTGTATTTTCTTGAAAGTGTTTTCTTATGAAAAACCAGTGAACTTTTTGACAAATTAGCCTTATTTTTTGTCATCTTAAAGTCCTTGATTTTTCACAAAAGGGCGACTGCACCCCCTGATTTACTGCAGAAGGGTGATTGCACCCCTAAGTTTTCATAGAAGGGTGACTGCGCCCCTATTTTATCGTAGAAGGGTGACTGTGCCCCTAATTTTCTGCAGAAGGGCGACTGCGCCCCTTGATTTTCCGCAGAAGGGCAACTGCACACCTGATTTACTACCAAAGGGAAACTGCACCCTTGATTTACTGTAGAAGTGTGACTGTGCCCCCTGATCTACTGCAGAAGGGTGACTGCGCCCCTGATTTACTGCAGAAGAGCGACTGCGCCCCCTGATTTACTATAGAAGGGCGAATTTGCCCTCCTAAACACCTGAAATCACCCCGTTTGGATCTGTTTAGCCTCTATGCCATCATTTAATCATTCCCAACTATTATCTCATCATCCCAAGCCTCTGTTTTGTCATTTTGAACCTCCATAAACCTCCATTTGACCATTTTAAACCTCCGTCTTATCATTCCAAACCTTTGTTTAACCATTCTAAATCCCCATTTATTCTCCACAAATGTCCTCAATCCATTCGCTCATTTTAAATTTTCCCATAATCCATTCAAAAGCCCATATCATCACCTGGTGAACATCAAGATTTTACCATTTACATCACCAAACCCGTATTTCATAAACACCACCCATAATCAAATCACCTTAACCTTGTATTACAAAGTGGTTACCCAAGTTGAGCTTAGCACTTGAATTTGATTATTAGTCGTTAACTTTGACCTAAATCAATTTACTTCCATCTTGAGGTGAATTCAGTGTCATAAGTTATCATTCTCAACCAAAATCAATCCATTTCTATCTTGAGGTGGATTTAGTGTCGTGATCATCCATTTAATCAATCAATGCTCTAGGGTAACCTTCCTTGATTAAACTCAGGGTCTCTCACATCTTTCATCATCCAATCATACCCATTCAGTCATCCAAATCTATCGAACCCAATCATTTGACCAAATTATCCAATCAATCAAATCACATCTATTCAACCAACACAGTCCAATCCAAATCCGATCCAATCAAAATCCAATCAAATCTAATCTAATCCAATCAAAATCCAATCCAATCCAATCCAATTTATCCAATCAAAATTCAACCCAATCAAAATCTAGTCTAATCCAACAAAATCTGATCTAAATCCAATCACAATCAAATCATTCATCAAAAACATCATTATAATCCACCCATAGCACATTTGCATGCCCGTTCAAACTAGGTCACAAGTTAAGAAACAAATGGCACAACAACAAGGTCAAAATTCCCAAGCGAACATGACTCAAGATCTTAATAACAATACAAATCCCACCAATGGTGCAAATATTGTTCAAGATCCTAACAACATCCCCCAAGATCCTCATAATGGTACTTCATTGCACTCCAACATCAAAAATCAGAACAACTCACCACACGGTGAAGAGAGTATGGCTAATCAACCCAAACTCACATTGAGGAACATTTTAGTAATCCCGCAAATGTACAAATGACTGACCGTCTGTTTGAAAAAAATGGGGTAGAAATTTTGGCCCACCTAATTGAGAAGGGTATCAAACCTCCCTCAGGTGTTGACTTATCCAAATATAGAAGCTCCACACCTAACGTACCCCACGATTCACAAAATGCACTAGAGGGTTCATACGTCCCCAATGTTCCTCCAATTGAGGGTTGGCATCAACCTAAATTTGGCAATGCTACTCTTTACCATGTTAACCACCCCCCACATGCTCCAATCTCAGTTATGGGGGTTCCTCAAGTGCCTGATCTCAGTAATCCCTTCACCTATGGTATTCCACAAAATGTTCCACAACCTACACCATTAATGCTAACAACACCACCTCTTTCGAATCAACCTACCGTCAACATTAGGGGTACCCCCTTTACTGCATTGCTTCCACCTCTTGGGGCTGCAAATCCACCATCACTTTCATATAATCTCAATATCTTCATCAATCCAACCTTCCACCTCAATTACCTCTGCAAGCAACGTCCCAACCGAATGTTCTAGTTGGTACCCAACAACCTCCTTTATAGAACACCTCTACATTATCTCAACCACCTCATCAGCAACAACCCCTCCATAATGCTTTGGTTTCTTCTCAACAACCACCATACCAATTGCAAAGAAATCCATCTTGAATTGTTGCTTAGACCATATCCCCATTCCTCACATCCATTTTACATCTACAAAACCAACCACAACACAACACCCCATCTCGGCCCACACAATAGTTGACATCACAACAACCTCCTCAACACTATTACTATCATAATCAGCAGAAATTTCATCAACAACCACCTTATGGGGCTTCCCAACAATCACAACAGCACCTTCAACACCCACAAATCAATCCCCAACATCCCATCCAAGCTCCTTAGTAGCCTACCTTGTACTTCTATCAAACAAATCCATACTATACCCCACAACAACAGCCCCCATATCAACAAAATCCCCTGGAATACCAACAAGGGATGTCATCATCCAACTATCAAAATCTGCACCTCAACAATTTGACACTCTCTCAACAAGATCCTTTATCGTCATATCATCCATATCCCCCCAACCTACCACCGGTCAACTCAGATCTGTTGGAAATCAAAGCTGCTCTGAAGGATCTTCAAGCTGGGACTAGAAAATAATCATTCAAATTTGAAGACATATGCCTATATCCATTCGATCCCTCCATCTCATTGATCCCCTTCCCTAAACATTTCGAAATGCCAAAGTTTGACAAATATAGGGGGGACAAAGAGCCTAGGGCCCACTTATAGGAGTTTTACTCCTAGTGTCAAGAGGTTATGCACAATGACAACTATCTCTTATGCCTATTCTCGTGAAGCCTAACAAGCAATGCCCTAGATTGGTTCATGACCCTTGAAAAAGGGTCCATAAAATCTTTTGTGGACCTGTCAGAAAAAATTGTCTCCTACTTCTCCTTCAATTTAGAGGACACTGACACCTTAGATCTCCTCAAAGAGAAGCAACGTGAGGGGGAAACCTTTACTAGCTACCTCCAAAGGTGGTGTCCGCTAGCAAGCCAAATGAAAACCCCTTTGAAAGAGAAGGACATGGTCACTCTCTTCATGGAGAATTCTCATCCCGATATGGCTCATAACTTTAGGTTACATTGTGTCACCACTTTTGTGGAGATAATGGAAAAGGGACCTATCCTTGAACAGGCCCTTGTTACTAAAGGGCACATCAAAATACATGGCCATGATAAAGAAAGGTCATTTGGAGACAAACCACATTTTTGGAACAAGAACATAGTGAATGATGGTGTGACTGATACTAAACATGTCCAAGTGGCTAATACATCCCTAAGACAACAACCCTCTATACCTAACACCATATCTATACCACAGAGGGCACCTCGCCCTCCTCAATAGTCAAACAACTAAGGGAACCCCTAAGTGTTGTCTTCAATAAGTTATAGATCAATTATCCCATCACATATCCTATCACCAAGCCACTTGACGAATCCAAACCCAAGCCAGCATGGTTTAGGGAAAATGAATATTGTGAGTTCCATAAAATCAAAGGACATTCTTTGAATAAGTGTTAGGGTCTAAAAAGTTATGTACAAGATCTCATTGATCGAGGAGATATCAAGGTTGACTCTAGTCAAGCTTCATCATCTAATGCTCAATTATAGATATACCAAAATGCCTTCCCAAACCATAATCAAGGCCTGAGCACCTCCCACAGTAATCCCCAAGACAACAACACAAATAACTTGAGCTATAAAAATGAACCCCTCAATTACGAGGGTATTATTCATTACATTGAGCACGTAGAACCCCATGTATCCATGATACATGTCAAATTCAAAGACCCTTAGTGTGTTGTTACTACACGACAAGCCCACATCACTATCCGTGCGGCCTCCAAATCCACCCAATCAACTCCTGTAAGTTCTTAGTACAACATCCTTGATCACTTAGGAAAGACCCTTGCTCATATCTCCATTTTAGATTTGCTTAATTCTTCTCCTATACGTCAAGAAATCCTCAACAGAGCCCTACAAGAAACCCATGTACCTAATGACATTGATCCTACACAATTCCAAGCCTTGGTAGGACACCTAGCTTTATCTTATCAACTGCACTTCAGCCAAAATAACATGCCAAACATCGATGTCAATTATAATCACCCCTTACATATCAAAGTCATGGTTGCCTGTCATAAAATAAAAAGGGTCTTGGTAGATAATGGATCTGCCCTCAATTTGTGTACTCTAAAATTCATAAAATAGGTGGGGTATACTCAAGTAGATTTAAGTAATCATATCATCATAATCAAGGCCTATGATAATGTAGAAAGGAATTCAGAGGGAATTATCAGTCTTCCTATCCAAGTGAAACCTGTGGTTCAGTACATTACCTATCATGTCCTTGATCTGGACTTGCCATATAATCTCCTCCTTGGCCACACATGGCTCCATGCTATGCAAGTCATTCCCTCCACGTACCATCAATGCCTAAAATTCCCAATCAACGGACAAGAAGTCACCATCTATGTTGACCCACAACCATTTGAATATTTCTGCGCTTTAGAAGTGTCCTTTCCCCATTTACATTATTGTCGTGGGGTTGAAATGGGGGCATCCCATTCATCATCCACTAATCCACCCTCTACCACGATAACCACTCCCTCTTCCATCACTGATCCCATAGTCACAAAATTCTAGATCATTGACAAAGGGTGTGGTGAATACGAAATGCATACTGCTCTTAATGTAGCAAACATGCCACTGTCACCACATGAGTATGGTCAACCTTCACACGCTACTCCAAAGGAAGACAAGATTGTCACCTTCAGTGGTAAAAACATCCCTACCACCACTTTCAGATCCCCTAGTGTCAAGATAGATGCACCAGAAGAGGATATAAGCCAATGGGTTTACCAAGAAGAACCCTAGCGGAATCCTCCTCTAAAGGAATATTTTTAGGAAGCATATCTGTGGTCAGCTAAGTTTGTAGAAAAGTATAACTACCAAGGCAGAGGCCTAGGTAAAGAAGAATAGGGGCGGTTGCAACCTATTGATACATCAAAGCTGCCAAAGAACATAGGCATCGGGTATGATAAACAGTAGAAAGACCCTGCAACATCATCTAATATCTCCAATAGTGTCACCGTGGACAATGACTCATTGGAAGACATACCCGAGGAGGAATCCATCATACATGCATATGATGACGTTGATCACACTAACTTGTCATCTATGTTTGAATGCTTATCCGTCTGTACCATTAACCTATCCCTTCGCCACCCTGAGCTTATTGATTGGGACCTACGTGAAAGCATACCCGTCAATATGTCTGTGGATACATATGTCAACCTCATGGGATTGGGGGAGGATGAACACTCTAGTCATAAAAATAAGAACAAGAAAAATAAAAAATGGTCAGCAAGTGAAAACCTCCCCAAGGCACTCCCTGACCTTGAAAAAATAAAAATAAAGGATGCATCCGATGGAAAAAACCGCAAAGAGGCACTAGAGGATGGAGATGTTCATCTTCCCCTTGTGGGAACTCATTTTCCTGCGCGATTTTCCATCCTAATTAAAGAGACTCAAGAGTTTAATTTGGGTACTGCTGAAAATTCTAAAATCACCTATGTAGCTAAATCACTCTCAGATCTAGAATATGCAGTCATTGTCCAGTTACTCCAAGAGGGTGTTGTTAACTTTGCCTGGTCATATTCAGACATGTTGAGCTTAGACCTCACTTTAGTGGTCCACCATCTAGACGTTCGCCTTGATGCCAAGCCTGTCAAATAGAAGCTCTGCAAGATGCACCCACAGGTAGCATTGTTAGTCAAGAAGGAATTGGAAAAATTATTGGATGTAGGTTTTATCAGACCAATTGACTACTCTGAGTGGATCTCCAATGTAGTACCAACTGTCAAACCAAATGGAGATATTCATATCTACACAGACTTCAGGGATCTTAATAAGGCCTTCCCAAAAGATGACTTCCCTTTGCCTAACCTTGACATGTTGGTCGACCTCACAGCAGGACATGAGATGCTATCCCTTATGGATGGTTTCTCTAGTTATAATCAGATTCGAATTGCACCTGAGGACCAACACAAGACCGCCTTCACAACACCTTGGGGTACTTTATGTTACAATGTTATGCCCTTTGGTCTCAAAAATGTGAGGGCAACATATCAGAGGGCAATGACAGTCATCTTCCATGACCTCATCCATATCATCATGGAGGATTATGTTGACGAATTGTTAGGAAAATCCAAAACACAATTGGAACATGCTACCATCCTAAAAAATATCTTTAAATGGTTAGAGCAGTACAAGTTGCAGCTAAATCCAAAAAAGTATGTCTTCGGGGTTACGTCAGGAAAATTGTTGGGTTTTATCGTCTCCTGAAGGGGTATTGAAGTTAATCCTGCCAAAGTGAAAGCTATCCTGGACATGCCACTCCTGCGCAATTTGAAATAGTTAAGAAGTCTGTAAGGGAAGATGCAATCCATCCGTCAGTTCATAGCCCAGCTCACGAATAAGTGTCAGCCATTCACCCACCTCCTAAAAAAAGACTCCACCTTCTGATGGAACCAACAATGTCAAACAGGTTTCAATAAAATCAAAGAATACTTAGCTCATCCTCCGATCTTGATGCCACCAATTCTAGGGAAACCTCTCTTGTTGTATATCTCTACCACTTCAGTCATGCTAGGGGCATTGTTGGCACAACATGATGAATCATTGAAAGAGACAAAAATCTACTACATTAGTCAAACGTTGGTCAGCTACGAATTAAACTACTCCCCCATGGAAAAGGCTTGCCTCGTGCTAGTCTTCAGCACACAGAAATTCTGACATTACATGCTCAGCCATCCAGTCAAATTAATTGCTAAAATTGATCCACTGAAGTATTTGCTATCTAAAACCACTCTGACTGGCCACATGGCCAAGTGGGTCATGATTCTATGTAAATTTGACATAGAATATGTGGAGCTGAAAGCCATAAAGGGACAGGTCATAGCTGATCAATTGGCTGAGGCACCATTAGTAGATGCTGACCCTCTAGACACTGAATTCCCAGATGGAGAAGTTTGCATAGTTACAAAAACACCAACTTGGACACTATATTTTGATGGTTCCTATACTCATAATGGATCAGGCACAGGGATTTTATTAGTTACCCCTCAAGGTGACTGCATTCCAAAATCATTTAGGATAGCATTCCCATGTACAAACAATATGGCAGAATACGAAGCTCTCCTCACTAGGCTCTAAATTGCAAAGTAGTGGTGCATAACTCATTTGAAAGTCTTTGGTGATTCTTTGCTAGTCATTAGGTAGGTTAATGATCAATTCCTCACCAAAGATGATAAGCTATTACCCTATAAGTGCATGGTGGATGATTTCAAGAAATATTTCACCTCTATACAATTTGAACAAATTCCTAGGGTATAGAATAAAGCAGTTGATGCAATGGCCACTATCGGGTCCCTGATTGACATGCCTAAAGATCGGATAGAATGTGAGTTCCTTGTGGAACAAATTTTAATCCCATCATAGGATATCCTTGAGACTGACATGGTGTGCGACATTATGGGTCCCACTTCCCCATAATACCAGGACATATACACCTACCTCCATGATAATATTATACCCCCAGATCATACACATAATCAACGCAAATCCTTTGTTCATCGCTCTTCTCAATACATTATCGTCAACAATATGCTTATTGTCGCAAGTATGGTGGAATCCTCCTTAGATGTCTAAATGAGACTGAAGCCCACACTACACTAACAGAAGTACATAGTGGTGTTTGTGGAGCTCATTCAAATGGTATGGCTTTGGCCAAATTAATTCTCTGAGTTGATATTATTGGCCTACACTAGAGCATGATGCTTGTGAATTTGTGAAGAAATTTCTTCCCTTCCAACAACATGCAGATTTAATTCATGCTCCAGCATAGGATCTTCAACCCCTCCTAGCACCATGGCCATTCTCTCAATGGGGTTTTGACTTGATTGGCAATATTTACCCACCATCATCTGATGACCATACATTCATAATTACTGCCATTGAACACTTCACTAAGTGGGTGGAAGCAATACCACTCTCACAAATCATTGGTATCCAAATCTCAAAATTCATCCTTTATCATATTCTCTATAGATATGGTATCCCATCTACCATACTCTCTGATAACAGAAAACCCTTCAAAAAAAATCCATGAGACACCTATGCGACACCTTTCATATCCAGCATCGTTGGTCAACCCCTTATTACCCCTAGGGTAATGGATAGGCAGAAGCAACCAACAAAACCCTTATCCACATCCTCAAAAAGGTTGTCAACAACAATGGTTGAGATTGGCACCTCCATATTCATCCCCCCCTCTGGGCATATCGCACATCCATCCGCACCTCGACAGGCGCCACCCCCTATTCCCTAGTGTATGGTGCCGAAGCCATCTTGCCAATTGAAGTTGAGCTCCCATCGCTGAGGATTTCTCTGAAGAATCTTATTAGCAAAGAGGATGCTCATTTTTCATGACTTTCACAACTGGAATTACTGTATGAACGAAGAATAAAAGCCTATGATAATCTACAAGCATACCAAAACTGCCTCAAACGTAACTACAATAAAAGGGTTCATCCTCGACAATTCTAGGTTGGTGATCTTGTTCTTAAGGAGAACCAGTGCACTCAACAAGATCATGATAAAAAGGGAAAATTTGAGGCAAAGTGGTTGGGGCCTTATATCATAGCTACCAAATATGGATCTGGGGCGTACAAGTTGACTAATCTTGAAGGAGAGCCTCTCGAAGAGCCCATCAAAATCATGCATCTAAAGAAGTTCTACACCTAAATCTGCTCAGTAATGTCACCTAATCAAAAAATAAAACAAAATCCAAAAAATTTAGAAAAATCCAAAAATAGTAAAAAGAAATAAATCTATCCTATGGTGAAAACCACCTCTTGGTGGCACCTTGGATAAGGATGTATGGTGAAAACCTAGTAACAGGAATCATCCGTAAAGGGCTTAATCATTATCTACCTAGCATCCTAGTTATTCTATACTTTCATCTACACTATCGGCCTCACCCATCCCATCCTTGGCCACTTGGTATATATTGATTAAGCATTGGACAACCCGTCTAGCCTATCCCCCATCCTGAACTTTTCAGTATCCCACTTTGTGCTTATGTCATTCTCCCCCCTCATCGGTCGGTTTGTGTCATCACATAGGATCATCCATTATGTCGTTCTCCATCTAGATCTCATCTTATCGTATCACCTATTGAACTATGTTGCCTTTGCACTGTCACGTAGGCAAGGCTGATCATTAGATCTGCCCCCAAGGTATTCTGACCATCACATGATGGTCATCTACCATCTATCTTCATTATCTTCTTTCCACTTTATCCATAGTCTTTTCATAAACTATGAGGGCTCTACACTTTCACATAGGCAAGGCTAATCTTTGATCAGCCCCTGAGCCCCTAGGTCTATAGCATGTGTCATTCTGTGTCCTTTTCTGGCTTGGTATTCTCAAATAAAATCCTAATATTATCGGAAGATTTGGTCAATGAAAAACATTTGGCATCAAATTGGGTCATCCTAGTTTAGTATCCATCATTGGTCTCAACAAAATGCATCCTTCCTAGCTGACCTCATCAATCCCATCCATCCCCTTGATCCTATGGCAAAGGATGTTTTGTAATTGATGATGATCTTTTGATGTCTTGGAATTTATTTGTCATTTAAAGCTCACTATCAACACTTGTTAGGGTCACCTTGATCCATCATATCATGGTGTGCTTTGACTTGTCTACATAGAGGCTTATCTTGGTATTTTCTTTGTTGTTGTCTTCTTGGTTGTCCCACGTAGTACCCACCAAGATCCCTGGGGTCTTGTATTACACTGGGGCATTCTGGTGTGTTTGTGGTTATCCCAATACCTAGTCCGACCAAGGTCATCATGCCTTTGGGATGTTGGGGTAGCCTTTTTGTTTGTTGTGTTTGTTTCATGCATTGGATGCCAACTTGCCTTGATCTTACATGATAGGGTATCCGGTATATTATGCTATAACAAAAATCAGTGCTCCAAAGATGGCAACTCATATTAGGATTGCATTTCATCATCCGTTGCATTAAATTCACCCTATGATTTTGGTTGTGTAGATACTTTATCCTGCTCTTTCCCATTCTTCTTAGGATACTAAATTTTTTTGACAGGTAACAAATTACACCCATTTTTCACAAATCACTACATACCCATCTTCCACTGTCATGTCAGTTCTTATTGACACTTATGACCATGTGTCATTTCCTTTTATCATCAATTCACTATCAATTACAAAAGAATCATCACATAATAGGCTCATGTTATTAACCACACATACATCACCACCTGCATCACAACATGTTAGATCCATGCATGCATGGCCACCTACATTAAAAAGTGTCAGGCTTCTAATACATCACATCCTACATATATAAAATGTTCATACAGAATACATCATACACATATACATACATGACAGAAAGTCAACTAGGCATCCATACATATAAGTCATCATAGATACAACATGTGCACACATCATATCACCATGCGAATATGTGCATTAATAAAATCATCCATATTCCACAAGTACATAAACCCAATCATCCACATAAGCATCTAGTATCATAAACATGTGCATAAATAAACCAACATATCCATCCACATAAGCAAGAAATATCATATACATATGCATACAATCACCCACCACAAAAGGAAACATACTACATAGTGTCAATAAGGACTATCCCATATCATAATCAAAGTAATACAATGTGCATCACATGTCCATCATACATCAAAATCTATCATGTATCCATCACATAATAAACTGCAAAATCTAGAGATGTAGAGCATCTTTGATCTCTGTTCATAAATACTACACGCTCCACCTATCAAAAACTCAGTAACCTATCACCTCCCAAATGAGCTACCCACATCTAACCTCTGTGGTGAATCTAGTACTAAATTCCTACCTAGGGTAACACCCGGTGAATCACTATAGCCTCGGGTCCATGTCCCCAATGACTGGGATGGCGCCAACATCTATGGTGTCTATTGAGTATACTCGAATATCCGCTGGGTCGGGTCTGGAACGGCATGATAGTACACGACCATTCAAAATCCTACCTCTCTTGCATTCTCCTCTTGTTCTGCCACCTAAACTTGAGTGGAATTCTGCTCCTAATGATATCTATCCCAATCCCTCGTAATCACTCTCCTCTCCTACTCCCAGGCCTCCTAAGATAGGCGTAACTACGCCATCTTAGCCTAAACCCGATCTCTCATCTCCTTGGCAGCCACTTCCCTAGCCTCTACTGCATCCCTCTCCCACCACTAACCTACACCAACTACCACCGAGCCACCACTGTATCCCACTCTCCCTATAGTATCTGCATCTGTATCACTGTAGCCTCTCTCTCCCTCTCTGCGACCTATAACTGAGTAAGCACTCTATCCCTGTCCCTCTCAAACTCCTGCACTCTCAATACTGTTGCATCTAGCTCTCTCTACAACACTAATAACTTTGAAACTACCTTCTCTCTCCTCCTCTTGAGAGACTATATATGTGCCTCTGCAAACTCTCTCTCACTCTGTAGCACCTGAAGCCGCATCTGCATCACATCCCTCTCTTCCTCCACTGCTTGTACCCACACCTACGCAACATCTCTCTCTACCTACATAATACAGGCCTACTCCCTCACATGTCTCTCTCTTTCCTATATCAACCCCATATCTCCAACCATATGCTCTAAGAAATGCACTCTATCCTGCAGCTCATCTCACTCCTGTCAGAAATCACCCACCTGTTGCCCATTGCCTACTGCCACATGATCTGTCATCCCCGCTGATTCCCCTCTGGCCTGTAATATAATAGCCTCCTCTTGTAGTCTATCACAATCCCAACTGAAAACAACTAACTCCTCTTGTATCTCCTGTATGACTGCCTACAATCTCTCTCCCTCCCTCCCCATCACCTCCACTTGTGTGGATAATAGGTCAACCATAAGTCCATAATCCCTCTGACCTACTCCCGATGCTCTGGATAGCTCAAATCTGAGTCTAATCACCTCTTCCTCTGCTACCCTCAACCTCTGATCTGTACTTTGGCACCTCCCTGACGTGTCTCTTGGTTGGGCAATAGGATTTCCTGAGGAAATAATAGGAACCATTACCAATGGCTCTACATCCCAAATACCCATATTTGGCACATCTCCATCTATCTCCATAGCATCATCATCCCCCCTTCCCTCCTGCTCCTGCCGATCCTCCAAGTCCTCCATGAAAGGGCAAACTTGAACTCTTCGTGGCTGACCATGCCTCCTTGACTCTCCTCTCCCTAGCTACTCCTCATCCTCACTCTCTGCTATCTCTACAATAGGAAGCTCCTTCCCTGTCACAATTTTCCCCCTTTATTGTCTCCTACTCTCCATCCTCCTTGACTAACTCCCGGCCTTAGTCTCCTCTTGGGCTCCATCCTGTTGTCCTCCCCCTCCCACCCCCTCCTACTCTGTCACATTATGTACCCTCATCAATCATCTCCTACCCGCTATCCTCTCTGGCTGAATCCTGGCCTCCATCTCTTCATGACCTCCATCCTGCTATCTATCCTCTCCCTGCTCAGCTGGTACCAACACTCTCCTCTGTCGTACCCTACCTCCTATACTAGTCTGCTAGCCAACCCTACCCTCCACGGAGTGTATCATCTCCACTTTTGACTCATCCTATCCTCCCACATCTAGCCCAGGACCTCTCCCACCCTCCTGTCGTACTGCCTCTCTAGCCCTCCTCGCTGACTATCCCCCTACCTCTGTCCTATCTCTGCCCCTTGTGCCTATCCCCTCCCCTCTCTAGCCCCTTGGTATTCATCCTCTAATCCAAATCCTATGGCTCTTACAATAGGCACTAGTGGTGTAATCCTCTCCCATCGGTGGTTGCGCAACCATTGGTCATAACATACTAGCACCCCTGCATCCTCTACTCCCACACATCTCCTAGGGTCGGGTACCTACACTGTTGCCACCCATGCTACTCTGGCCTCCCTCGGTCTAAACACAGGCCCCCATGGTCGCTCTCTTGTGAGTCGTCGATACCTTCTTGGCGCACCAATAATATCCTGTGTCAGCCCAAACTATCTCATCACCCTATCTAATTGATGCATCTCCACTATGCGGGGAAGACTCCCAATTAGGACGCACTGGTTCATAAAGTACCCTCTCAGTCTCTCAGTCTGCTCCCTCCATCCCTTGAAGTTTCGATACATATAAGGTTGCCATACTATGTCTCCCTCCTGCAAATCATCCATCATCCTCCTCCATACCTCCATATCTCCCAACCTCCTATGCCGCAAAATCCAGCCCCTTGCCTCTCCATGCCTCCAAGCCACTGGCTCCCTATCATCCTCCTCTCCCTCCATAACCACAATTGGTCTAGTCACCATAATATGCTCCCATGCCCACACCTATAGAAGGGTCGTGTGTTTCAAACTCACTATATTCTGGTAGCAAATCAATGCATATCCTTGTACATCTAGGCTAGGACATAGGTACCCCACACGATCTATCCCTCACACCACTCAACAGTGTGTCGAATCACCTCCATAAACCTCTGACTACAATACCACCTACTATGATCTAGTAACAATATCCCACTAATCAGACCACCTAGAAATAAAGGCAAAGGTGGTACCTCCACTATCAAACATCTATCTAGATCTAATTGTGGACCCAGTAGAGGCAGGTTGACGTGTCCAAATAACACCATCATAGTGTGCTCTAACTTGGCCCCTCTCGATACCACATCACTAAGAAGTATCCATGCTATTGGTAGCTTCAAGATGTGCCATACATCCTCCAGTGTCACTGTCATCTCCCCCGTCGGTAGATGAAATGTCGATGTCTTTGAACTCCATATCTCTATCAAGGCCATCAGCATTGCTCGATGCACCCTCATCATCAAAACCTCTAAAAAGTGCAATAAACCTACATGCTCTAAAGCCGCATGATCAATGCTGGTCATTGTTACTGTAGTCACTGTCAATACCTTTGACCATCGATCATGTGTCTGTATCCATACAAATCCCTGCATCCACACCACTTGATTATCAATACACAATATTCCTGGCCCTGGGACATCTTTTTCTTACCTCTTTACTTTTCTTTTCTCTCCTTGTTTTTTCCCTCATCAAGGCGGTCTCATCTTTTTGTCCTCCATAGTCAACCCTCCTCCCCCCCAGTTCCTTTTGAGGTGAACTTGGCCTAGATCGGGGGGACTTCGCCCTCCCCCAGGGTGACTCCCCCCCTATCGGGGTGACTCCACCCCAGTGTGGGGTGAGTCTGCCCCTTGCTAGGGTGAGCTTGCCCTAGATCAAGGTGACTCCACCCCCTACCAGGGCAATCCCGCCCCAACCCGAGGCGACTCTGCCCCTATCGGGGCCATCCCACCCCAACCCGAGGCGACTCCAACCCTTGCCCACACCACCCGGGGTGAATCCAACCCATGCCCCAACCTGAGGCAAGTACACCCCAACTCGAGGCATCTCTACCACCCCCAACCTAGGGCGAGTCCACCCCACCTACTGGGGTGACTCCGCCCCAGCTCAGGGCGACTCCGCCCCTATCTCGGGGTGACTTCATTCCAAATCCAGGGGGCCTTCTGAGGCATGTCTACCCCAACTTGGGGCATATCCACCCCCATTTCGGTGTGTGTCCACCCCAACTCCAGGTGGCCCTGCCCCCCTTTCGGGGTGTATCCACCCCCATTCTAGGGCATGTCTGCCCCAACTTGGGGTGACTCCGCCCCCATTCTGAGGCGTGTCTGCCCCAGCTTGGGGCATACCTACCCCCATTCTGGGGCATGTCCGCCCCAGCTCTGGGGTGTGTATGCCTCAACTCGGGGCATGTTTTCCCTAGCCCGGGGTGTAGCAGCCCCCTATGCGGCGACGTGCCCTATTTCCCCCCTAAATCTCCCCTTTCCCTCCTTTTTTTCCAATTCCCTCAACTACCCATTTTCCTATTCCACCCCACCTGTAAACCCCACCTTTTACATTTTTCATTACCTCTTTTAAAACATGTTAAATTATTAAAATACATGGCATGGTTTTTATTACTCACCTGGTGCGGCGTCATGCAGTGAGTCCAGTTTCTCTGCAACTCATCCGCTCAATGAATGATCTTCGTATCATAATCCTGCGGCATTGTTGCTCCATCTCCTCTCTCTCTTCTCTTCTTTTTTCTCATTTGCTATAGTAACAATGAGACAAAGTAAATCTTCAAATTACCTTTTAACCCTTCTTTTCCCCTTTTTTTTTCACATAAAAGGTTTTTTCTTACCTTTTATTTAACCTTTTTTCTCCCAACTAATCCCCTTCTTTCCTGGAGCCACCATTTGCAAACCATTCATCTAATCGCCTCCATTCAAAATTCAAGCTTGCTTAGTTTTTCATGCTCTATCCAATGGTGTCTTCCATTTCTTTCTACCGAGAAGTCATCCGGGGCCCCCTTGTTTCTTCTCCAACCACCCTCTTTTTGGGGTCATACCCTATCATTTCCCTCCATCCATTTGAGGCAGACACGGGGGCATCCCTCTCCCTTTTCCCTCCACTTGGATAGCTTATTCAACCTCTTTCAGGTTGAGGCATCAATCCCTACCTCTTTCTTCATCACCGAAATTTTATTTTCTTCAAAACATTGTTATTTTAACAATATTTCAAAGAGGGGCAAAATATAGACACCCAAATTCGATTGCTCCCATATGATCAAATTTACCTCTTTATTCATCAATTCTGTCAATATTAATTTATCTAATTAATATTACACTTCCCACATAAGATTCTTAAAGTATATAATTTAACAATTAAACACTTTATCTGGTACCTTTCTCCTTTCTAAATTAAATAAATACACCAATTTATTTAATTTAGTCATCATAATCTTTTTGAATTAAAATCAATTTAATTTTTTTCTCTCTCCTTGTCACATCCTCCATAATCCATCTCTAATTTGGATTAATTTAATTAATTCGTATTTAGGGTGTGCATCCTCTTAATCAAGGATTAATGTCACATCCTCCTACATTTGCCACTTGTCTTTAATCTTCTATTAATTATCATAATCAAGTATTTACACAACTTTAATCAAAGTCATTAGCCATTTTTAGTACCACTTTTTGGTCAACCCTTCCATTTACCTTTCTTGGAATTGACCCTCTTTCCTATGTGAATTTTTAATTCACTTTTATTCATCCTAGCTCTCTCTCCTCCCCATGTGAATTTTTAATTCACATTTTATCCTTCCAAGGCTTCTAGAATATTTGACTTATCACCTCATGCACATGTGACCAATTCCCACCTTTTTGGAGACTCTCTATTATCCATTAGATTCTCCTATGAATGTGAATTTTTAATTCACATTTATTTCTCCAACCAATTTCTCTTTTCCCATGGAGATTTTTGAGGAATTCCAAAATTCTTCAAATGTCATTTCCATTCTCACTTGGAGACAAGAAATTCCTTTTTGAGGAAATCTTCTCACTCCCCAAGGTACTTGGAAGGTACTTGTCCTTCCTCCACATCATGTACCTCCCTTCCACATCACATACACATCATCCTACCTTTATCCACTTCACATTCCACATGTCAAAATGTGAGGGCTTGTGAGTCCTCAACTCACCTTAGCCCTTCATCTTGACCTTGTTGGATAAATCTCAACCATTGAATTCTCTACAGAATTAAAGTTTCTCTATAAATACCCCATCCTATAAGGCATTAAAAAATACTTAGCCATTTTGCAACTAAATGCTGTCATTTTTTGCACTCATCTAGCCATCAAGTTTATCCATTTACATTTATATCCAAGCATATAGTTAAGCCTTTCATTTATTCATTTCAAGAGCCATCAAGGAGCATACAAATCAAATCAAAATCAAGGGCCAACCAAGGAGTTTTAGCTGCAAAAGGGAAGTATATCTATTTAGCATCATTTTACACTTTTCCTCTTTGTATTTACAAATTTCTTAGGCTAATCTTGAGGTGTTTCTTTATGTTTTTCCATTATATTTTAGTTGCTTAGAATAGGTTAAACATTTTGATATCATAGTATGAAATAGGTTTACTTAGGCTGCCCCCAAGCTAGATGCAAAGATATGAAATAGGTCTAGTTAGGCTACCCTCAACCTAGACATGAAATAATCCATTTGAGATAAAGACTTTGAAAGGGGGTCCCTTGGGAACCCTTCAAAAGGAAGAGGGGGTTCCACTCAAGGGATTCTTCAGTTGAAAGATAGAGAGGAGAGAGGTACGTCAACAAAATGGAAGGGTGATGACACCAGAATCATGAAATTATTGTATTTTATCTTTCAAGACCTTACATTCACAAATGGAATGACCAAGCACTTGATGGTATGCACAGAAAGAATGTTTTTCTTTATCATGTTTATGAAGTTTATTACATGTAGGAGAAGGAAGAGTGATTAAGTGGGATTTTAGAAGTCACAAAAAAATACACTCTTACTAAGCTAAAGGATGAGGAGCAAGAAGCAAACCTTTCTCTTGTGGAGAACATTTTGACTACTCGCAAGAAGAAGATACGAAGGTAGCAGACAAAGGAGGTTCTACATGGGAAGTATTATTCTGACAAAGGGGATCATACTCCTCTATAAGATCACCAACATCCTTCTTGATAGGATTACCAACATTAACCTCTTTAATAGAAGTGTGATCACCTTCCTCAAAAGGAGGATCAACACCAAGAACATGACAATTTGCATTCACCTTATCTCACGATATAGAAGAATGACCATCTTTGACGATGGGTTTGGATGATGCCATAAAAAGTCTAAGTGGATCGATTTGACTTTATATTCCTAAATGAAGGAACCTATAAATTCTATAGAATCCCAATCATCACCAAGACATGCATTCTCTTGAGATGAGGTGGAGGGAGTAGAATTAAGCTTTCTTGCTTTGGAAGGATCTTCCTTACAGACATTTCTCTAAACAGAATCATTTGTAGTAGGTATTTTTGGAGTAAACATCGACACATGAGAAGACACTGAAGGAATAAGAGTAGGTACAACTAAAGCATGATCAACAACTTCCATCTCGCATAAGTGCATATCATCAGGGTCAGCCTTAACTGTGACTAAATCATTATTGCATATGAATTTAATATATTTATGCAAGGTAGATGGGATTGTGCCCATAGCATGAATCCAAAATATACCAAGAAGGTTATATGTTAAGTTTTTAGACATAACATATACAAGGGTAGGTATAGTAACAGGTTCAAGCTACAAAGGTAATACTATTGTACCTAGAGCTTGTTGACCAACATTATCAAACTCATGAATAACAATAGGAGAAGCATTAAGAGAAGATGATTCATTATAATTTTAGTCAATAGGTGAATACTACATACATTAAGTATTGAACCAACATCAATGAGAGTACGTCTAATGCCAATTTTATTAATATTAACTATAATCATTAGACAGTCTGCTTGCTTTTGTATTTCCAGAGGTGGGAGTTCCTATAGATAGAATGTGGTATTCAACAAATTTGCATGAATATACACCATCAACGCATTAGTGTTTGTCGGCCTAGCAGAAGAAGGAAATAAGATCTTTTGCAAGGCTTCCTAAATCATATCTTGATAAACTGGAGTAGACTGAAGCAAGTCCTGCAGTGAAATATTAGCTAGAGTAAATCAAAATTGCTCAACAAGATCGTAATCGCCGGGTGCTTTAGTTATAGGTTTAGGTGCTTGAAGAAGGTTTGGTTGTTTATTCATACTATTCTTATAAGCATGGGCTACCGCTCTATAAGAGGGAGCCTTAGAAATATCAAGAGAGTCACTATCAAATGGAACACCATTAATAGAATAAACCCTTTTAGGAGGACTAGCTGGAGTCACATAAATTATTGGTCTCTTAGGCCTTCAAGAGGTAGCAAAGACATAGACTACATTTACAAAATCATCACAACTAGTAGAATAATTATTTGAACATCGATCCAAACATGATCAAATGTGAAAGGAGACTTATCATTCGCTAATGCATCATCTCTAGAGGAGAGTGCATTGGAATAGATAAGAAGTTCATCATTCAAAAATGCAACATCTTTAGAAGAGAGTGCATCAGAAGGTATAAGAGATTCCTCCTTCACAAATGTATCATCTCTAGAAGAGAGTGCATTGGAAGAAAGATAGGACTCATCATTCACAAATGCATCATCTCCAAAAAAGAGCGCATTGGAATGAATAAAAGGTAGAGTAATATTAAGGAAAGTATCAATGATTTCATCTTATTGCAACAAAATATCCTCTGAAGCAAGAGGAATTTCATGAGAAGGATCAAAAATATCAAGTGACATAGGAAAATCCAAGTCACCATCACATGCATTAAATGGAACATCATTAATAGTTTGAATGAAATTAGATACCGAACTAATAAAAGAAGATATTAAATTCATTACGATTTTTTTAGTATTTTCTATGTTCTAGTAATTCACATTTTCAGAGGTCTTTAGAGTGTAATTTGAGGTCATAAATTGCGTTGGTCCCTAGAATTATAGGAGACCTTTCCAATGGTGCAAACGGTTCTGAATTTCGAGCACCGAGTTAAAAGTTATGACCTCGCCAAATAGGGGTAAATAAATTCCTAGTTTTTCAGACGATTTTCCCATCTTCACATCAAGTTCATCAAGATGTAGAAGAGGGGGATTCGCTACTCACAAGTTCTCTTCATTCAGAGAGCCTCATGGGGTGAACTTCCCTAAACTACCTCAATGGAATAGTGGCAAGAGTTTTAGAATCTGAAAGAGAAGGTTATAAAGATTTTCTAGATAAACTGATGAACTCTCAGCCAAAGGACGTCAGTGCATAATACAAATGATAGCATGGTGCACTGCCATCCCAGAGGTGTGTTGGTGTCTCATACAGACTAGAAAGTGAGCTTATCTCATAAAATGGCTAAAGTGACTACTTTTATTCAAATCACTAAGAAATATTAAAATGTAGGAAAGTGATAGAATTGAAATAGAGTGAAGTAGAACTAATAAAGATAATAAGAAGAAAGGAAAGAAATACTTACAACCACTTGAGTGATGAGGCCTCTTGTACATGAATGTATTCAATACTTGCATGCATGATATCTGGAGAGAATTTTGGAGTTGTATAGGGGTTTTCCTTGGTCAAACCCCCTGTTTTGGTGTTTCCACCTGCCACCTCCACAAACAGCCAAGAAGATAGAGCGAAAGAGAGAGACGAACAAAGTTCACGGTGAAAGAAAAAACCACTAAGGAGTAGAACCTGCATCACCAAGTAAGAGTGATAAAAGCAAGCCTCACTTGAGGAGGAGAACTCGTATCACAAAAGAGGTGATAAAAGCAATCCCCGCTCAAGGAGGAGAACCCGTATCACAAGATGTAGATGTAATAGACAAGGGATGTGTGGAATCCCAAGATGCTCACAAGCATGAAGTGAGGGAGATGAAGCTACAAGACTAAATATAAGAGAGCTTGGAAGTGCTTGAAGCTACTATGGAAAGCTATGTGCAAGCAAGATTTTGATAGTAGAAAGCTGAAGCCAAAGTAAGAGAGAAGCTAGAAGCAGAAGAATGGAGCTAGAAGAAATTAAAGAAAGTTAGAAGATGCAAATGGAGTGAAAAGATTACTTTTAAGGAGAGAAAATAAGCTTCTCCATCCATTACAAGGCATTCCTGACTGGTACCACTGACAAAAGGAGGTGACAAGTGGAAAGCATGCTAAAAAATGGTCGTTTAAGTGTCAAAATGTCACAAGACACTAGCACAGTGTGTAGACATCTGCACTACACACTAGTGTCATTGCACGTCACACTTCAAAACGACATGAACAGGAAAAGCCCCAGGGTTGTCAAAAGCTAACACATAAGGGTAGCTGCTAAAAAGGGGTGTTGGAGCATCCTAAGAGAGAATAAGGTTATGCAAGGGCTAAAATGAGCCCACTCAAATTCTAAGGGAGTGGAGACTAAAGTGGAAGCAAGAATAATTGTGAAATTGCAAGGGGTGTAATTTTACACTTATACACATGGATTCCATGTTTGGAAAGGGATAAGTAACTTTCAATGATGACACATTCAAGTTTCTCAAATCAACACAAAGTTTAATGTCACCATTTTTCTTTTTGATTGGGAATAAATTAGAAAACCATGTTGAATGTCTAATAGGCTTAATAATTTGAGCATCCCTCAACTTTACAGGTTCTTCCCGCATCTTAAGCTGCAACATGGGATTTACTGGCCTCTGCTTTTCCCTGAAGAGATTAGCATCTAGTTTCAAATGTATCTCATGTTGAAAAAGCTCTTCTTTGTATGCCTTCAAGTCATCATAAGACCATGCAAACACATGTCTATACTTCCTTAATAGAGAAATCAACATTGTCCTAACTTGAGGTTTCATCTTCTTCCCAATATACACCTTCTTTGGAGCATTCTCTGTTCCAAGGTTAACTTCCTCCAAATCCTCTTTGTGTGTGGATGCTTACTTAGCATTACTTCTTTCAGGGCCATCAAACACCCTCTCCAATGCTAATAGCCCTTTAGGAATTTTGTTAGTCTTCAATTGAGTAATCTCATTCCCAAATATAGTTTCCTTACCATCCACTTCCTCCACAAAGGCTCCAAAATCAATTTCTAGACCTTTATATTCATCAATACACTACAAGAATATCAAGATGTCATTATCATCGTTAAACACCTGCCAGCTCTTTATATTATCAGGAACTGAAGGCCTAACTTGAACTTCAACCTTTGAAATGCCAACAAATGTAATATCATTTGGTAGGAGAGCAATGTTAGCAAGTAAATCTGCCACTCAATTGTTGCTCCTATCCAACCAATCAATGCCAAATGCATCAAACTATTCAATGGAGTCCCAGACATCAATTCTATACTATCTTAATCTAGTATTCTTTGATGTATATTTTCCTCTAACCTGAGAAACTACAAGTTCTAAGTCTCCAATGACTCTTAACTTCTTAATACCATGTTTCTCAACTAACCTCAACCATACTCTACTGAATTTGACACCATTTTCCAATGGCCGTTCGTTGGTCGTTCGACAAATCTTTGTCGGAAGAGTGACAAAATGGAAAAAAATATTTGTGTCGCTATTTTTCATCGAAAGGCTGATGATGAATTAAATGTCGAAATAATGGCGAAGAATCATCAGTTGACGACATCGTGAAATGCCTCAGACTTTCATCGTAATATCAATGAAAACTTCGTGTATCCACTGACGAATGACACTAGAAGTTTGTCACCAGTTCAAAGAAATCGGCAAGCAGTAGCGTCAAAACAATAGTAGATGTTCATTTCCATTTCGACAAAATTGGTAATGAGTAGCATCAAAACAACACCAAAATTTCATTGAACATGCGGCGAAATAGACAAGTAGTAGTGTCGAAACAACACCAAGAGTTTGTCGACTTTGCGACAAAATTAGCAAGGAGTAGCATTGGAAGAACACTAAAAGTTCGTCGAAAGTGTGACAAAATGGGCAAGGAGTAGCATGGTAACAACACCAAAAACTCATCAAAATTGTGATGAAATGGGCAAGGAGTTACAACGAAACCTTCATCACAACTATAGCAACTTCGTCGAGCCTTTCTATTGATTCATCGGTGGTTGTCGTCGAAATTGCGACGAAGCATCAATTGTTTTAAGAAAAAAAAAAATCATGGAAATGTACCATTGCAGAGACTGATGACTGATCATACATATAGTTTGCATATTGGTTTGATGCTTCAAATGATGCATTTCTTATATTGAAAAGTGCATTACCTTATTGAGCTTCTCTTTGTTTCGAGAATAGTTTAATATTCTCTACTTAATAGGGCCAACCATGTGACGGTGGAAGCTCATTTGGCCCTCCCCTCACATCACTCTCAATTCCATACCCAATCCATTATAACATATAACATTCATTCATCCATTAATAACATATAACATTCATTCATTAACATATAAGCATTCATTAATTAACATATTCACATTCATTCATTAACATATAATATTCATTCTTTTAGTTTTTACATATTATCAAAAATATGGTTGTCATGATATGATTACAATCACTTTTTTTTTGTTTTTTTTTTAAAGCTACATAAAGCTGAAGTGGAGTATCATTTTCTAAATCAATATTTGTCCCCCCTTTAGTTGTTTTTCCCTCTTCTTGTGATATTAATGTACGCATAGTCGTCTGCTCGTGACGTGGACACCGTTGCAAGGGGGGATCTACTGCAATAAGAAAGAAATGTTAAAGTGATATGTTTTATTATTATTGTTACAAGTATTTCATTAATTAAAAAAATATTAGAGTGGTTCTCTTTACCTGATGGGTCCACATCATGTTCCTGAAATTTTTTTATAGACTCATGCTCAACATGTTGAATACCCTTTAAATCTTGATCTATAGTTGAAACACGAAAGGTTATATTAATTAATACACCAATTGAAATTAAATATGTTTAAGAGAACATGAGGGTGGTCCTCTTTACCTGATGGGGCCACATCATGTTCTTGATCTTCTCTAGCCTGATCATGCTCAACATGTTGATCACGCTCTACATGCTCTAAAGTTGAAACATGAAAGGTTACATTAATTAATACACAAATTGCAATTAAATATGTTTAAAAGAACTTTAGAGTGGTCCTCTTTACCTAATGGGGCCACATCATATTCTTGATCATGTTCAAAATAGTTGATCATGCTTACATGCTCGAAAGTACCGGATGCACACCATGACCTTCATCTGCACGTTCTGCTCCACCCTCACCAAGCTGCATTCCAATGTCATGTGCAGTATTATCATTGCTTGAATGTTTAAAACAAATAGGCATGTAATTACTTTATGGTGGAATTTAATATTGAATAGATTGCACAAGTATTCAATTTTAAATAAACTTTATTGAGTTTATTTACCTATGTGTTGGATGCAATGGAAGATTGTGTTTGCCCAGTCAAGACTCTTAGGTGTCTTCAGCTCATATCGCTCCATAGCCTTGGCCGGGAAGGCAATCTTCGTGTCCTCTTCGTGGGAACTCGTTGAATTTACTTATGGTGATAAACCAAAATTGTTTTTAATTTATTATAATTTGGATGCAATATTTCATTTATTGATACTTACAATTCATGTGGCTAATTTCATATAACCACCAGAGCCAAGTTTGAGTTTCTCGTGCTTTTCTAGTCTTCCCTTTGTTGCCTTCGATGTGTCGGGCAGCCTATGAAAAGTTTGAACACGCTAGATTATGCAAAGAAAGAGGCAAAGATATAATTACATTGTTGATAGTATCACACATAGCATACTACTTTAAAAAAAAAATTAATGGCATTTCCATAGCATACAGACATTGAGAGCATATAAAATACAGAGCTCAATCCATGAATTATAGAAAATAGATTTTGTTGGTTATATTCATATCACTGATTACATTGCACAAAACATACTACAACTGCATAAATATCAGATGGTGACAGTTGTCTATGCTACCACATTTCTCATACATGTCTACCAAAGCATTGTATCAAACAGTTCATTGCCTTGCTGCTATGGCTAAAAGCCTAAAATAGGTGCTTTTCAAACAAGCTATGGATGCTTGGAAAAAATCTATCAAAGCATAATAGTAAGCAATAGCATAGACAAGGCAGTGAACTGTTTCAAAAAATGCCTCAAAGAAATGTGGTCTCATTGTGATGGAATGCCATGACAATCCAATATAGCAACTTGCTTGTCATGGCATTCGCTATGGCATTCCATCACCATGAGACCACACATTTTTGAAGCATTTTTCAAATAGTTCACTACCTTTCTATAAGCAAATTCACATTTTCATACATGTCTACCAAAGCATTTTATCAAATACCAACGTTTCATGCTATGCTTAAAACCTCAAACAGTGCTTTCTAACAAGCTATGGATGCTTGGAAAAAATCTACCAAAGCAAAATAGTAAGCAATAACATAGACAAGGCAGTGAATTGTTTGAAAAAATGCCTAAAAGAAATGCAGTCTCACGATGATGGAATGCCATGACAATCCATAGCAATTTTCTTGTCATGGCATTCGTCATGGCATTCCATCACCATGAGACTACATTTCTTTGAGACATTTTTTTCAAGCAGTTCACCGCCTTGTCTATGCTACCACATTTTTCATACATGTCTACCAAAGCATTTTATCAAACAGTTCATTGTCTTTACACTATGGCTAAAAGCCTAAAATAGGTGCTTTCAAACAAGCTTATGGATGCTTAAAAATCTATCAAAGCACAATAAGCAACAAGCCATGGTCTCATGGTTTTTTTTGCACAAAAATCAGCTCAATTTTATTCACATTTTTTTGTAGATTTTAAACATGTTTTTTTGGCGATTTTGCAGTTTGAAACGGAAAAAAAATCATTGACCAAAAATTCAATGATTTTTTCAAAAAATTAGGGAAAAATTGTCCAGCTGCAGTTTTTTTGAAAATCGCGATTAATCAGGATTTTTTGCAGATTTATGCTTCTATATCACATACCTTCCTTGGCCTAGTGGTGTCTTTCCTTTTTTCTTTTCAGCCTTCTCCTTTCCATCGACACTAGGTCCTTCCACTTCCTCTCTCGAATCATGGAGGGATGCTTGTACTTTTTGTTCTTCTCTAAATGTGACCTATATTGGTCCCTCGCATACTTTAGATAGGTACCAGCTTTCTTAAGGACCTTAGTTCAATTGAATATTTTATCACCAAAACACAACTAAATGGTTAATGAGCTCATCTTTTAAATCTTCATTTTGGGCATTCCATCATGTATGTATGGTGGGCCCGAAGAGCTCCAATGTAATATCACTTAGATGTTTATAAAAAACATCATTTCCTGCAAAATGATCATGAGATCAATAGTCTAAAAAGAGTGATCAATAAGTAAATTTCAATTGGATTATATAGAATAATAATTAAAACATCTTAAAGTACCTAGGACCTTCTCTATCTTTATGGGAACGAAATCCTCGGTCACCACAAGTGTGACCAGAAATGTTCCCATACTAGTAATACGGGAAGATCCAGGAAATGCTGCTAAAACATCACTAGTACTAGTGGCCTTTGCATCCCCAGGTACATGTCCTGATGCATGTTTTGGTATGTGTTTGCTGTTAGAGGGTGCATTAACGGATGCCTACATGGTATGTGTTGTCGACATTTCAAATGATAATATAGGCATGGATGATGGGGTCAGATAATGTGATGTATGCGTAGGAATATCAAGATGGACACTTGTACCCACCCTTACTCTTCGGGAAGCACTTGCAGTAACCTGATCATGGCCAGGAGCATCATGAGGAGGAAAATAACTCTGTAAAAATAACACATATTTTAGTTCATGACATAAAAGAGTACAAAATATAAAAGCATGAATGAACTTATGTTATAATTAAAGACCTCATGACAGCTTACTTGCAATTTTTATAATCTCTCTGTCAATACTTTAACCCTCTCTCTTATCTCATCTATTTGAGGCATTTTGAACATCAACTTAGTCATTTCTTCATTGCATTTTTTCATGAGCTTCTTTATCGTATCGAAAGGGTTTGTTGAATAAGCCATGTCATCATCACAAAATATTGACTGCACCTCACTATGGATGCTCTCCTCTACTGATGTTGCCTTTCCCCGATCAGTCGATTGCAACAAGAATATTAAAAAAATTATCGAAATTAACCCAAAAAACTTATGAAAAGAACATAATAATAAAATATTTTGCTTGTATCTAATTTGTACAATTACAATGAGGTAAACCTGTCAGGTAGAAGTGCCTGAAGATAAATTGCGATCTGTGCTTTAGGCCAGAGTCTTCTCCATACGATCAATATCCCCCTGTGACAAAAATTAAATATAAAAAAACATTACCAAAATGAAACCAATAGACTTATGAAAAAAACATAAGAATAAAATGGTATATTAGAGTCATTAATTGGAGGTTGGGTAAACTGGTACATAGTACGTACCACCCCCATAGTAACTGTGTTTGTAACTAAGCGATTCAAATTGTAATTGATTAGCAACTCTTCCCCTATAGTTATTGATTTTATCACACATACGAATACATGGTTTCCCTCGCGCACCTCAAATATGCAATTGGGTTGCTTATTTGTTGACCCAGGTTGTGTACTGTTTATAAACCCTACAATATTCCTTGATGCTTTTGGCCTTCCGTCAATATACATAGCCACTCCATTATTTTGATCCTTATCTTTTAGTTGTATATAATTTGCTGACAGTGCATACCTACACATACTTCGTGTATATCAAACCAGTTGCATCCAATATTTGTAACTATAACAGGGTCCAACATACTTCATCAATTCAGTAACTTTGTTGTAACAGACCTTTATGTTGTCCATGCAAAATAGGCCCAAACCATGTAATGACGATGGTGCTATGTGATATATCCTCTCGTTGACACAAAAATCGGTGTTTGTTGGAGGAAGTTCCTTGGGTACCCATTGTTTCCATAGATGTGTGTACCTCAAGGGCACCTCGACGTCACCTATGCTCTCATCATCATAAGAACATGACCCCCCTTACGCAAGAAAAAATTCCATGCATATACGGAATTTTCTTCTAATCTTTTGACCTCTAGTTGATCTCCCTCTTTTAAACATACTACATGTCTCATTTTCCTCTTCTTTTCCTGAATTTCCCTCGCTAGAGGAAGACAAATCTGAAAAATACCTATTTGGTGGTACCCGCACTCGTAAGGATGTTGGATGAAGTTCTTTCATGGTGATGTGATCCCAAGGTGGCATTATGATTAATCTATCATTTCATCGCTAGAATTTCATAGGTTATAAGGTAATCAATTCTTGATAGATTGCAAGCTATTGTTACTACTAGCTAAATGTATCTATCACAAATCAAATCTACTTAACGTTTTAAATCTCAAACTTTGTAACAAGTGTTAAATGTGACTATGGTCCACCAATTACACAACCAAGACCTCAAATGTATTCTCTAATTGTAATCAAAGGACTTTTGCTCTTCATTCAAGTAAATAAACTTGAAGGGAAACACCACCAAGTGGTTTATTGGACACCTATATGACTAAAAATAACAGAAAATTTACATTTAATTTCCTATGTCTAATTGCTAAGAGATTTTTGGTGTGTTTTAAGGTAGGATGATTGATGAAAGAGCCCAAAGACTAGCCTTTCTCTATGGTATCTAGGTACACATAGCAGTGGTCTTCTCTTATATGGTTGGACATGATTTAAAGAACTTAGCTAAGAATTATTCATTTAACCTAAGGTTTTCTCATAATGCCATCATTGGAAAAGTATGATCAAATTCTTCTATTATGAATAATTGGTCTATGTGCCTCTAGTAATCACTATAAATGTTTGTAAGGATAAAATGAATAATTGCATCAGGTAGGAGAGAATCAACTTTGAGTTCTTCAAAGATTATATTCCTCTATTCATAATTTTTAAGGGTTGTGTGTGGAGGAGGTTATCACTACCAAGAAGGGAGGAGACCTTTCCTTGTATTCTTTTATAATTTTCATTATTCCTATTTATTTTACACCTACATTTACAAATACACATACATATGCATTTATCAAGTCACTATTTCTCAAATGTAGTTTTAATAGTTTGATCAATTTATATTATATGTGTTGAAGACTTTAGAATTTTAATTACATTAATTTATGGATATGTTGTATGTATAACACTACAAAACCATATGCTCTTTGCATTTACACTCGCATTTAGATAAACACATTTATATACATAGATATAGATTTCTTTAATGATATGATGCATTTATTGTTCTAGAGAGCATCCAAGAATTGCATTTATATTACATTTAAAAATACATATACATACATATATATATATATGTGTGTGTGTGTGTGTGTATGTATATCATTTATATTCAGTGTTCAAAAATAACCCATTAGGTCTGCACATGGATAAAAATTCATAAAATCAGATCTCCCATACATGTTTTGTTGAAACCTAGGCTTGAACCTCTCATTTCACATGCTTTTCTTCACAAAACTATTGAGGATAGCAGCTATACCTTCTTTATTTCTCATCCTACGCCCTATTCATGCATCCTACAATTACAACAGTATCCATGGGGCCTCTTACACAAGCTACAATAATCACAAAAAGTGTAAGAGCCACTTTATATCATGTTTGGACTACAAAACCCTAAAAAATAGGGTAACTCATATTATGATTTGTTGGTGGGCTATATGGACAAAATCATTAGCACCAGTTCATTCTTGGAGTCTTTTGAAAGAGAAGTGAATTAGGTGGAAGTTAAGTACAAACCTTATAGTGTCAAGGTGAATGAGGTGATCAATTTTTGATTGGCCAACCAATGAAGAGTACAAGGCAGTCCAATTGGTTGGTGACACATGTGCTTCCTAGCCGATGCTTGTTTGCTCCTCCTTTTTCTATAAGAAGGATTTCAAGCCCAGAAGTATGGGTTAGCAAGTTAGATATTTTGGTCAAGTCTAGATGAAGTTGC
>VDFB02047230.1:376350361-376397378 GCA_007258455.2 Sequoia sempervirens | reverse complement strand
TACATTGTGGGACCACCCTCCCAGGTTTTGCAGAGCTCGAAGTGCAGGAGATAAAGCAATTGGTTCTATATTTCATTTGTTAGCCAATCATCTTGTCAGTATTCGAGAATTGAGTCTGGAAAACTCATAGGTATCTAGCAGGATTCTATTGGTTCATTGAAAACAACCAACAAAAGGTTGCACACCAACTCTGACCTTTTCAATTATTTGCTTTATGTCCTTACTCCTCTGTTGGATGATGAATTCCTTAAACTCTTTTGTCTTCAAAAAGAAATCATCTGAAAGAAATTCATCACAAGCCTTCAACCTTGGATCATCATTAGCTTTCTCATCATATTGCCATTTAACAATTTTGTCCTAGGAAACCTCTGTGTCAAGAGCATTATTTAATTTGGGTGAGGGGAATATCATCTCCACCTCCTCATGATCTGGCACATGATCTGTAATCTGCTCCTCCCCAATTATCTCAATATCTCCCCCTTGTATCTTTGAAGGCTACTCAGGAACATCCATGGCTTCATGTTGCTGCTCCAATAGAGCTTGTGCCTTTTCAACAGCTTCTTTGACTTTTACCTTAAACTCACCACTTTGATAATCATTTAACTTTTTCACAACCCTTTCTAAAAGGTTCTCAATTTCATCATATGGAATCACATCAAATTCATTTATTTTCATGATATCTTCCTTAATGTTGTAAATGGTAGTCCATTTCTTCTTCCTTGATGCTATAACTCCATTAGATGTCAAATTTCTTATCACATCATCTGTATATACAAAATTATGAGAAAAACTAGATAAACCTTTCTTTCTCTTCATGCCATTTACAAAACCTTCTGGATCAAAATTCCTAACCTCATCCACTGGCATCATGAGGTTATTCAGTATTATCCCAAATTTCTCATAGGCTTCTTTCGAAGTGGCTTTGAAATATGCAAAAGTACATTATGGCACTATCACCACGCCCTTCCTAGGAGTTCTAAACCACTCCTTATCCCATAAATCAAGTTGCCACATCAACTCCATGAATTCCAATCTATTTGACACATATAGTGGTAGGAAATGAGGTGTCACCTTGGCTCCATAAGCCATGATTAAAGTGTACTCTAAATGTAGAAACCAATCATCCCAATTGTGATTCTTTGGTGACCCTTCCAAATCCTTAGGCATCATAATATCTCTTATAACTCTTGATAGTCTGTAAATGGCCTCCACTCCCAAACTCTCTGGCACATCAAACCTATTGACGTTGCAAAACAACAAATAATTTGAATGGGTACAATTTTGGTCCCAAATGTGTGTCCACATTTGGACAAGCAAAGGATTATTTTCATCATATATTTTCCTTAACTTCAATTTATTCTTCCATTTTTCCTATCTAGCATAGAGAAGCATGTGCATTAGCAAAGAATAATGAGGGAAAGACAAGATACATCTCCCTCCTTCAGACTAATCAATCCCCTGTGCATTTTCTCACTAATGCATGCAGCATAATCGAATCCCCTATTGGAATTCCAATTTCGTATATCAATCACCATCATCAATAGATCAATTGCCATTCTTGCATCAAAACTACAAGGAAAAACCTGATTCAAGCAATAATAGGTGTTCTTAAAATAGTTTACAAACTCCTCATTCTCAAAGGGCTCCAAGTCCTTAGGACCAAATCCTCCCTTATCATCTTTTATGTGCTTGGAAAGCACAATCTTCATGTACCCATATCTGTTCTTCTCATATTCATTGCATAAATCTACATGATTGATGTTGACTATATAAATGGGGTTCAATTTGAACACCTCCATAGTTTTATCTCTTGTCACCTCAAGGAGTAGGGTTCCATTTTCACTCTTGATCTTCCTATTCTTAGGATCATAGTGTTTTGCAAGTTCCAACATCACATCTACCTCCATAAACACATTCAACACTACAAGCCTTCCAAGGTTAAAACCCCATAAGGATCTGGCTGGCCATCTAGCATATCTTTTGTTAAAAGCATATAAGAATAGCTCCCATCCACTCTATGGTTGAGCAACCTCTCCAATCCCACCAACAAGATCAATCAACCTACTGGTCACAACAGCCTACCCTATGGGTCTTTTTCCAATTTGTGACCCTCCCTCATCTATATCTTTGGATGCACCCTCAATGAATCTAACATGAGTTATCTTCTCACCTTTTGACTTTGCAGGTGCCCTAGGCACATCTGGCTTAGGTGAGGGTTTATCATCCTTAGTTTTAAGTTTCTTAACCCTCTTTTTCTTAGGTTTTCTCTCTATTTTGGCACTAGAATCATTGGGTTCACTCATTTTGACAATATGATCTAAAGCTAGGGTTTCAAATTTTCAACTTATGGAAGGGACCTACTGGTTCATGTTCTTAAGAAACAAATTTGTGAAATAAAAACCCTCCCATTCCTCACACAATTCACACTAGCCCAATTGAAAATGCACAATATAATAAACCCTTGCAAACCCTAAGCACCTAAAGCTCTCAAAATTTTCACTAATTCTGTAAACTAGCTTAATTCAACACAATTGGCACAAAGAAGTGTGATTGTTTGCTTACTCAGGTGGGAATTTATTGTTAATTCCTTTGCAACTATTCACCGGAGCTCTTCATGCCTTCTTCTCAAACTTGATCAATTTCTCTACTCTTGAACGGTGCAATTGTGAGAACAAACAAGCCAACATCCTTCTTTATGGCCCGAGGGTGGAGCATATACACCATAAATGTCTGATAGAAATCTCACGTGAGCGAATCAACACATAACTATTTGAGTTCAAATTTTGGTCATTGATCATTTTGTTTTAAAATCATATCAATGGTTCTCCTTTCATCTCACTCTTCTTTTTGCATTCAACAATGCCCTTTAGATGTTGCCACGTCACCCTTTATTTACCTTAGTCACCTTTTGCTTGGAAGGCATTGCGCATCGCTACTTTGATTTATACTTCTTTAGATGAATCTATGATGCCTTAGGACCCAATGATGAGGGGAATATTCCATCAAATACACCATCGCTCATCATTGATATGTTATTTAGACCTTCACGTGTATCTGTGATAGTTCAAGGTAGTGTGATGGGAAATAGATTTAATATTCTATCACTCATTGTAAATGTTCTTCATTTTTGTAGCCTATTAGCGATGTAAACAACATGTGTGATAAGATCTCATCTGTTAGATCTAGGTCCTTCTTTGACTATATTCATCTCTCATCACTAATTCATTTATCAACAGTTGGTTCACATTAGTGATGGGAGAGAAGTGATGATGGAGCAATATTTGGCCATGTGTACCTATTTCAAGACCAAAGGCACTAGAAGCATCACCCTTAGTAACACTTAAAACTAACAATGGAACATTAGGACAATAAACCTCATCGCTCATTGCTACTTTGGAAAAGCTAGTGAGCAACTATCCACAATGAGCGATGAAAGGAAATACAAACATCTTATAAGGTCATCACACGTTGATTCAAAATTTAAAACTTATAAGAAAATAGCAATAGAGAGGCAGCTAATGATAGTGAAGAAAACAGTCACATCACGCATCGCTAATGTGAAACTCAAGGTTTAAAACCAATCCACAATGAGCAATATAAAGGAAAATTGTTCATCGCTCATTGCCAATTCAAGACAAGCATTCACAAAACAATTAGTGATGAGTGATACACTAAGTAGCAAGTGAGAACTTAAGTGAGGGTATCAAAATGTGTTCATATGTTGTTTTAAAGAGGGGACCAACTAGGAGCAACATAAGACAAGGCCATAAAGGACTTAAACCATTTTATGCAAAGGATGCAAAGGTCAAATATTTTAGATTTTCAACTTTATAAAACATTAAGTCCCCAAACCACAGTAATGTAAGGGAAATAGGTGATAGGTAAACGGGGAACTCTAACCATAAAGGGTCGGTCATTTCATGAAAACCAAAGACTTAAGTCATTTTAATTTGACCAAAAATGGACTATAGTAGGTCAATAGAGGATTAGATCAAAAGGACAAGGGTTTAAATGAGGAGAAAATATTCCAACTAAACCCACTCCTCAACATAAAACCATAAACCCTATTCATATCAGACCAAGAAACCACTCAAGTAAAGGTACTTTGGATTAGTGGAACATGAAAATTTTGAAGGTTCCACCAGTGGCTTTGACTGAGGATGCATGCCTCTTGCAAGCATGGTGAGATTTTAGATCTCATGGCTGAAGTAGACCAAGCACAAGGACACCAAAAACCAAGGACTTACCCAGACAAAGCAAGAAGAGCATAACCAAGCAAACCAACCAATATACAAAATTTACAGGACTATACAATGTACATGAAAAAGAGCATATTTCAAGAGAAATATGGCTTCAAGAACTATTCATCTACTAGCAGTTTAAGAAGTTCATGTTGACAGGTGGTTTTGCACCTTCTCAACACATGCAACACACAATTATGCTACCTCTCTAGAAAGGTAGAAATCTGCAAACAAGTTCCAGATCACTACCCCAAGGTCTCTTAGGTGTTAGGTCATGACAATACTTGGAATGTTTCAGTTGGTTCATGTGATTTGTTGATAATCACAAGGAAGCCTTACATATGTTAATTTGAAGGGAAATTGGATCCTTAAATGGAATTTGTGAAATTTTGAAATGATATTCTATTGCTACAAGTTCAAGACAATAGTCTAAAACTCCATCTTTGACATCAGATTTGGTTTTATGATGATGCTAGAACTTGGTTTTAACTTCTACTTCAAAGAAAGGTCAAAATATAAGGGAAAGGTAAGAGTTCCTAGACCTTCAACTATCAATGAAAAATGATAATAGAGGATGCTATAGTGAACAACCTGCTTATAACTAAGTTCCACTTAACCAACATACATAGTATCATGGGACTAGTACTATCTTCTAAGGTCTGCAGATTTTTCAACTATTCATTCACCACAAAGCATTAATAAAAGATGAAACTTAAGTGTAGCAAGTAATTTATGTTCATAATAGCTTTACACTGCTATTTATCATCAACAAATAGCAAAAAGAATGAAGAGGGAAGGGCATCAGCACAATAGTATTGCTCAACATCAATGAACAACATTCACTAAACTGCTAAAAGCATGCAAAATACATAGAACAACAAATTAAATCTACCCAAATCTATCAACTATGAGGAGATGAATCATGAAACATGAGAGAAACTCAAGAATCCACCAAAAGCAATGAATTTCTATTGAAATTTTAGTAGCATGTCATTACAACAACTCAACTCTCTCTTTGAAAATGAGAGGAGACTCCCTATTTATAGTTTTCCAAAGCCTGAATGAATGGCTAGGATTTATTTACATTGTATGGCTCAAATTCATTACAAGCTAGGGTTTCACCTACCCCCAAAATTTACTAATATAAAATACATTCCTTGTCTTTTCCCTATTTTGTCTTCTAGTGCTTTGACACTGTAGCACTTTTGTCCTGTAGTGGTTTAACTTTTGGGTTGCAACTACACTGTTAGGAACTCATCATCAATGAAAAAATTTCCTTGATTCTTTTGGATGGTGGCATACTCCAAAAATTTTCCCCTTAGTGCCTGAATTTTATTCCACTCCATGATATCCGATTGGAGCACTTGGAAGATTAGCTTCCTAGATCTACCTTTGATTAGCTCCCAATTCTTTGTACACTTAGGTGTGCTCTTGATCACTTGATCTGACTGGGTGAAGGCTCAAGAAACAAATTCCATGAATTCTGGTGTCAACAAATCTATGGCCCCTTTCTCCATTTTCTTGTGGAAATATGGCCTGATCTTCTCTGGATCCAACTCCACAGCAGGCATATCATAAGCCATCATGAGTTTCAGATACTCCTCATAGTTCATCCTGTGTTCTTTGACCCATTCAAGGTCAAGTTCCATTTCATGGAGCACTCTCTCTAGGATGTCTCTTCTATGGTACAAGCCCATCTTCCACATCTCGACCAGCCAATGATCATCCTTTACTAGGGCAAGCTCCTTTTCCCAAGTCCTCTTTGGAAATTTGAGGATAGCCTCGAGCTTAGGATATGTAATCCTATATAATTTAGGAAAGTTATTACAAATTATCTTTGTGCCCTCAACCTATTTTTGTACTTCCTAGAACTTATTGGCTATTTGGATAGCATGGCCAATACCCATATCACCATTGTACAACACCCATCTGAACCAATCTGTGGTAGCCTTGGTCAGATTCTTTATCTTCTCCATTTTGGAGAGTTCTTCTTGGGAGAGGAGCATGGGAATGGAGGATGTAGAAGGAGCCTCTTCCTCCAATGATGTCCATTGTTGAATATAAGTGATGAGGTCTACCATTTGTTCCTTTAGTTCATCCTTAGAAGACTGGTCTTTGTTCATCTGTTCCACTATTGTGGCCACCGATCCTTGAAATTCATCAATCTTCTGCTCCCTTGTAGTAGTGTCCAGGTTTATGGTAGAGATATTGTAGCTGACACCCTCTCCTTTACCCATCACTAGGGTGGCTACTTGCACAATCCTTGATATAGATGTATTAACTATTATATGGGATTGAATCCTCAGCTTCTTTTCTTTTGGTGCCTTTGTCTACACCCTGGAAAGTATAGCTTCGAGCTGAGACTTAGGGTCTGCGGGGACTAGGGTCTTCTTCTGTAACTATTTCTCTAACCAATTGGGCAATTGAGCTTCCCCTTTTTGCAGCTTATGGTCATCTTCCTTTCTCTACTCATACTGGGGCTGCTTTTCCTCATGCCTTAGAGTTTTGTGTTCTATTTTCTCCTCTTCCTCATCTGAGTCCTTAATCATTATGGCCTTTTCCTTGTCAACTTCAGAAGTCTCTATGATGTACCTTTCATTTAGAGCTTCAGTGTCTTCCTCTGAAGATTGTGACTTTTCTTCATCCATTTCCACCTTATCTATGCTTAGGCTCGTTCTACCCTCGAGGTGCTCATAGTTTTCCTTGAAAGAATCCTCAGGCTCTTCCATTATCCCTTTAGTAGATTCCCTTTGTCTCTTCTCCATTTCTTCTGATATTTGTATGGTCGCCTCCATCCTTGGAGGCTCTATGGGTGGTGGAGGGATAGGTAGGCTAGCAATGACCTGAGCCATCAAAGCTTTGACAGTAGGATTCAGAATTATTCCCAAGAGCTTTGTAGGTACTCCTTGCATATACATAGGAAAGGCATCAAGAAAGGTAAGTGGAGGCATAGTAGTTGTGGCCATTAAGGATACGACAGTGGATAGAGTAGGCAGTGGTGGTGGCAGTGAGGTCCATGAAAAAGGGGACATTGTGGCTAAAGATGAATCCAACACCATAATGGGATTTGTTAGAGAGGCAGAAGTGAGGTGAACAGAGATGTCCACAATGGGGAGGAAACTGCCAATGCTTGAGAAGCAGGGGGCGGTGGAGTGGCAATGAAAATAGTCATGGTTGGAGCAGAGGTAGCGGGTGGTGATTTTAGTTTCTTAGCCTCTTCTTCTCCTTCATGCTAAGGATCTTCCTCAATTATAGGAATCTCATTAAATCCGCCTATTTTCCTTGCTTTCTTCAAGGTCTCACCTTCTGAGGCCTTCCGCTTATAAAATTTATGCTTAGGTCGATGTTCAAATACCTCTTTTCTCTTTCTCAACCTTGTGGCTAGAGGATATGTTGGGGCTTCGATAGTTGGGGTAGCAATGGCCTCACTATTTATTTTTCTCTTGAGCTCATCTTCGAGCTCTCCATAAGTTAATGTGGCTCCCTGTAGCTTAAGTTGAGCAATTTGGGCATCAACCCATTTCCTTGTTCTGCTCTCAATTGGTTTAGTTACAATATCAAGGTCATTGACCTCTTCTTCACTCCAATCTATCAAGGGCAGCAGCAAGTTAGCAACTGCATCATACTTGGGATCCACAAGCATGTCCTTCTCCTCTACAATCTAATCAGGTACCGAGAAGAGATTGATCATCTTCACAAACTAGGCAGACATCCACATATAGTGTCGCATGCATACCTCCTTATCATCTTGAAAATTCACCCAAAAGTCTTCAACATGGGATAGGTGGGCATATTCTTTTCCGAAAAACTTCTTTAATTTTCCATAAGGATCCATTTTGTGCCTAGCTATGTGGATATCTAGATTATACTCCGTAATTTCCTTTTTTGAATATTCCACACATTGGGATGTGGGAATAGCATACATGCCTTAGCCAAAGGTGAGAGCGTAGGGAATTCCTACCCTATGCTTGTCACTCAACAAAGTATGAGCGTTCTACAACTACCGAGAGACTTCCAATATGATCATCTAGTTGATAGGATATTGGGGCAGTTTGTATGGTCTCTCGGAGAAACCCTCCATTCTAATGTACATAAATTTGGGGAATTGAATAAAAAAGAGCTCGAACCTCTGAATGGAAGTAAGGGCATTGTGGGAGACCCTCTTGTGAAAATCCCCTCCAATAAGCCTAATAATATGCCCAATGAAGACATCATTTACTCTCTGGTATTCCACTTTGAAATTCTTATATTGTAGTTGTGGGTATCGGTCATATACTTTGAGTTCCCTTCTTGGATGTAGATTTTGTGTGATGAAGAGGCCCTTGTATGGGAAAGGCTGTGCAGGAGGTACACCAGGTAGTAGGAGGTCATATAAAATTGTGAAGTCTTCTTTGTGACCATGAACTACGCATGCAAGTTTTCATTGATGATCTTGGCTGAGTGGAATTTTGTTTCTCCCCAAATGATTTCCTCAACAAAGTAGAACATCCATTCCTAAAAGAATACTGCACTAGGGAGGCCCATTACTTTTCTCAATAGAGTAACCAAATCATGGTACTCTTCATGGAAGTCACTTCGAAAAATCTCTTGCAATACCTTAGCGACACTCCCCCTCTTTTCCTCAACCAATATTGGTTGATTAACTTCTTGCATGCTAGGGGATTGGCCTTCCATGTTTTCTTTGCATACCCATTCTTGGTTTCCTCCATAGGATCAAAGGTTGGGATATGAAAGGTTTCCCCTATGGATCGCACTGACAAGTCTGCCAACACCCTGCCTTCATGGTCGATAATCTTCATGTTTCCATGGTGGTAAGCCTCCTTGCATTCCATTACTAGTGTTGGAGCTACAAGAGTGGGAGGAAAACTAGTTTCCTTGACCAAACCACTCTTTCAAATCTTTCCTAAATCCTTCATAATGGGTTTGCTTGTGATTCTTCGTCGAAATTATTCTATGTCTACATGCCCAAGATTGGTGTCTGATATCGAATCCCATATAGATGTGACCTTGGAAGTGACTTGCACCCCATGGAACTAGTACTTCATTTGGTCCTTTTCCTCCTTTCCTTTGGGAACTTTGGCAGTCTTCTTCCCCTTTTCCTTCTCTACAGACTCTTTTGAAGGTCCTATAGCATATTCCATAAATCCTGCAGATAAAGACAAAGTGAGCATATTCATATAAAATGTGAGGAAATGTCTATGAAATCCTACAAAAAAAATGTTAGATTCGATAATTCATCTTTCAAAAATCATAATATTCATCAAGATTCATCATTTGGATCTTACTTGGGGAAGATAGGGCAATCTGGGCCCAGGGATGTGGGTTTCCCTGGGCTTCCAATCTTGAGAAGGCAACACAAAAATGACATAGAAGGCGTGATGGCCTGCATGCGGCCACCCGCATCAAGATTTTTGCATTTGGACTTCAAGAATTAGTCAATGCCTTAAAGAATTTAGGCATGTTTATGAATCATTCATGAGGTCCTTAGAGGTGTTAGTTTGAACACTTTGCCAATGTGGGTGTGAAGGGTACAAAATTAGGGGACATTAAGGTTGTCTCGAACTCTGCCATTTAGAAACGAGTCATTTAGAAATGACGTTGGCAAGGAGGACATCCACATACAAAATCTTGCATTGTAGGACCCACAAGCAACTAGAGCGGCATGGACTCCTCTCTTAAAGTTCTATCGCTCAGGAGTACACAGGAAAAAACTTGTGGGAAGTAGTCATGAGGTGGTTTTTTGGACACGACAAAGACAAGATGATGACCCTCAAATGGTGGTCTGCACTATCGAGCCCACAAAAGGCTTCAACATCAATTTTTGTTGGTAGGGACTTCAAACACTAACAACGGAGTTAGGTCCCACAAAGTGAGTGGAAGGTAAGGCATAGACATTTGCAAATGATGGTTGCAAGACAATGGTCTACATGTGGGGGCCCGCACTAGATTGCCCGCATTGCCCTTCACTTAGTCATTTTTACACATGAAGGGGCTGAGTGGAGATGGGCAATGCAGAATCCACAAAGTGGACAGACAAAGGTCCCCAAAAGTTTATAAATGGCGAGAAGGGAGGGGCACCCCACAAATGGAAGTCCACAAAGCACGACCCACAAATGGTGATCCAAAGATATTTTCTTTTGGGGAAACCTTGGGATGGCATTGGGATGCGCAGGTTCCGCAAGGCGAAAGAAAGTGAGAGCTTCATTGTTTACGATGGGCATTAAAGTGATGGTGAAGAAGCAGTGGAAACTCGTGAAGAACATTCCATAGACTATTCGAGGCTTTAATTTTATAGTTGGGACATGAGCCACACGAGACCCATTGTGTGGAAAGCTAGAAGGAGGTGGCTGTTGGGAAATGACGAGCAAGGAGGGGTTGCCCATGGACGAAAGTCCACAAGAGCGAGCCCATGACAATTTGGAAGACCTTTGACTTTAACAAGATTTTTCTATTTAGTCTTTGATGGGGCAGCGAAGGGACAACATCCATCTACATATACAGACCCTCCAAGGGCGATGGCCAAGGTTTCAATGTTAAAGTTCAAACTACTAAGCTAATAGTGAAGAAAGGCTTTCAGGCTGCAATGGCATGAATACCATGGTCAAGAATGGAAGTCAGAGGGTTAAGTTCTACGTGGCTTTAAAGAGCCGATTTAGAAGGATTTTCAAGTTTTATGAGATGGGTTTTGTGCAGGTTTTCATGCTTAACTAGCTACCTAAGGAACTTCTAGGTTTTCTGCCCTAAGTTTTTGCAAAGTTTCCAAAAACATACTCGAAGAAATGTAGCTATGATGAAAAAAATTCACTTGGTACTCTTGAAGAATCACAAAGGAAGAAATGCTCGAAATCACCTAGAGAGCTATGTGGGCATGAAGGCAACGAAGGTAGTTGGAGCATTGACAAATATTTGGCTAGGTGTCTTTAAAAATGATAGGTAGACTTTGCTATTTATAGAAAAATTGTCATTAATTGTTGTACGAAAATTGGTGAGGTTGGTGGACAAGGGTTTCAAAATGACCCATGGCAGGAAAGTCGGAGCTTGCGATGCGGGCGACAGTTAGGTGATCACTGTTTGGAGGTTTCATAACAGAGTAGCAATGGATGACATGGGGCCCACCATGCAAGCGGACTTCCTAGGTCGGCCTTCAAGAAAATGGAGGAGGGATGTAATCTAGCTAGGAGCGACCCGCAGGGGTTAACCTGCAACAAGAGGACACCAGTTCTAAAAGCTAAGGGAAAAATACCAACGGAGGCCTACAAAGGTATAATACTTGGAAATTTCTTGGGGGGTGAACCTTGGTCAACTCAAGATGATAGCTTTATGACTCTTTTACCATTTGGAACTCAAAACAAGGGGCACACAAAATGAGGTGAAGGAAAAAAGTGACCGGACGAAGATGAAAAAGAGATGGTCCCCATTCCAAACGGGGTGTGTGTGCTATAGGCACAACAATTCACCTATCAAGCTTTGTAGAAAGTATGATTCTTCTCCATGTGTGTTTGACACCAAATAAGGACCTAACCACAGTGCTTCAAAATTTCCATGCTCGCCCTTGTCTTGAGATCTTGCATTCCACATCAGTACCATACTACCAACTTCAAAGTTTTTGGGAGAAGATATTTTATCATGCAAATGCTTGAGCTGCAACTATATCTTTGCATTCTTGTCATGATATTCTCTTCTAGTTTCATCTAACTATATAATATTTTCAATCCTATGTTGCATTTCATCATAGATGTGCTCATCATACTCTTGCACAAAATTGTACATTTTTAGCAAATTATTTTGAGGAAGTCTAGCATCTAAACCATAGACTAGGCCAAATGGTGAATGTCCAATGGCTTTCTTGATAGTAACCAGGGTCAGCCCATAATGCAAGCTTCAACTTTAAATCCCAGGCTTTCTTATTCTTCTCAATCACTCTTTGATGATTTTCATTAAAATTTTGTTGCTAGATTTAGCCTGACCATGTCCTTGAGGATGGTAAGGGGAAGAATAAGAAATTTATATGCCATGCTTGTCACAAAAATCTTTGAACTCATCTGACCTAAAAAAATAGCATTGTTTGATATAATATTCTTTGGGACTCCAAATCTAATCAGGATGTTGTTCATCAGGAAATGTATTTCCACTTTACTTGTTGCCTTCTTTGTGGGGATTGCTAGTGGGGAGCACCCAGGGCCTTCAAGGAGCACTTCAAGAACCAGGAGAGTGCAGGGGTTAGGAGGACCTTCCAAGCAAGTCAAAACATTAATTATAACCTTTTGGAGCCTATAATGGCATTTGGGATGAATAAGTGTAATGAGATTGTTGAAAGTTCTAAGGTTCCTAATAAGGAATCTAAGTTAAAAATGCAATGTAAAGGGAAAATTATGTTCTAGGGGTTTGATTAGTGATCTTAGGCTTTAAGTAGGTCAAATAAACTTGGATATTGAATATCCAATAGTTTTTAGGTGATAGATTTTAATAAAATGTAAGTTTGCAATTTCAAATTTTTGAATTTTAGTTTAGGCGGGAAAGGGAGTTTTGAGAGTTTTAGAGTAAATTAAGCAATGTAATCAATCAAAATAAGTTGGATCAGTTGGAGAATGGGTTTATAACCCTAAAATCATCATTTTTATAGAGGTTAGGTGATTGGTGAAAGCATTGTACAGACTGTTCTCAGAAAATACAACAAAATTTCTGTTTTCTTGCAATTTTCTGTGTTTTTTTGATGAACCATTGAATCTTATTGAAGTTATCCACATTTGGATGCTTTGGTAATTTGTATTTACATGTTTTAACACCACTCACATGTTCTGATAAAGGAAATAGATCAATTCTTGCACGTTTTTGCTGACTGTCCACAGGAAAAGTGCAGATTTTGCCCTGTTTTGAGAGTTTTAATGATGGAATGATCCATTTCATGGAGTATAATGACTGAAAATATATGAAATGGATCACATATGACATGTACCATACTGGAATAACAATATAAAGTGCAGGAAAGAAGAATCAAATGGTGTACACCAAGATTTCATTGTGAAAAATGCTTGAAGATGGAGGCTAGGGTGTAGCAGCAGAAGATCTGCCTTAATGAGGGGCATGTTTTTGAGTTTGGATCGACTAATTATGTTTTCCTAATGGTGTAGAGTCAATGAGAAAGTTTTGGAAGTGATTGGAGGGTTAGTTTTCAAGAAGCCCTAGTTTTTGAGGCAAGTTGAGGAGGGGTTTGTGCTGGAGCATGTTAGAGGTGTCATAGAGGTCTAAAAACTTGGATTCCTTGGTTTTGAGTCATTTTAGGAGACTTCTGAAAGTTTCATGGTCAGGGGTTGAGTTTAAAGAGGGGTTTCTTTGAAAAATAGGGCTAATTAGGCCTAATTTTGAGGAAACAGCAGGGTTAGAAGAAAGATTGTCTGAAACAAGTGATGCCATGGAGTTGATATGATGTTTGTCATCACAAACCACACCTGAAACAATCTTATATTGGAGGTTCATTTGCAAAGTTTGAGGAAAAAGTCAAGAATCCATCGCCAAAGGCCTAATAGGGCTAGAAGGCTAGTTGAGCAGCAAAAGTGAGTTTTGTTCAAAACAGAGGGTTAGGGCTTGAGAACCTTTTGAGTCAAGTTTGGTTAAGTCCTTTGAGATCATTTAAATGGTTTGGAACCATAGGGGAAACAATTAAGTCTTGAGTGCAAAGTTGAGGCCTTATCTCTAGGTTGGTGCCTAGTTGAGAGATTGAGAAGTGAAACATTGTTATTCTTGTTATCTGGTGTTTCTTGCAAAGATCCCTGACCCTCTGCATCAATTGCACGCACCCATTTTGTAAAACAATCAGTTGCAACAAGGATCCATGAGTTTCCCCAGCTATACTTTTTTGATATCTCACCAATGAAGTCTATACCCCATTTCTGGAAAGGGACCTAAACTGAAATAGGTCCGAGTGGTAAATTCCCTAAGAACTTCAACTTTCTTGCAAACCTTTGGAAAGCATCACAAGTTTTAACAAACTTGTGAGCATCTTTAAAAACTGTGGGCCACCAAAATTCCACCCTCAAAATTTTATGAGAAATTTTTTATCCATGTAGTGGTCACCACACACTCCATTGTGCATTTCTTGTAAAATTTCCAACACCTTCTTTCCATCAACACACTTGAGCAATACATCGTTTGGGCTTCACCACCAGAGTTCATTGTCAATAATGATATCTTTAATGGCATGCAACTTCAAAGATCCTTTCTCATTATCAACCATATCCTCATGGCATTGTAAAGTTTATAAGTACTAAACAATTCTTCTATACCAACCACAAGATTGCATGTCATGGATAGGTGCAACATCAACATATTCAACTTAATTTATCTAGTTTTCCTCCAAGTATGTTTCAGCCATTAGCTTAGCCAGTCCTTGTCCTCTTACTGACTTGGTAATTTGAACATCAATGTTGAACTCTTGGATCTCGTTGACCTATCTACACCTTCTTCTTGTAGTCTCTTGTTGAGTGAAAATATCCTTCACTGCAACATTTAGCACAAAAGTTATGACTATATCTCCCATCAAGTATGTTCTAAAAAATTTCATAGCTTTTACTAGGGTGTATGCTTGCTTCTCATTCATGTCATACTTAATTTTTGCGGCCTACAAATATTTTATAAAGAATGCAATAGGCTGCTCAAAGCCCTCATCATTTTTTTGCAACAAGACAACAATAATAGTATGGAAAGGAGCAAAAGAAAAGATATGCATAGGTTTGGAAAAATTTGGATACTTTAGGACTAGAGCCTCTTTGATATCTTTCTTTATGCTCTTGAATGCCTAACTAGGATTCTCACTCCAAACCACCTTCTTTGCTTTCTTCAACATATTAGAAATAGGCCTTGTAATCTCAACAAAGTTAGTGACAAACCTTTGCAAGTAATTGATTTGAACAAAAAATGACTAGATACCTTTAGAATTTTTGGTTGAGGAATCTTTTCTATGGCAGCCACTCTCTTAGGATAAATCCTTATCCCATCCTTAGACACAATGTGGCCCAATAGCTTACCTTCTTTCACTCCAGACACACATTGTTTAGGATTCAATTGAATCCCATACTGTAGTGCTTTTTTCAACACTTTCTCCAAGTACATACAATTATCTTCTTCCCTTTTGTTGTATGTGGTCAAATCATCTTGATATATAACTAAAAATATGTCTATGAAATCTACAAAAGCCACATCCATAGCTCTCTAAAAGGTAGTCCCTACATTTGTCAATCATAGATAACAACTCATAGCCAATTACCTTTTGTAACATGGTGTAGAAGAGGGGGATTCACTACTCATGAGTTCTCTTCATCTAGAGAGCCTCATGGAGCGAACTTCCCTAAACTACCTCAATGGCACAATTGCGAGAGTTTTAGAACTTGAAAGAGCATGTCACAAATATTTTCTAGACAAACTAACAAGCTCTTGGAAAAAGGATGTCAACGCTAAATATGGATGACAACGTGGAGCGTTGGCATCTCGTATGGACCAAAAAGTGAGCTTATCTCAGAAAATGGCTAAAGTGACTACTTCTATTTAAATTTCTAAGAAATCTTAGAATGCACAAAAGTGATAGAATTGAAATAGAGTGAAGTAGAACTAATAAAGATAAGAAGAAGAAAGGAAAGAAATACTTACAACCATGTGAGTGATGAAGCCTCTAGTACATGAATGTCTTCAATACCTACATGTGTGATATCTAGAGAGAATGTTGGGGCTGTATAGGGTTTTTCCTCAGTCAAACCCCAGTTTTGGTGTTCCCACCTCCATGGACAGCCTAGAAGATAGAGAGAAAGAGAGAAATGAAAAAAGCGTGTGGTGAAAGAAAAATCCGCTAAGGAGTAGAACCCACACCACCAAGTAAGAGTGATAAAAGAAAACCCCTCTCAAGGAGGAGAAATTGTATCACAAAAGAGGTGATAAAAGAAATCCCCACTCAAGGAGGAGAAACCATATCATGAGATGTAGATGCAATAGACAAGGAATGTGTGGAATCCCAAGATGCTCACAAGAATGAAGTGAAGGAGATGAAGTTGTGAGAGTGAAGCTAAGAGAGGTTGGAAATGCTTGAAGTTGCTATGGAAAGCTATGTGCAAGCAAGATTTGGATAGTAGAAGGTTGAAGCCAAAGCAAGAGAGAAGCTAGAAGCAGAAGAATGGAGCTACAAGAAATTAGAGAAAGTTAGAAGATGCAAATGGAGTGAAAAGACTATTTTTAAGGAGAGAAAAGAAGCTTCTCTAGCCATTACCACCGATAAAAGGAGGTGACAAGTGGAAAGCATGCACGAAAATGGTCGTTTGAGCATTGAAACGTCACAAGACACTAGCGCGGTGCGTAGACATCTGTGTAGCGTGCTAGTGTCTAGACAAGTCACACTACAAAGCTAACACACAAGGGTAGTTGTTGAAAAGGGGTGTTAGAGCATCATGAGAGGGAAGAAGGCCCATGTAGGGGCTAAAATGAGCCTCCTCAAATGCCAAGGGAGTGGACTCTAAAGCAGAAGCAAGAATGTTTGTGAAATTGCAAGGGGTGCAATTTTACACTTACATTTTTCCCCCACTTTAGCAGACATTTGAATCCACATTAATATGCACGCTAAAGGAAATCCTCTAAACATAAATAACATCATATTCCAAAAGGATACTATAGAGGAAGCATATAACTCTTTGAACGATGGAAGCATGCCCCCAGGTTGAAGACCTGCAAAATAGATGCATCAGACAAGAAAAACCCTACACTAGACAACAAGGTTGGTGCAAAAAAACTAAGGGATTTGAGTTAGCAAAGTGAAAGAGACCTCGATGTAGAAGGTTGTCTTAGTACTATGCGTCATCCCAAAATTAAGAAATAACACATAGAAGAATTTTAAGATGAAGAGAGGAAAGGGCATATACTTAGGATAAAGAAGATGCATATCTTCAATCCTGTATATGGAAGATGAGAAGAAAGAGATAAAAATGAAATGAATGGAAGTGTAATAAAATCAATCCCTACTCAAGGAGAAAAACCCGTATCACAAAATATAGGTGACAAAAGTAATCCCCACTCGAGGAGGAAAACCCATATCATAAAATAAGGTGAAAAAAGAAATCCCCTCTCGAGGAAAACGTGCATCACAAAATATAGATGATAAAAGCAATCCCCGCTTGAGGAGGAAAACCCGTATCACAAAATAAGGTGATAAAGGAGCTCTACAGGTTCTTGGTCCTACAGAGCAAGACAAATTAGAGAATCATGTGGCTGCTACAATCTGCATTGCAGGACAATCATAGGAAAGATAGGTCTAATCAGGCTTCCCCCAAGCTAGATGTGATTGTATGTGTAGACACCCAAATTTGATCGCTCCCCTATGATCAAATTTACCTCTTTATTCATCAATTCTATCAATATTAATTTATCTAATTAATATTACATTTCCCACATAAGATTCTTAAAGTATTTAATTTAATAATTAAACACTTTATCTAGTACCTTTCTCCTCTCGAAATTAAATAAATACACCAATTTATTTAATTTAGTCATTATAATCTTTTTGAATTAAAATCAATTTAAAATTCTTCTTTTCTCTCTCCTTGTCACATCCTCCATAATCCATCTCTAATTTGGATTAATTTAATTAATTCGTATTTAGGGTGTGCATCCTCTTAATCAAGGATTAATGTCACATCCTCCTACATTTGTCACTTGTCTTTAATCTTCTATTAATTATCATAATCAAGTATTTGCACAACTTTAATCAAAGTCATTAGCCATTTTTAGTACCACTTTTTGGTCAATCCTTCCATTTGCCTTTCTTGGCATTGACCCTCTTTCCTATGTAAATTTTTAATTCACTTTTATTCATCCTGGGTCTCTCTCCTGAATTTTTAATTCACATTTTATCCTTCCAAGGCTTCTAGAATATTTGACTTGTCACCTCATGCACATGTGACCAATTCCCACCTTTTTGGAGACTCTCTATTATCCATTAGATTCTCCTATGAATTGAATTTATTTCTCCAACCACTTTCTCTTTTCCCATGGAGATTTTTGAGGAATTCCAAAATTCTTCAAATGTCATTTTCATTCTCACTTGGGGACAAGAAATTCCTTTTTGAGGAAATATTCTCACTCCCCAAGGTACTTGGAAGGTACTTGTCCTTCCTCCACATCATGTACCTCCCTTCCACATCACATACACATCATCCTACCTTTATCCACTTCACATTCCACATGTCAAAATGTGAGGGCTTGTGAGTCCTCAACTCACCTTAGCCCTTCATCTTGACCTTGTTAGATAAATCTCAACCATTGAATTCTCCAGAGAATTAAAGTTTCTCTATAAATACCCCATCCTCTTAGGCATTAAAAAACACTTAGCCATTTTGCAACTAAATGTTGTCATTTTGTGCACTCATCTAGCCATCAAGTTCATCCATTTACATTTATATCCAAGCATATAGTTAAGCCTTGCATTTAGTCATTTCAAGAGCCATCAAGGAGCATAAAAATAAAATTAAAATCAAAGGCCAACTAAGGAGTTTTAGCTGCAAAAGGGAGGTATATCTATTTAGCATCATTTTACACTTTTCCTCTTTGTATTTACAAATTTCTTAGGCTAATCTTGAGGTGTTTCTTTATGTTTTTCCATTGCATTTTAGTTGCTTAGAATAGGTTAAACATTTTGATATCACATTTTTGGCACGCCAAGTGGGACCCACAAGCGGGTTCCTATATTTCACGTTTGTTGTTGTTGAGTTTTTTGCAGGATTACATCACAAAAGAGCGACTGTGCCCTCTGTTTTTCTGCAGAAGGGTGACTACGCCCCCTTGGCTAAAATTTTTGTGCTAATACTTTTCTACAGAAGGGCGACTATGCCCCCTTGGCTAAAATTTATGTGCTAACACTTTTCTGTAGAAGGGCGACTACGCCCCCTTGGCTAAAATTTTTGTGCTAACACTTTTCTGTAGAAGCGTGACTGCGCTGCCTGATTTACTACAGAAGGGCGACTGTGCCCCTGATTTTCTGCAGAAGGGTGACTACGCCCTTGTTTTATCGCAGAAGGGTGACTGCGCCCTTGATTTTCTGCAGAAGGTCAACTATGCCCCCTGATTTACTGCAAAAGGGTGACTAAGCCCCTAATTTACCGTAAAAGGGTGACTGCACCCTTGATTTACTACAGAAGGGCGACTACGCCCTCTTGTTACCACAAAAGCAACACATTTTGGAAGGTAAAATGGTCATTTTAGCTTCAATTTTTGCTATTTTCAGGTACTAACCCCCTAACACTATTTTTTGCAAGGATATTAGTGTTTCTTGCTAGCTTTTTTACAGTATATTCTTATGAAATTGATGGAGAAAATGGGATAAAACAATTAAAATTTACTTGAGGGGCTATCCATTTGCTCAATTTTTTTTTTAGTTATCCTTGCTGTTTTCGTTAATCTAAGAACATAGTTTAATTAGGGGGAGTAATGTTCATTGCTTGTTATGTCTATCTTTTTGTGTTACCCAAAAGGGGCATTAGTTTGTTTTCACTTTCCCCTTGCACTTCGTGTGAGCATGGGGAGTAGTTGGAAATGATTAGTGCTTTCTTTCTAGTGGGACCTGCTTCGGAATTTCATCACCCCAAAGGACGATTCCAACCACGTGTACTAGTGGGGTATACAAAGGGGGGAGAGCAAAAGTTGTACCCCAATCCAGTCACATCATAATTGGCGGAGTGTCGAAGCTATGGTGATACCTAGATAGATGTGAAGAGTTGGTCTGAGCCCTTTAGTATCTTGCTGGGGTTCCCAACTCACACTTGTGACAGGCTGGTGTTCATGATTGTGCCTCACGTACCGAGAGTATATCGAGGACTCACTAGACACATTGTGCATCCTAGATTAAGACCTCTTTGGCCATATCCTTAACACTAATTGTAGGATTCTATTTGCTTGAAAGTGTTTTCTTGTGAAAAACTAGTGAATTTTTTGACAAATTAGCCTTATTTTTTGTCATCTTAAAGTCTTTGCCATAGTCATTCTCATCAAACCAAGTCCCTAATTTTTCACAGAAGGGCGACTGCACCCCCTGATTTACTGCAGAAGGGTGACTGCGCCCCTAATTTTTCACAGAAGGGCGACTGCGCCCCTATTTTACCGTAGAAAGGTGACTGCGCCCCTGATTTTCTGCAGAAGGGCGACTGGGCCCTTGATTTTTCACAGAAGGGCAACTGCACCCTTGATTTACTGCAAAAGGGTGATTGCACCCTTGATTTACTGCAGAAGTGTGACTGTGCCCCCTGATTTACTGCAGAAGGGTGACTGCACCCCTAATTTACTACAGAAGGGCGACTGCGCCCCCTGATTTACTACAGAAGGGCGAATTTGCCCTCCTGAACACCTGAAATCACCCCGTTTGGATCCGTTTAGCCTTTACGCCATCATTTAATCATTCCCAACTATTATCTCATCATCCCAAGCCTTTGTTTTGTCATTCTAAACCTCCGCAAACCTCCATTTGACCATTTTAAACCTCCATCTTATCATTCCAAACCTTTGTTTAACCATTATAAATCCCCATTTATTCTCCACAAATGTCCTCAATCCATTCGCTCATTTTAAATTTTCCCATAATCCATTCAAAAGCCCATATCATCACCTAGTGAACATCAAGATTTTACCATTTACGTCACCAAACCCGTATTTCATAAACGCCACCCATAATCAAATCGCCTTAACCTTGTGTTACAAAGTGGTTACCCAAGTTGAGCTTAGCACTTGAATTTGATTATTAGTTGTTAAATTTGACCCAAATCAATTTACTTCCATCTTGAGGTGAATTCAGTGTCATAAGTTATCATTCTTGGCCAAAATCAATCCATTTCTATCTTGAGGTGGATTCAGTGCCCTGATCATCCACTTAATCAATCAATGCTCTAGGGTAACCTTCCTTGATTAAACTCAGGGTCTCTCACATCTTTCATCATCCAATCATACCCATTCAATCATCCAAATCTATCGAACCCAATCATTTGACCAAATTATCCAATCAATCAAATCACATCTGTTCAACCAACACAGTCCAATCCAAATCCGATCCAATCAAAATCCAATCAAATCTAATCTAATCCAATCAAAATCCAATCCAATCCAATCCAATTTATCCAATCAAAATCTGACCCAATCAAAATCCAGTCTAATCCAACAAAATCTGATCTAAATCCAATCACAATCAAATCATTCATCAAAAACATCCTTATAATCCACCCATAGCACATTTGCATGCCCGTTCAAACTAGGTCACAAGTTAAGAAACAAATGGCACAACAACAAGGTCAAAATTCCCAAGCGAACATGACTCAAGACCTTAATAACAATACAAATCCCACCAATGGTGCAAATATTGTTCAAGATCCTAACAACATCCACCAAGATCCTCATAATGGTACTTCATTGCACTCCAACACCGAAAATTAGAACAACTCACCACACGGTGAAGAGAGTATGGCTAATCAACCCGAACTCATGCTTGAGGAACATTTTAGTAATCCTGCCAATGTACAAATGACTAATCGTCTGTTTGAAAATAATGGGGAAGAAATTTTGGCCCACCTAATTGAGAAGGGTATCAAACCTCCCTCAGGTGTTGACTTATCCAAATATAGAAGCTCCACACCTAATGTACCCCACGATTCACAAAATGCACCAGAGGGTTCGTACGTCCCCAATGTTCCTCCAGTTGAGGGTTGGCATCAACCTGAATTTGGTAATGTTGCTCTTTACCATGTTAACCACCCCCCACATGCTCCAATCTTAGTTATGGGGGGTCCTCAAGTGCCTGATCTCAGTAATCCCTTCACCTATGGTATGCCACAAAATGTTCCACAACCTATGCCATTAATGCTAACAACACCACCTCTTTCGAATCAACCTACCGTCAACATTGGGGGCACCCCCTTTACCGCATTGCTTCCACCTCTTGGGGCTGCAAATCCACCATCACTTTCATATAATCTCAACAGCTTCATCAATCCAACCTTCCACCTCAATTACCTCTGCAAGCCATGTCCCAAATGAATGTTCTAGTTGGTACCCAACAACCTCCTTTATAGAACACCTCTACGTTATCTCAACCACCTCATCAGCAACAACCCCTCCATAATGCTTTGGTTTCTTCTCAACAACCACCATACCAATCGCAAAGAAATCCATCTCGACTTGTCGCTTAGACCATATCCCCATTCCTCACATCCATTTTACATCCGCAAACCCAACCACAACACAACACCCCATCTCAGCCCACACAATAGTTGACATCACAACAACCTCCTCAGCACTATTACTATCATAATTAGCAGCAATTTCATCAACAACCACCTTATGGGGCTTCCCAACAATCACAACAACACCATCAACACCCACAAATCAATCCCCAACATCCCATCCAAGCTCCTTAGTAGCCTACCTCACACTTCTATCAAACAAATCCATACTATACCCCACAATAACAACCCCCATATCAACAAAATCCCCCGGAATACCAACAAGGGATGTCATCATCCAACTATCAAAATCTGCACCTCAACAATTTGATGCTCTCTCAACAAGATCCTTTATCGTCATATCATCCATATCCCCCCAACCTACCACCGGTCAACTCAGATCTGTTGGAAATCAAAGCTGCTCTGAAGGATCTTCAAGCTGGGACTGGAAAACAATCATTCAAATTTGAAGACATATGCCTGTATCCATTCTATCCCTCCATCTCATTGATCCCCTTCCCTAAACATTTCAAAATGCCAAAGTTTGACAAATATAGGGGGGACAAAGAACCTAAGGCCCACCTACAAGAGTTTTACTCCCAGTGTCAAGAGGTTATGCACAATGACAACTATCTCTTGCGCCTATTCTCGTGAAGCCTGACAAGCAATGCCCTAGATTGGTTCATGACCCTCGAAAAAGGGTCCATAAAATCTTTTGCGGACCTATCAGAAAAATTTGTCTCCTACTTCTCCTTCAATTTGGAGGACACTGACACCTTAGATCTCCTCAAAGAGAAGCAACCTGAGGGGGAAACCTTTACTAGCTACCTCCAAAGGTGGCATGCACTAGCAAGCCGAATGAAAACCCCTCTGAAAGAGAAGGACATGGTCACTCTCTTCGTGGAGAATTCTCATCCCGATATGGCTCATAACTTTAGGTTACATTATGTCACCACTTTTGCGGAGATAGTGGAAAAGGGACCTATCCTTGAATGTGCCCTTGTTACTAAAGGGTACATCAAAATACATGGCCATAATAAAGAAAGGTCATTTGGAGACAAACCACGTTTTTGGAACAAGAACACAGTGAATGATGGTGTGACTGATACTAAACATGTCCAAGTCACTAATACATCCCTGAGACAACAACCCTCTATACCTAACGCCATATCTGTACCACAGAGGGCACCTCGTCCTCCTCAATAGTCAAATAGCCAGGGGAACCCCTGAGTGTTGTCTTCAATAAGTTATAGATCAATTATCCCATCACATATCCTATCACCAAGCCACTTGACGAATCCAAACCCAAGCCCGCATGGTTTAGGGAAAATGAATATTGTGAGTTCCATAAAATCAAAGGACATTCTTTGAATAAGTGTTAGGGTCTAAAAAGCTATGTACAAGATCTCATTGATCAAGGAAATATCAAGGTTGACTCCAGTCAAGCTTCATCATCCAATGCTCAATTACAGATATACCAAAACGCCTTCCCAAACCATAATCAAGGCCCGAGCACCTCCCATAGTAATCCCCAAGACAACAACACAAATAACTTGAGCTATAAAAATGTACCCCTCAATTACGAGGGTATTATTCATTACATTGAGCACGTAGAACCCCGTGTATCCATGATACATGTCAAAGCCAAAGACCCTTAGTGTGTTGTTACTACACGACAAGCTCGCATCACTGTCCCTGCGGCCTCCACATCCACCCAATCAACTCCTGTAAGTTCTCAGTACAACATCCTTGATCACTTAGGAAAGACCCTTGCTCATATCTCCATTTTAGATTTGCTTAAGTCTTCTCCTATACATCAAGAAATGCTCAACAGATCCCTACAAGAAACCCATGTACCTAATGACATTGATCCTACACAATTCCAAGCCTTAGTAGGACACCTAGCTTTATCTCATCAACTGCACTTCAGCCAAAATGACATGCCAAACATCGATGTCAATCATAATCGCCCCTTACATATTGAAGTCGTGGTTGCTTGTCATAAAATAAAAAGGGTCTTGGTAGATAATGGATCTGCCCTCAATTTGTGTACTCTAAAATTCATAAAATAGGTGGGGTATACTCAAGCAGATTTAAGTAATCATATCATCACAATCAAGGCCTATGATAATGCAGAAAGGAATTCAGAGGGAATTATTAGTCTTCCTATCCAAGTGGGACCTGTGGTTCAGTACATTACCTGTTATGTCCTTGATCTAGACTTGCCATATAATCTCCTTCTTGGCCACACATGGCTCCATGCTATGCAAGTTGTTCCCTCCACGTACCATCAGTGCCTAAAATTCCCAATCAATAGACAAGAAGTCACCATCTATGTTGACCCCCAACCATTTGAATATTTCTACGCTTTAGAAGCGTCATTTCCCCATTTACATTATTTTCCCAGGGTTGAAATGGGGGCATCCTAGTCATCATCCACTAATCCACCCTCTACCACGATAACCACTCCATCTTCCACCACTGATCCCACAGTCACAAAAGTCCAGATCATTGACAAAGGGTGTGGTGAATACAAAATGCATAATGCTCTTAACGTAGCAACCATGCCACTGTCACCACATGAGTATGGTCAACCTTCACACGCTACTCCAAAGGAAGACAAGATTATCACCTTCAGTGGTAAAAACATCCCTACCACCACTTTTAGATCCCCTAGTGTCAAGATAGATGCACCAAAAGAGGATATAAGCCAATGGGTTTACCAAGAAGAACCCCAGCCGAATCCTCCTCTAAAGGAATATTTTTAGGAAACATATCCGTGGTCAGCTAAGTTTGCAGAAAAGTATAACTACCAAGGTAGGGGCCTAGGTAAAGAAGAACAGGAGCGGTTGCAACCTATTGATACATCAAAGCTGCCGAAGAACATAGGCATCGGGTATGATAAAAAGTAGAAAGACCCTGCAACATCATCTAATATCTCCAATAGTGTCACCGTGGACAATGGCTCATTGGAAGACATACCCGAGGAGGAATCCATCATACGTGCATACGATGATGTTGATCACACTGACCTGTCATCTATGTTTGAATGCTTATCCATCTGTACCATTAACCTATCCCTTCGCCACCCTGAGCTTATTGATTGGGACCTACGTGAAAGCATACCCGTCAATATGTCTATGGATACATATGTCAACCTCATGGGATTGGGGGAGGATGAACACTCCAGTCACAAAAATAAGAACAAGAAAAATAAAAAATGGTCAGCTAGTGAAAACCTCCCCAAGGCACTCCCTGACCTTGAAAAAGTAAAAATAAAGGATGCATCCAATGGAAAAAACCTCAAAGAGGCACTGGAGGATGGAGATGTTCATCTTTCCCTTGTGGGAACTCAGTTTTCTGCATGATTTTCCATCCTAATTGAAGAGACTCAAGAGGTTAATTTGGGTACTGCTGAAAATCCTAAAATCACCTATGTAGCTAAATCACTCTCAGATCCAGAATATGCAATCATTGTCCAGTTACTCCAAGAGGGTGTTGTTAACTTTTCCTGGTCATATTCAGACATGTTAGGCTTAGACCCCGCTTTAGTGGTCCACCATCTAGACGTTCGCCCTGATGCCAAGCCTGTCAAACAGAAGCTCCACAAGATGCACCCACAGGTAGCATTGTTAGTCAAGAAGGAATTGGAAAAATTACTGGATGTAGGTTTTATTAGACCAATTGACTACTCTGAGTGGATCTCCAATGTAGTACCAGCTGCCAAACCAAATGGAGATATTCGGATCTACACAGACTTCAGGGATTTTAATAAGGCCTACCCAAAAGATGACTTCCCTCTGCCTAACATTGACATGTTGGTCGACCTCACAGCAGGACATGAGATGCTATCCCTTATGGATGGCTTCTCTATTTATAATCAGATTCAAATTGTACCTGAGGACCAACACAAGACTGCCTTCACAATACCTTGGGGTACTTTACGTTACAACGTTATGCCCTTTGGTCTCAAAAATGTGAGGGAAACATATCAGAGGGAAATGACAGTCATCTTCCATGACCTCATCCATATCATCATGGAGGATTATGTCGATGAATTTTTAGGGAAATACAGAACACGAGTGGAACATCCTACCATCCTAAAAAATATCTTTGAATAGTTAGAGCAGTACAAGTTGCAGCTAAATCCAAAAAAGTGTGTCTTCGGGGTTACGTCAGGAAAACTGTTTGGTTTTATCATCTCCTGAAGGGGTATTGAAGTTGATCCTGCCAAAGTGAAAGCTATCCTGGACATGCCACTCCCATGCAATTCAAAACAGTTAAGAAGTCTCTAAGGGAAGATGCAATCCATCTGTCAGTTCATAGCCCAGCTTGTGAATAAGTGTTAGCCATTCACCCACCTCCTAAAAAAAGACTCCACCTTCTGATGGAACCAACAATGTCAAAAAGGTTTCAATAAAATCAAAGAATACTTAGCTCATCCTCTGATCTTGATGCCACCAATTCCAGGGAAACCTCTCCTGCTGTATATCTCTACCACTTCAGTCGCGCTGGGGGCATTGTTGGCACAACATGATGAATCATCGAAAGAGACAAAAATCTACTACATCAGTTAGACATTGGTCAGCTATGAATTAAACTACTCCCCCATGGAAAAGGCTTGCCTCGTGCTAGTCTTCAACACACAAAAATTTTGACATTACATGCTCAGCCATCCAGTCAAATTAATTGCTAAAATTGATCCACTGAAGTATTTTCTATCTAAAACCACTTTGATTGGCCACATGGCCAAGTAGGTCATGCTTCTAAGTGAATTTGACATAGAATATGTGGAGCTGAAAGCCATAAAGGGACAGGTCATAGCTGATCAATTGGCTGAGGCACCATTAGTAGATGCTTACCCTCTAGACACTGAATTTCCAGACGAAGAAGTTTACACAGTTACAGAAACACCAGCTTGGACACTATATTTTGATGGTTCCTATACTCATAATGGATCAGGCGCAAGGATTTTATTAGTTACCCCTCAAGGTGACTACATTCCAAAATCATTCAGGATAGCATTCCTGTGTACAAACAATATGGCAGAATACGAAGCTCTCCTCACTGGGCTCCGAATTGCAAGGTAGTGGCGCATAACTCATTTGAAAGTCTTTGGTGATTCTTTGCTAGTCATTAGGTAGGTTAATGATCAGTTCCTCACCAAAGATGATAAGCTATTACCCTATAAGGGCATGGTGGATGATTTCAAGAAATATTTCACCTCTATACAATTTGAACAAATTCCTAGGGTGTAGAATAAAGCAGTTGATGCAATGGCCACTATCGGCTCCCTGATTGACATGCCTAAAGATCAGATAGAATGTGAGTTCCTTGTGGAACAAATTTTAATCCCATCATAGGATATCCCTGAGACTGACATGGTGTGCGACATTGTGGGTCCCACTTCCCCATGGTACCAGGACATATACACCTACCTCCATGATAATATTATACCCCCAGATTATACACACAATCAACACAAATCCTTTGTTCATCGCTCTTCTTAATACATTACCGTCGGTGATACACTTTATCATCGCAGGTATGATGGAATCCTCCTTAGATGTCTAAATGAGACTGAAGCCCACACTGCACTAACGTAAGTACATAGTGGTTTTTGTGGAGCTCATTCAAATGGTATGGCTTTGGCCAAATGAATTCTCTGAGCTGGATATTATTGGCCTACACTAGAGCATGATGCTTGTGAATTTGTGAAGAAATGTCTTCCCTACCAACAACATGCAGATTTAATTCATGCTCTAGCACAGGATCTTCAGCCCCTCCTAGCACCATGGCCATTCTCTCAATGGGGTTTCGACTTGATTGGAAAGATTTACCCACCATCATCTAATGACCATACATTCATAATTACTGCCACTAAATACTTCACTAAGTGGGTGGAAGCAATGCCACTCTCAAAAATCATTGGTATCCAAATCTCAAAATTCATCCTTTATCATATTCTCTGTAGATATGGTATCCCATCTACCATACTCTCTGATAACGGAAAACCCTTCAAAAACAAAGCCATGAAACACCTATGCGACACCTTTCATATCTAGCATCGTTGGTCAACCCCTTATTACCCCCAGGGTAATGGCCAGGAAGAAGCAACCAACAAAACCCTTATCTGCATCCTCAAAAAGGTTGTCAACAACAATGGTTGAGATTGGCACCTCCATATTCATCCCTCCCTATGGACATATTGCACATCCATCTGCACCTCGACAAGCGCCACCCCCTATTCCTTAGTGTATGGTGCTGAAGCCGTCTTTCCAATTGAAGTTGAGCTCCCATCACTGAGGATTTCTCCAAAGAATCTTATTAGCAAAGAGGATGCTCATTTTTCACGACTTTCACAACTGGAATTACTAGATGAATGAAGAATAAAAGCCTATGATAATCTGCAAGCATACCAAAACTGCCTCAAACGTAACTACAATAAAAGGGTTCATCCTCGACAATTCCAAGTTGGTGATCTTGTTCTTAAGGAGAACCAGTGCACTCAACAAGATCGTGATAAAAAGGGAAAATTTGAGGCAAATTGGTTGGGGCCTTATATCATAGCCACCAAATATGGATCTGGGGCGTACAAGTTGACTACTCTTGAAGGAGAGCCTCTCAAAGAGCCCATCAATATCATGCATCTATCCACACCTAAATCCACTCAGTAACCTCACCTAATAAAAAAATAAAATCAAAATAAAAAAATTCAGAAAAATCCAAAAATAGTAAAGAGAAATAAATCTATCCTATGGTGAAAACCACCTCTTGGTGGCACCTTGGATAAGGATGGATGGTGAAAACCTGGTAATAGGTGTCATCCGTAAAGGGCTTAATCATTATCTACCTAGCATCCTAGTTATTCTATACTTTCATCTACACTATCGTCCTCACCCATCCCATCCTTAGCCACTTGGTATATATTGATTAAGCATTGGACAACCCGTCTAGCCTATCCCCCATCCTGAACTTTTCAGTATCCCACTTTGTGCTTATTTCATTCTCCCCCCTCGTCGGTCGGTCTGTGTCATCACATAGGATCATCCATTATGTCGGTCTCCATCTAGATCTTATCTTATCGTATCACCTGTTGAACTAAGTTGCCCCTGCGCTGTCATGTAGGCAAGGTTGATCATTGGATCTGCCCCCAGGGTATTCTGACCATCACATGATGGTCATCTATCATCTGTCTTCATTATCCTCTTTCCACTTTATCCATAGTCTTTTCATAAACTATGAGGGCTCTACACTTTCACGTAGGCAAGGCTAATCTCTGATCAGCCCCTGAGCCCCTGGGTCTATAGCATGTGTTAGTCTGTGTCCTTGTCTGACTTGTTATTCTCAAATAAAATCCTAATATTATCAGAAGATTTGGTTAATGAAAAACATCTAGCATCAAATTGGGTCATCCTAGTTTAGTATCCATCATTGGTCTCAACAGGATGCATCCTTCCTAGCTGACCTCATCAATCCCATCCATCCCCTTGATCCTATGGCAAAGGATGTTTTGTAATTGATGATGATCTTTTGATGTCTTGGAATTTATTTGTCATTTAAAGCTCACTATCAACACTTGTCAGGGTTGCCTTGATCCATCATATCATGGTGTCATTTGACTTGTCTACATAGAGGCTTATCTTGGTCTTTTCTTTGTTGTTGTCTTCTCGGTTGTCCCACGTAGTACCCACCAAGATCCCTGGGGTCTTGTATTACATTGGGACATCCTGGTGTGTTTGTGGTTATCCCAATACCTAGCCCGACCAAGGTCATCATGCCTTTAGGGTGTTGGGGTAGCCTTTTTATTTGTTGTGTTTGTTTCATGCATTGGATGCCAACTCGCCTTGATCTTACATGACAGGGTATCCAGTACATTATGCTATAACAAAAATCAGTGCTCCAAAGATGGCAACTCATATTAGGATTGCATTTCATCATCTGTTGCATTACGTTCACCCTATGATTTTGGTTGTGTAGATACTTTATCCCGCTCTTTCCCATTCTTCTCAGGATTCTAAATTTTTTTGATAGGTAACAAATTACACCCATTTTTCACAAATCACTACATACCCATCTTCCACTGTCATGTCAGTTCTTATTGACACTTATGACCATGTGTTATTTCCTTTTATCATTAATTCACTATCAATTACAAAAGAATTATCACATATTAGGTTCATGTTATTAACCACACATACATCACCACCTGCATCACAACATGTTAGATCCATGTATGCATGGCCACCTGCATTACAAAGTGTCAGGCTTCTAATACATCACATCCTGCATATATAAAATGTTCATACAGAATCCATCGTACACATATACATACATGACAGAAAGTCAACTAGGCATCCATACATATAAGTCATCATAGATACAACATGTGCACACATCATATCACCATGCGAATATCTGCATTAATAAAATCATCCATATTCCACAAGTACATAAACCCAATCATCCACATAAGCATCTAGTATCATAAACATGTGCATAAATAAACCAACATATCCATCCACATAAGCAAGAAATATCATATACATGTGCATACAATCACCCACCACAAAAGGAAACATACTACATAGTGTCAATAAGGACTATCCCATATCATAATCAAAGTAATACAATGTGTGTCACATGTCCATCATACATCAAAATCTATCATGTATCCATCACATAATAAACTACAAAATCTAGAGATGTAGAGCATCTATGATCTCTGTTCATAAATACTACGCGCTCCACCTGTCAAAAACTCGATAACCTATCACCTCCCAAATGAGCTACCCACATATGACCTCTATGGTGAATCTGGTATTGAATTCCTACCTGGGGTAACACCCGGTGAATCACTATAACCTTGGGTCCGTATCCCTAATGACTGGGATGGCGCCGACATCTGTGGTGTCTGTTGAGTATACTCGAATATCCATTGGGCCGGGTCTGGAACTGCATGATAGTACATGGCCATCCAAAATCCTACCTCTCTCGCATTCTCCTCTCGTTTCGCCACCTAAACCCAAGCGGAATTCTACTCCTGATGATATCTATCTCAATCCCTCATAATTTCTCTCCTCTCCTACTCCCAGGCCTCCTGAGATAGGCATAACTATGCCATCTTAGCCTGAACCTGATCTCTCATCTCCTCAATAGCCACTGCCCTAGCCTCTGCTGCATCCATCTCCCCCTGTAACCTCTATATATCTATCCCTCTCCCACCACTAACCTGCACCAACTACCACCAAGCCACTATTGTATCCCGCTCTCCCTGCAGTATCTGCATCTGTATCACTGTAGCCTCTCTCTCCCTCTCTGCGACCTATAACTGAGTAACCACTCCATCCCTGTCCCTCTGAAACTCTTGCACTCTCAATACTGCTGCATCTAGCTCTCTCTACAACACTAATAACTTTGAAACTACCTCCTCTCTCCTCTTGAGTGACTGTATTTGTGCCTCTGCAAACTCTCTCACTCTGTAGCACCTGAACCTGCATCTACATCACATCCCTCTCTGCCTCCATTGCTGATCTGTATAGGATCTAGACTAGATTGCAGTTTAAATGCTTAAACTTTTACAATGCTTTTACAATGATTATTTCAAGTTAATTAAATCGAAATTAACTTAAGGAAATAACATAATGAAAGTAATAACAAGGTGATTTAACAGAAAGAAAGGAAATGAGAGACAGAAAGAGAGAGAAGAAGAGATGTGCAAACAACGCTTGATAACGGAGTTCGTCACGAAAGTGACTACGTCTCCGGGTCCACTCCAATAGAGAGACCGATCCGATTAACTCCAAAATCGATTACAAATGATGCACCAAGACCATCAGTTCGGCAGCATAACAGGGCTCCGACATTCAACAATGGCTTGAAAATTCTTCAGCAAGACCCCTCTCTTCCGTGTTGCCTCAGCGTCAAGACTTCCTTCACCTGAAAAAAACTTCAATACAATTCTCACCTCAAGCCCCCTTTTTATACAAAGAATTTTCTCAATTTGGTTACTAACCAAAAGATTTGAAAATATTCCCTTATCTCTCCAAAATACATAAAATCTTCAAAATCTCCCTTTTACACATTAAAAATCTTCAAAATATCCCCCCTTTTACATAATAAATCTTTAATAATCCCCCTTAATGTTTATTTTAGCCCTTCAATTACATTTCTCTCGGGCTTTGGAGATTTTAGAGGTTTTTGATTAATCCTTTAAAAGGATTGTTTGTTAATTTTTATAATCATAGGGAGTTTGTTTAGATTTTTGGAGGCATTCGGTTTAGAACATTCATCAAAATGCACCGATGCCATTTGTATAGTCGAAGATTTCGATGGCATATTGGTGAGGTTAGATTTTATATCCCGGCCGGTTCGGGGTTCCAATCCCCGGCCGCTTGTTTTAAAACAAACTTCGGAAATAGTAAACATCAAAAGCAACCGCTCCTAATATCTATTTAGAGCCGCGGATTTGGCAGAACGGCCAGACCGCTAAGTTTGGTGGAGATCGGTCCGGGTTCGAATCCCATGCGAGCTGAACAAACTTTTTCTAAACACAACGAACAAACTCCAAAAACCGCCGACCGACGGAAAGACAAACCGTGGGCCACGTGGCATGCCGAGGAGGTGCCACGTGGCAGAATCTAATTCGCCTATAGCAGTGACGTGGACGACAACTCACAACCGACGTGCCAGCCAACTGTACGCTGATAGGTTGCCACGTGTCATTCTACCATTCGCTGTCCATGCTGACTCATCTGCTGACGGAGACTGCCACATCGACGCTGACGAGGATAGTTCGTACGCTGACCGGACTACCACGTCGATGTACGGATGACACGTGTCATCACCTGATTGGTTCCGTACAATGACTCTACCGCCACGTGTTCCACACGAATTCGTCCATGTGTAATCCGTACAGTACGGACTGACTGCTGATGTCAGCATGTACCTTCAAGTCCACCAAGTCAACTACAACTTTGACCGCTGATAACTCTTGCGTCCGATGTCGGATTTCGACGAAATGAACGTTGCTGGAATCATCTCGGCGAGCTCTTCGATTTGACGCTATTTCCGTTGACTTCCGAAACAATCATTTTTTTCGCTTCCTGGACACCCCTGATCCTAGTTTGACCGAAGGTTTGAATGGCCATAACTCGTGCAAACAGACTCCTTTTCGCTCCGTTCGAGTTGCATTGGAATCAGGACGTCGAGCTCTTTCTGATGGTGCTAATTCTGGAGAAAAATGAGACACTTCAATTTCCACTGAAAAATGTCCACCGGATCAGGCCTCCCCACTGAAGACCTTTTGGACCTCCAAAAGTGGCATTTACTCTGACAATAAGTGAGGACTTGGCCTCCCCACTTGTCCTGTATCCTCTGTACATCTGAAAACCTGGCTCACAAGTACAATCAAGACTGCAACAATGTTGTTGAACATAAACATAACTTTATCACTTCCATAAGCATCTACATCAAATGTCGTAACCAACAAAAATTGACTAGCATCAAGCTGAACAACAATGTAGAAATGAAAGAGAATAAGTCAACAACATATCGATCCTTTACAACAGTAACATTTTTACCCAAGGATTCATCAATGCTTTCAAGCATCATTTTCTCATGCTGTACTACAAGTGCATCCTGCAACATCTGACCCTGGTTAGCTACTCCAAGTTCAAGTGTAGAATCACCTGTACTGACAGACATAAGAGTTAACTCTTTACTTACATTAATTACCCTCTTTAACTGCCCTGTGTTTGCAAAAGATTGATCAGTCTTAATCCTGTGAGAATGTACAATGTACTGAATGCCATCTTTAAACAAGTGATAATGATTTTGTTTCCTGTAAAAGATTTCTTTTTTGTCATATAAGTAAGGGCTACCAAGCACTATCCCACAGATATCTAGTGGAACTACATCAAACTGAACTTCATCCACAAATTTACTAGTAATTGTGAACCTTAAGGTGCACTGTCTTTCTACTTGCAACTTATCATTTTCACAAATCCAGCCCAGTGGATAAGGTTTCTTATGCAATGTAGTTTTTAACCCCAAGTTATTTACAACACTTTCTGAAATTAAATTCACTTGAGAACCACTATCTATGAGTGCATTGATTTTATTGTTCTTAGCCATAACCCTTAAATGAAACAACTCATTCCTTTTTGCATCTTCAGAGAAATCATTAACTGTAGAAGAAGAAGCACAACTTGCAACAGAAACACCAGAAATAGAGGCTTTACCTTTTAGACCCATCGCTGTTATCTTAGTCTCATCATCTGAATCTGAACCAAGATCCATAACAACATTCATGGATTTATCCTTACCTTTCTGTTTCTGATTACATCTTTGAGCCCACTTAGGCCTCAGTTCGGGATGTAACTTCCAACAGTGATTTTCATCATGACCTTCCTTGTCACAATGAGTGCAAGAAAGTTTCTCATCCTTCTTAACTGTAGCTGCCTTCTTTCCTTTCCCTGTCTCTGCATTCTTAGAAGATTTCTTTACATCATTATCAAACTTGTCAATGAAAGATCCTTTACCCCTTGACTCTAAGTGTGTAGCTTGAACAGACACTTCATCCAATTACAAGGGTTCAATACCAAAAGGAATGCCTAAGGTAGGAATGCAAACCTCCTATGTACTTCAACAACGTGTCTTGGGTGTACAAAGGAACATTCAAAGAAATAGCCCTTTTCCTGAATTCATGGGTGTATTCTTGGACAGTTTGACCTTTCCCTTGCCTAAACATTTTCCAGTCCATCATTAACTGCTGCATATGTCCTAGGGGATAAAACTACTTCTTAAGCGCATTAATAAACTCTGCCCAAGTTAAACTGACTCTACCATGTTGTGAAACTTCTGCCTTAGACTTACTCTCCCACCAGGTTAAGGCTGTACCTCCTAAACGAAGAGTAGCTAATTGGATCCTATCAACATCATCTATTAGGTTCTGGACTCTACAATAGACCTCTATTTGTTGTATCCAGTCATCCAATTTTTCAGCATTAAGTTCTCCACAATATTTAGGTAAATCAAATTTTACATCCAGTTTAATTTTAGGCTTATACCCACTCTTGAAAGGATTAGAAGAAATAGAATGAGGAGAAGATGGAGAAGAAGGAGAAGGAGAAGAGGGAGGAGAAGAAGAAAAGGGATGATCTGGTTGCTTGCCACCATCTTCATGTTGTTTCCCTTTCATGTCTTTGCGATCTTCTTGCTTCGACGAACCTTCTTCACGTGCCTTCCGTTCTTGTCTCTCCTGAAAAAGAATGTCCACCTTTGCCTTCATCTCGAGGAATGCTCTACGAAACTCCTGGTCACTGATTTCTTCAGGAACCTCCATTCCAGAAACTGACATCTTTGGAAATGTTTTACGCTTCCTGATCTCAGGATCAAAGTCTTCGAGCTTGCCTTCACCCTTCTGAATCCTGGATCTCGTTAGCATTCAAAAACAAATAATTGCAATAATAGTCTACTGTGCTCTGATACCAACTTGATCTGTATAGGATCTAGACTAGATTGCAGTTTAAATGCTTAAACTTTTACAATGCTTTTACAATGATTATTTCAAGTTAATTAAATCAAAATTAACTTAAGGAAATAACATAATGAAAGTAATAACAAGGTGATTTAACAGAAAGAAAGGAAATGAGAGACATAAAGAGAGAGAAGAAGAGATGTGCAAACAACGCTTGATAATGGAGTTCGTCACGAAAGTGACTATGTCTCCGGGTCCACTCCAATAGAGAGACCGATCCGATTAACTCCAAAATCGATTAAAAATGATGCACCAAGACCATCAGTTCGGCAGCATAACAGGGCTCCGACATTCAACAATGGCTTGAAAATTCTTCAGCAAGACCCCTCTCTTCCGTGTTGCCTCAGCGTCAAGACTTCCTTCACCTGAAAAAAACTTCAATACAATTCTCACCTCAAGCCCCCTTTTTATACAAAGAATTTGCTCAATTTGGTTACTAACCAAAAGATTTGAAAATATTCCCTTATCTCTCCAAAATACATAAAATCTTCAAAATCTCCCTTTTACACATTAAAAATCTTCAAAATATCCCCCCTTTTACATAATAAATCTTTAATAATCCCCCTTAATGTTTATTTTAGCCCTTCAATTACATTTCTCTCGGGCTTTGGAGATTTTAGAGGTTTTTGATTAATCCTTTAAAAGGATTGTTTGTTAATTTTTATAATCATAGGGAGTTTGTTTAGATTTTTGGAGGCATTTGGTTTAGAACATTCATCAAAATGCACCGATGCCATTTGTATAGTCGAAGATTTTGATGGCATATTGGTGAGGTTAGATTTTATATCCCGGCTGGTTCGGGGTTCCAATCCTCGGCCGCTTGTTTTAAAACAAACTTCGGAAATAGTAAACATCAAAAGCAACCGCTCCTAATATCTATTTAGAGCCGCGGATTTGGCGGAACGGCCATACCGCTAAGTTTGGTGGAGATCGGTCCGGGTTCGAATCCCATGCGAGCCGAACAAACTTTTTCTAAACACAACGAACAAACTCCAAAAACCGCCGACCGACGGAAAGACAAACCGTGGGCCACGTGGCATGCCGAGGAGGTGCCACGTGGCAGAATCTAATTCGCCTATAGCAGTGACGTGGATGACAACTCACAGCCGATGTGCCAGCCAACTGTACGCTGACAGGTTGCCACGTGTCATTCTACCATTCGCTGTCCATGCTGACTCATCTGCTGACGGAGACTGCCACATCAACGCTGACGAGGATAGTTCGTACGCTGACCGGACTGCCACGTCGATGTACAGATGACACGTGTCATCACCTGATTGGTTTCATAAAATGACTCTGCCGCCACGTGTTCCACATGAATTCATCCATGTGTAATCCGTACAGTACGGACTGACTGTTGACGTCAGCATGTACCTTCAAGTCCACCAAGTCAACTGCAACTTTGACCGCTGATAACTCTTGCGTTCGATGTCGGATTTCGACGAAACGAACGTTGCCAGAATCATCTCGGCGAGCTCTTCGATTTGACGCTGTTTCTGTTGACTTCCGAAACAATCATTTTTTTCACTTCCTGGACGCCCCTGATCCTAGTTTGACCGAAGGTTTGACTGGCCATAACTCGTGCAAACAGACTCCTTTTCGCTCCGTTCGAGTTGCGTTGGAATCAGGACGTCGAGCTCTTTCTGATGGTGCTGATTCTAGAGAAAAATGAGACACTTCAATTTCCACTGAAAAATGTCCATCGGATCAATTGCCTATACCCACACCTACACAACATCTCTTTCTACCTACATAATACGGGCCTTCTCCCTCACATGTCTCTCTCTCTCCTATATCAACCCCATGTCTCCAATCGTCTGCTCTAAGCAATGCACTCTATCCTATAGTTCATCTCGCTCCTGTCAGAAATCACCCACCTGATGCCCATTGCCTACTGCCACATGATCTATCATCCCCGTCGACTCCCCTCTGGCCTGTAATATAATAGCCTCCTCTTGTAGTCTATCACAATCCCAACTGACAACAACTAACTCCTCTCATATCTCCTGTATGACTTCCTACAATCTCTCTCCCTCCCTCCCCATCACCTCCACTTGTGTGGATAAGAGGTCAAGCATAAGTCCATAATCCCTCTGACCTACTCCCGGTGCTCTCGATAGCTCAACTCTGAGTCTGATCACCTCTTCCTCTGCTACCCTCAACCTCTGATCTGTACTTTGGCACCTCCCTAACGTGTCTCTTGGTTGGGCAATAGGATTTCCTAAGGAAATAATAGGAACCATTACCAATGGCTCTGCATCCCAAATACCCATATCCGACACATCTCCATCTATCTCCATAGCATCATCATCCTCCCTGCCCTCCTGCTCCTGCTGATCCTCCAAGTCCTCCACGAAAGGGTGGACTCAAACTCTTCACAGCTGACCATGCCTCCTTGACTCTCCTCTCCTTGGCTGCTCCTCATCCTCACTCTCCCCTATCTCTACAATGGGAAGCTCCTTCCCAGTCACAATTTTCCCCCTCTATCGTCTCCTACTCTCCATCCTCCTTGACTGACTCCTGGCCTCAGTCTCCTCTCAGGCTCCATCTTGTTGTCCTCCCCCTCCCACCCCCTCCTACTCTGTCACATTCTGTACCCTCATCAGTCATCTCCTACCCACTATCCTCTCTGGCTGAATCCTAGCCTCCATCTCTTCATGACCTCCATCCTGTTGTCTATCCTCTCCCTGCTCAGCTCGTACCAACACTCTCCTCTGTTGTACCCTACCTCCTATACTAGTCTGCTAGCCAACCCTACCCTCCATGGAGTGTATCATCTCCACTTTTGACTCATCATGTCCTTCCACATCCGGCCCAGGACCTCTCCCACCCTCCTGTCATACTGCCTCTCTAGCCCTCCTCGCTGACTGTCCCCCTGCCTCTGTCCTATCTCGGCCCCCTATGCCTGTCCCCTCCCCTCTCTAGCCCCTTGGCATTCATCCTCTGATCCAAATCCTATGGCTCCTACAATAGGCACTAGTGGTGTAATCCTCTCCCATCGGTGGTTGCACAACCACCGGTCATAACGTACTATCACCCCTGCATCCTCTACTCCCACACATCTCCCAGGGTAGGGTACCTGCACTGTCACCACCCATGCTACTCTGGCCTCCCTCGGTCTAAACACGGGCCCCCATGGTCGCTCTTTGGTGAGTTGCCGATACCTTCTTGGTGCACCAGGAATATCCTGTGCCAGCCCAAACTATCTCATCACCCTGTCTAGTCAATGCATCTCCACTATGCATGGAAGACTCCCAATCAGGACGCACTAGTTCATAAAGTACCCTCTCTATCTCTCAGTCTGCTCCATCCATCCCCTGAAGTTTTGATACATATAAGGTTGCCATACTATGTCTCCCTCCTGCAAATCATCCATCATCCTCCTCCATACCTCCATATCTCCCAACCTCCTATGCCGCAAAATCCAGCCCCTTGCCTCTCCATACCTCCAGGCCACCGGCTCCCTATTATCCTCCTCTCCCTCCCTAACCACAATTGGTCTAGTCACCATAATATGCTCCCATGCCCACACCTATAGAAGGGTCGTGTGTGTCAAACTCACTATATTCTGGTAGCAAATCAATGCATATCCCTATACATTTGGGCTAGGACACTGGTACCCCACGCGATCTATCCCTCACACCACTCAACAATGTGTCGAATCGCCTCCATAAACCTTAGACTGCAATACCACCTGCTATGATCTAGTAACAATATCCCACTGATCAGACCACCTAGAAATAAAGGCAAAGGTGGTACCCCCACTGTCAAACATCTATCTAGATCCAATTGCGGACCCTATAGAGGTAGGTTGACGTGTCCAAATAACACTATCATAGTGTGCTCTAACTCGACCCCTCTCGATACCACATCACTAAGAAGTATCTATGTTATTGGTAGCTTCAGGATGCGCCATACATCCTCCAGTGTCACCGTCATCTCCCCCATCGGCAGATGAAATGTCGATGTCTTTGAACTCCATCTCTCTATCAAGGCCATCAACATTGCTTGATGCACCCTCATCACTGGAACCTCTAAAAAGTGCAATAAACCTACATGCTCTAAAGCCGCATGATCAACACCGGTCATTGTTACTATAGTCGCTGTCAATACCTCTGACCATCGATCATGTGTCTGTACCCGTACAAATCCCTACATCCACACCACCTGATTATCAGTACACAATCTTCCTAGCCCTGGGACATCTTTTTCTTACCTCTTTACTTTTCTTTTCTCTCCTTGTTTTTTCCCTTATCAGGGCGGTCTCATCTTTTTGTCCTCCATAGTCAACCCTCCTCCCCCCAGTTCCTTTTGAGGTGAACTTGGCCTAGATCGGGGGGACTTCGCCCTCCCCCGGGGTGACTCCCCCCTATCGTGGCGAGTCTGCTCCCTGCCAGGGTGAGCCTGCCCTAGATTGGGGCGACTCCACCCCCTGCCGGGGTGATCCCGCCCCAACCCGGGGCGATCCCGCCCCAGCCCGAGGCGACTCCACCCCCTGCCCGCACCACCCGAGGTGAATCCGCCCCCTGCCCCAACCTGAGGCAAGCTTGTCCCAGCTCGAGGCAGCTCTGCCACCCCCAACCCAGGGCGAGTCCACCCCGCCTACCAGGGTGACTTTGCCCCAGCGTGGGGTGGCTCCCCCCTAGCTTAGGGCGACTCCACCCCCCATCCTGGGGTGACTTTGTCCCAGATCCGGGGGGCCTTCCGAGGCGTGTCTACCCCAACTTGGGGCATATCCACCCCCATTCCAAGGTGTGTCCACCCCAACTCCGAGCAGCCTCACCCCCCTTTCGGGGTGTATCCACCCCCATTCTAGGGCATGTCTGCCCCAACTTGGGGCGACTCTGCCCCCATTCCGGGGCGTGTCCACCCCAGCTTGGGGCATATCCGCCCCCATTTTGGGGCATGTCTGCCCCAGCTCTGGGCCGCTCCACCCCCATTCTGGGGCATGTCCGCCTCAGCTCGGGGCATGCCCGCCCTGGCCCAGGGCGTAGCCACCCCCTGTGCGGTGACACGCCCTATTCCCTCCCCCCTAAATCTCCCCTTTCCCTCCTTTTTTTCCAATTCCCCCAACTACCCATTTTCCTATTCCACCCCACCCACAAACCCCACCTTTTACATTTTTCATTACCTCTTTTAAAACATGATAAACGATTAAAATACATGGCATGGTTTTTCTTACTCACCTGGCGCGGCACCGTGCAATGAGTCTAGTGTCTTCGCAGCTTGTCTGCTCGATGAATGATCTCCGTATCATAATCCTATGGCATCGTTGCTTTGTCTCCTCTCTCTCTTCTCTTCTTTTTTCTCAATTGCTACAGTAACAATAAGACAAAGTAAATCTTCAAATTACCTTTTAACCCTTCTTTTCCCCTTTTTTTTCACATAAAAGTTTTTTTTTACCTTTTATTTAACCTTTTTTCTCCCAACTAATCCCCTTCTTTCCCGGAGCGGCCATTTGCAAACCATGCATCTAATTGCCTCCGTTCAAAAGTCAAACTTGCTTAGTTTTTCATGCTCTATCCAATGGTGTCTTCCGTTTCTTTCTATCAAGAAGTCATTTGGGCCCCCCTTGTTTCTTCTCCAACCACCCTCTCGAGGGGGCATACCCTATCATTTCCTTCCATCCATTTGAGTCATACACTGGGGCATCCCTCTCCCTTTTCCCTCCACTTGGACAACTTATTCAACCTCTTTCAGGCTGGGGCATCAATCCCTACCTCTTTCTTCATCACCAACATTTTATTTTCTTCGAAACATTGTTATTTTAACAATATTTCAAAAAGGGGCAAAATGTAGACACCCAAATTTGATTGCTCCCATATGATCAAATTTACCTCTTTATTCATCAATTCTGTCAATATTAATTTATCTAATTAATATTACACTTCCCACATAAGATTCTTAAAGTATATAATTTAACAATTAAACACTTTATCTAGTACCTTTTTCCACTCTAAATTAAATAAATACACCAATTTATTTAATTTAGTCATTATAATCTTTTTGAATTAAAATCAATTTTTTTTTCTCTCTCCTTGTCACATCCTCCATAATCCATCTCTAATTTGGATTAATTTAATTAATTCGTATTTAGGGTGTGCATCCTCTTAATCAAGGATTAATGTCACATCCTCCTACATTTTCCACTTGTCTTTAATCTTCTATTAATTATCATAATCAAGTATTTGCACAACTTTAATCAAAGTCATTAGCCATTTTTAGTACCACTTTTTGGTCAATCCTTCCATTTTCCTTTCTTGGATTGACCCTCTTTCCTATGTGAATTTTTAATTCACTTTTATTCATCCTAGGTCTCTCTCCTCCCCATGTGAATTTTTAATTCACATTTTATCCTTCCAAGGCTTCTAGAATATTTGACTTGTCACCTCATGCACATGTGACCAATTCCCACCTTTTTGGAGACTCTCTATTATCCATTAGATTCTCCTATGAATGTGAATTTATTTCTCCAACCACTTTCTCTTTTTCCATGGAGATTTTTGAGGAATTCCAAAATTCTTCAAATGTCATTTTCATTCTCACTTGGGGACAAGAAATTCCTTTTTGAGGAAATATTCTCACTCCCCAAGGTACTTGGAAGGTACTTGTCCTTCCTCCACATCATGTACCTCCCTTCCACATCACATACACATCATCCTACCTTTATCCACTTCACATTCCACATGTCAAAATGTGAGGGCTTGTGAGTCCTCAACTCACCTTAGCCCTTCATCTTGACCTTGTTAGATAAATCTCAACCATTGAATTCTCCAGAGAATTAAAGTTTCTCTATAAATACCCCATCCTCTTAGGCATTAAAAAACACTTAGCCATTTTGCAACTAAATGTTGTCATTTTGTGCACTCATCTAGCCATCAAGTTCATCCATTTACATTTATATCCAAGCATATAGTTAAGCCTTGCATTTAGTCATTTCAAGAGCCATCAAAGAGCATAAAAATAAAATTAAAATCAAAGGCCAACTAAGGAGTTTCAGCTGCAAAAGGGAGGTATATCTATTTAGCATCATTTTACACTTTTCCTCTTTGTATTTACAAATTTCTTAGGCTAATCTTGAGGTGTTTCTTTATGTTTTTCCATTGCATTTTAGTTGCTTAGAATAGGTTAAACATTTTGATATCACAGAATGAAATAGGTTTACTTAGGCTGCCCCCAAGCTAGATGCAAAGATATGAAATAGGTCTAGTTAGGCTACCCTCAACCTAGACGTGAAATAATCCATTTGAGATAAAGACTTTGAAAGGGGGTCCCTTGGGAAACCTTCAAAAGGAAGAGGGGGTTCCACTCAAGGGATTCTTCAGTTGAAAGATAGAGAGGAGAGATGTACGTCAACAAAATGGAAGGGTGATGACACCAGAATCATGAAATTATTGTATTTTATCTTTCAAGGCCTTACATTCACTAGTGGAATGACCAAGCACTTGATGGTATGCACAGAAAGAATGTTTTTCTTTATCATGTTTATGAAGTTTATTACATGTAGGAGAAGGAAGAGTGATTAAGTGGGATTTTAGAAGCTGCAAAAAAATACACTCTTATTGAGCTAAAGGATGAGGAGCAAGAAGAAAACCTTTCTCTTGTGGAGAACATTTTGACTGCTCACAAGAAGAAGATACGAAGGTAGCAGACAAAGGAGGTTCTACATGGGAAGTATTATTTTGACAAAGGGGATCATACTCCTCTACAAGATCACCGACATCCTTCTTGATAGGATTACCAACATTAACCTCTTTAACAGAAGTGTGATTACCTTCCTCAGAAGGAGGATCAACACCAAGAACATTACAATTTGCATTCACCTTATCTCACGATACAAAAGAATGACCATCTTCGATGATGGGTTTGGATGATGCCATCAAAAAGTCTAAGTGGATCGATTTGACTTTATATTCCTAAATGAAGGAACCTATAAATTCTAGAGAATCCCAATCATCACCAAGACATGCATTCTCTTGAGATGAGGTGGAGGGAGTAGAATTAAGCTTTCTTGCTTTGGAAGGATCTTCCTTAGGGACATTTCTCTCAACAGAATCCTTTGTAGTAGGTATTGTTGGAGTAAACATCGACACATGAGAAGACACTGAAGGAATAAGAGTAGGCACAACTAAAGCATGATCAAAAACTTCCATCTCGCATAAGTGCACATCATCAGGGTCAGCCTTAACTATGACTAAATCATTATTGCATATGAATTTAATATATTTATGCAAGGTAGATGGGATTGTGCCCATAGCATGAATCCACAGTATACCAAGAAGAAGGTTATATGTTAAGTTTTTAGACATAACATATACAAGGGTAGGTACAATAACAGGTTCAAGCTACAAAGGTAATACTATTGTACCTAGAGCTTGTTGACCAACATTATCAAACCCATGAATAACAATAGGAGAAGCATTAAGAGAAGATGATTCATTATTAATTTTAGTCAATAGGTGAATACTACATACATTAAGTATTGAACCAACATCAATGAGAGTACGTCTAATGCCAATTTTATTAATATTAACTATAATCATTAGATGGCCCGCTTGCTTTTGTATTTCCAGAGGCGGGAGTTCCTATAGATAGAATGTGGTATTCAGCGAATTTGCATGAATATACACCATCAACGCATTAGTGTTTGTCGGCCTAGCGGAAGAAGGAAATAGGATCTTTTGCAAGGCTTCCTAAATCATACCTTGATAAACTGGAGTAGACTGAAGCAAGTCCTACAGTGAAATCTTAGCCGGAGTAACTCAAAAGTGCTCAACAAGATCATAATCACCAGGTGCTTTAGTTATAGGTTTAGGTGCTTGAAGAAGGCTTGGTTGTTTATTCATACTATTCTCATAAGCATGGGCTACCACTCTATAAGAGGGAGCCTTAGAAATATCAAGAGAGTCACTATCAAATGGAACACCATTAATATAATAAACCCTTTTAGGAGGACTAGCTGGAGTCACATAAATTATTGGTCTCTTAGGCCTTCAAGAGGCAGCAAAGACATATATTACATTTACAAAATCATCACAACTAGTAGAATAATTATTTGAACATCGATCCAAACATGATTAAATGTGAAAGGAGACTTATCATTCACTAATGCATCATCTCTAGAGGAGAGTGCATTGGAATAGATAAGAAGTTCATCATTCAAAAATGCATCTTTAGAAGAGAGTGCATCAGAAGGTATAAGAGATTCCTCCTTCACAAATGTATCATCTCTAGAAGAGAGTGCATTGGAAGAAAGATAGGACTCATCATTCACAAATGCATCATCTCCAAAAAAGAGCGCATTGGAATGAATAAAAGGTAGAGTAATATTAAGGAAAGTATCAATGATTTCATCTTATTGCAACAAAATATCCTCTGAAGCAAGAGGAATTTCATGAGAAGGATCAAAAATATCAAGTGACATAGGAAAATCCAAGTCACCATCACATGCATTAAATGGAACATCATTAATAGTTTGAATGAAATTAGATACCGAACTAATAAAAGAAGATATTAAATTCATTACGATTTTTTTAGTATTTTCTATGTTCTAGTAATTCACATTTTCGGAGGTCTTTAGAGTGTAATTTGAGGTCATAAATTGCGTTGGTCCCTAGAATTATAGGAGACCTTTCCAATGGTGCAAACGGTTCTGAATTTCGAGCACCGAGTTAAAAGTTATGACCTCGCCAAATAGGGGTAAATAAATTCCTAGTTTTTCAGACGATTTTCCCATCTTCACATCAAGTTCATCAAAATGTAGAAGAGGGGGATTCGCTACTCACGAGTTCTCTTCATTCAGAGAGCCTCATGGGGTGAACTTCCCTAAACTACCTCAATGGAATAGTGGCAAGAGTTTTAGAATCTGAAAGAGAAGGTTATAAAGATTTTCTAGATAAACTAATGAACTCTCAGCCAAAGGACGTCAGTGCATAATACAAATGATATCATGGTGCACTACCATCCCAGAGGTGTGTTGGTGTCTCATACAGACTAGAAAGTGAGCTTATCTCATAAAATGGCTAAAGTGACTACTTTTATTCAAATCACTAAGAAATATTAAAATGCAGGAAAGTGATAGAATTGAAATAGAGTGAAGTAGAACTAATAAAGATAATAAGAAGAAAGGAAAGAAATACTTACAACCACTTGAGTGATGAGGCCTCTTGTACATGAATGTATTCAATACTTGCATGCATGATATCTGGAGAGAATTTTGGATTTGTATAGGGGTTTTCCTTGGTCAAACCCCCTATTTTGGTGTTTCCACCTGCCACCTCCACAAACAGCCAAGAAGATAGAGTGAAAGAGAGAAACGAACAAAGTTCACGGTGAAAGAAAAAACCACTAAGGAGTAGAACCTGCATCACCAAGTAAGAGTGATAAAAGCAAGCCTCGCTTGAGGAGGAGAGCTCATATCACAAAAGAGGTGATAAAAGAAATCCCCGCTCAAGGAGGAGAACCCGTATCACAAGATGTAGATGTAATAGACAAGGGATGTGTGGAATCCCAAGATGCTCACAAGCATGAAGTGAGGGAGATGAAGCTAAAAGACTAAATATAAGAGAGCTTGGAAGTGCTTGAAGCTACTATGGAAAGCTATGTGCAAGCAAGATTTTGATAGTAGAAGGTTGAAGCCAAAGTAAGAGAGAAGCTAGAAGCAGAAGAATGGAGCTAGAAGAAATTAAAGAAAGTTAGAAGATGCAAATGGAGTGAAAATATTACTTTTAAGGAGAGAAAATAAGCTTCTCCATCCATTACAAGGCATTCCTGACTGGTACCACTGACAAAAGGAGGTGACAAGTGGAAAGCATGCTAAAAAATGGTCGTTTAAGCGTCAAAATGTCACAAGACACTAGCACGGTGTGCAGACATCTGCACTGCACACTAGTGTCATTACATGTCACACTACAAAACGACATGAACAGGAAAAGCCCCAAGGTTGTCAAAAGCTAACACATAAGGGTAGCTGCTGAAAAGGAGTGTTGGAGCATCCTGAGAGA
>VDFB02047230.1:376196268-376350261 GCA_007258455.2 Sequoia sempervirens | reverse complement strand
TAGATACCATAGAGAAAGGCTAGTCTTTGGGCTCTTTCATCAATCATCCTACCTTAAAATACACCAAAAATCTCTTAGCAATTAGACATAGGAAATTAAATGTAAATTTTCTGTTATTTTTAGTCATCTAGGTGTCCAATAAACCACTTGGTGGTGTTTCCCTTCAAGTTTATTTACTTGAATGAAGAGAAAAAGTCCTTTGATTACAATTAGAGAATACATTTGAGGTCTTGGTTGTGTAATTGGTGGACCATAGTCACATTTAACACTTGTTACAAAGTTTGAGATTTAAAACGTTAAGTAGATTTGATTTGTGATAGATACATTTAGACAGTAGTAGCAATAGCTTGCAATCTATCAAGAATTGATTACCTTATAACCTGTGAAATTCTAGCGATGAAATGATAGATTAATCATAATGCCACCTTGGGATCACATCACCATGAAAGAACTTCATCCAACATCCTTACGAGTGCCGGTACCACCAAATAGGTATTTTTCAAATTTGTCTTCCTCTAGCGAGGGAAATTCAGGAAAAGAAGAGGAAAATGAGACATGTAGTATGTTTAAAAGAGGGAGATCAACTAGAGGTCAAAAGATTAGAAGAAAATTCTGTATATGCATGGAATTTTTTCTTGCGTAAGGGGGGTCATGTTCTTATGATGATGAGAGCATAGGTGACGTCGAGGTGCCCTTGAGGTACACACATCTATGGAAACAATGGGTACCAAGGAACTTCCTCCAACAAACACCAATTTTTGTGTCAACGAGAGGATATATCGCATAGCACGATCGTCATTACATGGTTTGGGCCTATTTTGCATGGACAACATAAAGGTCTGTTACGAAAAAGTTACTGAATTGATGAAGTATGTTGGACCCTGTTATAGTTACAAAGATTGGATGCAACTAGTTCGATATACACGAAGTATGTGTAGGTATGCACTGTCAGCAAATTATATACAACTAAAAGATAAGGATCAAAATAATGGAGTGGCTATGTACATTGACGGAAGGCCAAAAGCATCAAGGAATATTGTAGGGTTTATAAACAGTACACAACCTGGGTCAACAAATAAGCAACCCAATTGCATATTTGAGGTGCGCGAGGGAAACCATGTATTCGTATGTGTGATAAAATCAATAACTACAGGGGAAGAGTTGATAATCAATTACAATTTAAATCACTTAGTTACAAACACAGTTACTATGGGGGTGGTATGTACTATGTACCAGTTTACCCAACCTCCAATTAATGACTCTAATATACCATTTTATTCTTATGTTTTTTTCATAAGTCTATTGGTTTCATTTTGGTAATGTTTTTTTATATTTAATTTTTGTCACAGGGGGATATTGATCGTATGGAGAAGGCTCTGGCTTAAAGCACAGATCACAATTTATCTTCAGGAACTTCTTCCTGACAGGTTTACCTCATTGTAATTGTACAAATTAGATACAAGAAAAATATTTTATTATTATGTTCTTTTCATAAGTTTTTTGGGTTAATTTCGATAATGTTTTTAATATTCTTGTTGCAGTCAACTGATCGGGGAAAGGAAACAGCAGTAGAGGAGAGCATCCATAGTGAGGTGCAGTCAATATTTTGTGATGATGACATGGCTTATTCAGCAAACCCTTTCAATACGATAAAGAAGCTCATGAAAAAATGCAATGAAGAAATGACTAAGTTGATGTTCAAAATGCCTCAAATAGATGAGATAAGAGAGAGGATTAAAGTATTGACAGAGAGATTATAAAAATTGCAAGTAAGCTGTCATGAGGTCTTTAATTATAACATAAGTTCATTCATGCTTTTATATTTTGTACTCTTTTATGTCATGAACTAAAATATGTGTTATTTTTACAGGGTTATTTTCCTCCTCATGATGCTCCTGGCTATGATCAGGTTACTGCAAGTGCTTCCCGAAGAGTAAGGGTGGGTACAAGTGTCCATCTTGATCTTCCTACGCATACATCACATTATCTGACCCCATCATCCATGCCAATATTATCATTTGAAATGTCGACAACACATACCATGCAGGCATCCGTTAATGCACCCTCTAGCAGTTAATGCACCCTCTAACAGCAAACACATACCAAAACATGCATCAGGACATGTACCTGGGGATGCAAAGGCCACTAGTACTAGTGATGTTTTAGCAGCATTTCCTGGATCTTCCCGTATTACTAGTATGGGAACATTTCTGGTCACACTTGTGGTGACCGAGGATTTCGTTCCCATAAAGATAGAGAAGGTCCTAGGTACTTTAAGATGTTTTAATTATTATTCTATATAATCCAATTGAAATTTACTTATTGATCACTCTTTTTAGACTATTGATCTCATGATCATTTTGCAGGAAATGATGTTTTTTATAAACATCTAAGTGATATTACATTGGAGCTCTTCGGGCCCACCATACATACATGATGGAATGCCCAAAATGAAGATTTAAAAGATGAGCTCATTAACCATTTAGTTGTGTTTGGTGATAAAATATTCAATTGAACTAAGGTCCTTAAGAAAGCTGGTACCTATCTAAAGTATGCGAGGGACCAATATAGGTCACATTTAGAGAAGAACAAAAAGTACAAGCATCCCTCCATGATTCCAGAGAGGAAGTGGAAGGACCTAGTGTCTGATGGAAAGGAGAAGGCTGAAAAGAAAAAAGGAAAGACACCACTAGGCCAAGGAAGGTATGTGATATAGAAGCATAAATCTGCAAAAAATCCTGATTAATTGTGATTTTTAAAAAAAACTGCAGGCTGGACAATTTTTTCCTTGATTTTTTGAAAAAATCATTGACTTTTTGGTCAATGATTTTTCCCTGTTTTAAACTTCAAAATCGCCAAAAAAATGTTTAAATCTACAAAAATGTAAATAAAATTCATTGATTTGTGTAAAACCATGAGACCATGGTTTGTTGCTTACTATTATGCTTTGATAGATTTTTTCCAAGCATCCATAGCTTGTTTGAAAGCACCTATTTTAGGCTTTTAGCCATAGTAGCAAGGCAATGAACCTGCTTGATAAAATGCTTTGCAGACATGTATGAAAAATGTAGTGCGACAGGACAAGGCGCTGAACTACTCTTTAAAAAATAACCCCAAAAGAAATGTAGTCTCATGAGTGATGGAAGCGACGAATGCCAGCGACAAGAAAATTGCTGTGGATTGTCATGGCATTCCATCATCGCGGAGATCCATTTCTTTTAGGCATTTTTCAAACAATTCACTGCCTTGTCTATGTTATTGCTTACTATTATGCTTTGGTAGATTTTTTCCAAGCATCCATAGCTTGTTCGAAAGCACCTGTTTTAGGTTTTTACTTTTAGCCATAGCATGAAGGCGTTGAACTGCTTTGATAAAATGTAAGCGTTTTGGTAGACATGTATGAAAAATGTGGTAGCATAGAAAAGGTAGTGAACTATTTGAAAAAATGCTTCAAAAAAATGTGGTCTCATGGTGATGGAATGCCATAACCAATGCCATGACAAGCAAATTGCTATGGATTGTCATGGAATTCCATCACCATGAGACCACATTTCTTTGAGGCATTTTTTGAAACAGTTCACTACCTTGACTATGCTATTGCTTACTATCATGCTTTGATAGATTTTTTCCAAGCATCCATAGCTTGTTTGAAAGCACCTATTTTAGGCTTTTAGCCATAGCAGCAAGGCAATGAATTGTTTGATAAAATGCTTTGGTAGACATGTATGAAAAATGTGGTAGCATAGACAATTGTCACCATCTGATATTTATGCAGTTGTAGTATGTTTTGTGTAATGTAATCAGTGATATGAATATAACCAACAAAAATCTATTTTCTATAATTCATGGAATGAACTCTATATTTTATTTGCTCTCAATGTCTGTATGCTATGGAAATGCCATTAATTTTTTTTTAAAAAGTAGTATGCTATGTGTGATACTATCAACAATGTAATTATATACTGCTTACTCTTTCTTTTTACATAATCTAACGTATTTCAAACTTTTCATAGGCTGCCCAACACATCGAAGGCAACAAAGGCAAGACTAGAAAAGCATGGGTAACACAAACTTGGCTCTGGTGGTTATATGAAATTAGTCGCATGAATTGTAAGTATCAATAAATGAAATATTGCATCCAAATTATAATAAATTAAAAACAATTTTGGTTTTATCACACCATAGAAGTAAAATTCAACAGAGTTCCCACAGAAGAGGACCTGAAGATTGCCTTCCAGCAAGGCTATGGAGCGTGGCTGAACACCTAAGAGTCTTGACTGGAAAACACAATCTTCCATTGCATCCAACACATAGGTAAATAAACTCAATAAAGTTTATTTAAAATTGAATACTTGTGCAATCTATTCAATATTAAATTCCACCATAAAGTAATTACATGCCTATTTGTTTTAAACATTCAAGCAATGATAATACTGCACATGACATTGGAATGCAGCTTGGTGAGGGTGGAGCAGAACGTGCAGATGAAGGTCATGGTGTGCATCCCGGTACTTTAGAGCATGTAGAGCGTGATCAACATAACATGATGATGTGGCCCCATTAGGTAAAGAGGACCACTCTAAAGTTCTTTTAAACATATTTAATTGCAATTTGTGTATTAATTAATGTAACCTTTCGTGTTTCAACTTTAGAGCATGTAGAGCGTGATCAACATGTTGAGCATGATCAGGCTAGAGAAGATCAAGAACATGATGTGGCCCCATAAGGTAAAGAGGACCACCCTCATGTTCTCTTAAACATATTTAATTTCAATTGGTGTATTAATTAATATAACCTTTCGTGTTTCAACTATAGATCAAGATTTAAAGGGTATTCAACATGTTGAGCATGAGTCTATAAAAAATTTTAGGAACATGATGTGGACCCATCAGGTAAAGAGAACCACTCTAATGTTCTTTTAATTAATGAAATACTTGTAACAATAATAATAAAACATATCACTTTAACATTTCTTTCTTATTGCAGCAGATCCCCCCTTGCAATGGTGTCCACGTCACGAGCAGATGACTATGCGTACATTAAGATCACAAGCAGAGGGAAAAACAACTAAAGGGGGGACAAATATTGATTTAGAAAATGATACTCCACTTCAGCTTTATGTAGCTTTAAAAAGAAACAAAAAAAAAGTGATTGTAATCATATCATAACAACCATATTTTTGATAATATGTAAAAACTAAAAGAATGAATATTATATGTTAATGAATGAATGTGAATATGTTAATTAATGAATGTTATATGTTAATGAATGAATGTTATATTTTATTAATGGATGAATGAATGTTATATGTTATTAATGGATGAATGAATGATTAGTGTTATATGATTGGGTATGGGGAATTGAGAGTGATGTGAGGGGGGGAGGAGCCAAATGAGCTTCCACCGTCACATGGTTGGCCCTATTAAGTAGAGAATATTAAACTATTCTCGAAACAAAGAGAAGCTCAATAAGGTAATGCACTTTTCAATATAAGAAATGCATCATTTGAAGCATCAAACCAATATGCAAACTGTATGTATGATCAGTCATCAGTCTCCGCAATGGTACATTTTCACGATTATTTTTTTTCTTAAAACAATTGATGCTTCGTCGCAATTTCAACGACAACCACCGATGAATCAATAGAAAGGCTTGACGAAGTTGCTATAGTTGTGATGAAGGTTTCGTTGTAACTCCTTTCCCATTTCATCACAATTTTGATGAGTTTTTGGTGTTGTTACCATGCTACTCCTTGCCCATTTTGTCACACTTTCGATGAACTTTTAGTGTTCTTCCAACGCTACTCCTTGCTAATTTTGTTGCAAAGTCGACAAACTCTTGGTGTTGTTTCGACACTACTACTTGTCTATTTCGTCGCATGTTCAATGAAATTTTGGTGTTGTTTTGATGCTACTCATTACCAATTTTGTCGAAATGGCAATGAACATCTACTGTTGTTTCGACGCTACTGCTTGCCGATTTCTTTGAACTGGTGACAAACTTCTAGTGTCATTCGTCAGTGGATACACGAAGTTTTCATTGATATTACGATGAAAGTCTGAGGCATTTCACGATGTCGTCAACTGATGATTCTTCACCATTATTTCGACGTTTAATTCATTGTCGGCCTTTCGATGAAAAATAGCGACGCAAATATTTTTGCCATTTTGTCACTCTTCCGACAAAGATTTGTCGAACGACCAGTGAACGGCCATTGGAAAATGGTGTCAAATTCAGTAGAGTATGGTTGAGGTTAGTTGAGAAACATGGTATTAAGAAGTTAAGAGTCATTGGAGACTTAGAACTTGTAGTTTCTCAGGTTAGAGGAAAATATACATCAAAGAATACTAGATTAAGATAGTATAGAATTGATGTCTGGGACTCCATTGAATAGTTTGATGCATTTGGCATTGATTGGTTGGATAGGAGCAACAATTGAGTGGCAGATTTACTTGCTAACATTGCTCTCCTACCAAATGATATTACATTTGTTGGCATTTCAAAGGTTGAAGTTCAAGTTAGGCCTTCAGTTCCTGATAATATAAAGAGCTGGCAGGTGTTTAACGATGATAATGACATCTTGATATTCTTGTAGTGTATTGATGAATATAAAGGTCTAGAAATTGATTTTGGAGCCTTTGTGGAGGAAGTGGATGGTAAGGAAACTATATTTGGGAATGAGATTACTCAATTGAAGACTAACAAAATTCCTAAAGGGCTATTAGCATTGGAGAGGGTGTTTGATGGCCCTGAAAGAAGTAATGCTAAGTAAGCATCCACACACAAAGAGGATTTGGAGGAAGTTAACCTTGGAATAGAGAATGCTCCAAAGAAGGTGTATATTGGGAAGAAGATGAAACCTCAAGTTAGGACAATGTTGATTTCTCTATTAAGGAAGTATAGACATGTGTTTGCATGGTCTTATGATGACTTGAAGGCATACAAAGAAGAGCTTTTTCAACATGAGATACATTTGAAACTAGATGCTAATCTCTTCAGGGAAAAGCAGAGGCCAGTAAATCCCATGTTGCAGCTTAAGATGCGGGAAGAACCTGTAAAGTTGAGGGATGCTCAAATTATTAAGCCTATTAGACATTCAACATGGTTTTCTAATTTATTCCCAATCAAAAAGAAAAATGGTGACATTAAACTTTGTGTTGATTTGAGAAACTTGAATGTGTCATCATTGAAAGTTACTTATCCCTTTCCAAACATGGAATCCATGTGTATAAGTGTAAAATTACACCCCTTGCAATTTCACAATTATTCTTGCTTCCACTTTAGTCTCCACTCCCTTAGAATTTGAGTGGGCTCATTTTAGCCCTTGCATAACCTTATTCTCTCTTAGGATGCTCCAACACCCCTTTTTAGCAGCTACCCTTATGTGTTAGCTTTTGACAACCCTGGGGCTTTTCCTGTTCATGTCGTTTTGAAGTGTGACGTGCAATGACACTAGTGTGTAGTGCAGATGTCTACACACTGTGCTAGTGTCTTGTGACATTTTGACACTTAAACGACCATTTTTTAGCATGCTTTCCACTTGTCACCTCCTTTTGTCAGTGGTACCAGTCAGGAATGCCTTGTAATGGATGGAGAAGCTTATTTTCTCTCCTTAAAAGTAATCTTTTCACTCCATTTGCATCTTCTAACTTTCTTTAATTTCTTCTAGCTCCATTCTTCTGCTTCTAGCTTCTCTCTTACTTTGGCTTCAGCTTTCTACTATCAAAATCTTGCTTGCACATAGCTTTCCATAGTAGCTTCAAGCACTTCCAAGCTCTCTTATATTTAGTCTTGTAGCTTCATCTCCCTCACTTCATGCTTGTGAGCATCTTGGGATTCCACACATCCCTTGTCTATTACATCTACATCTTGTGATACGGGTTCTCCTCCTTGAGCGGGGATTGCTTTTATCACCTCTTTTGTGATACGAGTTCTCCTCCTCAAGTGAGGCTTGCTTTTATCACTCTTACTTGGTGATGCAGGTTCTACTCCTTAGTGGTTTTTTCTTTCACCGTGAACTTTGTTCGTCTCTCTCTTTCGCTCTATCTTCTTGGCTGTTTGTGGAGGTGGCAGGTGGAAACACCAAAACAGGGGGTTTGACCAAGGAAAACCCCTATACAACTCCAAAATTCTCTCCAGATATCATGCATGCAAGTATTGAATACATTCATGTACAAGAGGCCTCATCACTCAAGTGGTTGTAAGTATTTCTTTCCTTTCTTCTTATTATCTTTATTAGTTCTACTTCACTCTATTTCAATTCTATCACTTTCCTACATTTTAATATTTCTTAGTGATTTGAATAAAAGTAGTCACTTTAGCCATTTTATGAGATAAGCTCACTTTCTAGTCTGTATGAGACACCAACACACCTCTGGGATGGCAGTGCACCATGCTATCATTTGTATTATGCACTGACGTCCTTTGGCTGAGAGTTCATCAGTTTATCTAGAAAATCTTTATAACCTTCTCTTTCAGATTCTAAAACTCTTGCCACTATTCCATTGAGGTAGTTTAGGGAAGTTCACCCCATGAGGCTCTCTGAATGAAGAGAACTTGTGAGTAGCGAATCCCCCTCTTCTACATCTTGATGAACTTGATGTGAAGATGGGAAAATCGTCTGAAAAACTAGGAATTTATTTACCCCTATTTGGCGAGGTCATAACTTTTAACTCGGTGCTCAAAATTCAGAACCGTTTGGACCATTGGAAAGGTCTCCTATAATTATAGGGACCAACGCAATTTATGACCTCAAATTACACTCTAAAGACCTCTGAAAATGTGAATTACTAGAACATAGAAAATACTAAAAAAATCGTAATGAATTTAATATCTTCTTTTATTAGTTCGGTATCTAATTTCATTCAAACTATTAATGATGTTCCATTTAATGCATGTGATGGTGACTTGGATTTTCCTATGTCACTTGATATTTTTGATCCTTCTCATGAAATTCCTCTTGCTTCAGAGGATATTTTGTTGCAATAAGATGAAATCATTGATACTTTCCTTAATATTACTCTACCTTTTATTCATTCCAATGCGCTCTTTTTTGGAGATGATGCATTTGTGAATGATGAGTCCTATCTTTCTTCCAATGCACTCTCTTCTAGAGATGATACATTTGTGAAGGAGGAATCTCTTATACCTTTTGATGCACTCTCTTCTAAAGATGTTGCATTTTTGAATGATGAACTTCTTATCTATTCCAATGCACTCTCCTCTAGAGATGATGCATTAGCGAATGATAAGTCTCCTTTCACATTTGATCATGTTTGGATCGATGTTCAAATAATTATTCTACTAGTTGTGATGATTTTGTAAATGTAATATATGTCTTTTCTACCTCTTGAAGGCCTAAGAGACCAATAATTTATGTGACTCCAGCTAGTCCTCCTAAAAGGGTTTATTCTATTAATGGTGTTCCATTTGATAGTGACTCTCTTGATATTTCTAAGGCTCCCTCTTATAGAGTGGTAGCCCATGCTTATGAGAATAGTATGAATAAACAACCAAGCCTTCTTCAAGCACCTAAACCTATAACTAAAGCACCTGGTGATTACGATCTTGTTGAGCACTTTTGAGTTACTCTGGCTAAGATTTGACTGCAGGACTTGCTTCAGTCTACTCTACTTTATCAAGGTATGATTTAGGAAGCCTTGCAAAAGATCCTATTTCCTTCTTCCGCTAGGCCGACAAACACTAATGCGTTGATGGTGTATATTCATGCAAATTCGCTGAATACCACATTCTATCTATAGGAACTCCCACCTCTGGAAATACAAAAGCAAGCGGGCCGTCTAATGATTATAGTTAATATTAATAAAATTGGCATTAGACGTACTCTCATTGATGTTGGTTCAATACTTAATGTATGTAGTATTCACCTATTGACTAAAATTAATAATGAATCATCTTCTCTTAATGCTTCTCCTATTGTTATTCATGGGTTTGATAATGTTGGTCAACAAGCTCTAGGTACAATAGTATTACCTTTGTAGCTTGAACCTGTTATTGTACCTACCGTTGTATATGTTATGTCTAAAATCTTAACATATAACCTTCTTCTTGGTATATTGTGGATTCATGCTATGGGCACAATCCCATCTACCTTGCATAAATATATTAAATTCATATGCAATAATGATTTAGTCATAGTTAAGGCTGACCCTGATGATGTGCACTTATGCGAGATGGAAGTTTTTGATCATGCTTTAGTTGTGCCTACTCTTATTCCTTCAGTGTCTTCTCATGTGTCGATGTTTACTCCAACAATACCTACTACAAAGGATTCTGTTGAGAGAAATGTCCCTAAGGAAGATCCTTCCAAAGCAATAAAGCTTAATTCTACTCCCTCCACCTCATCTCAAGAGAATGCATGTCTTGGTGATGATTGGGATTCTCTAGAATTTATAGGTTCCTTCATTTAGGAATATAAAGTCAAATCGATCCACTTAGACTTTTTGATGGCATCATCCAAACCCATCATCGAAGATGGTCATTCTTTTGTATCGTGAGATAAGGTGAATGCAAATTGTAATGTTCTTGGTGTTGATCCTCCTTCTGAGGAAGGTAATCACACTTCTGTTAAAGAGGTTAATGTTGGTAATCCTATCAAGAAGGATGCCGGTGATCTTGTAGAGGAGTATGATCCCCTTTGTCAGAATAATACTTCCCATGTAGAACCTCCTTTGTCTGCTACCTTCGTATCTTCTTCTTGTGAGCAGTCAAAATGTTCTCCACAAGAGAAAGGTTTTCTTCTTGCTCCTCATCCTTTAGCTCAATAAGAGTGTATTTTTTTGCAGCTTCTAAAATCCCACTTAATCACTCTTCCTTCTCCTACATGTAATAAACTTCATAAACATGATAAAGAAAAACATTCTTTCTGTGCATACCATCAAGTGCTTGGTCATTCCACTAGTGAATGTAAGGCCTTGAAAGATAAAATACAATAATTTCATGATTCTGGTGTCATCATCCTTCCATTTTGTTGAAGCACCTCTCTCCTCTCTATCTTTCAACTGAAGAATCCCTTGAGTGGAGCCCCCTCTTCCTTTTGAAGGTTTCCCAAGGGACCCCCTTTCAAAGTCTTTATCTCAAATGGATTATTTCATGTCTAGGTTGAGGGTAGCCTAACTAGACCTATTTCATATCTTTGCATCTAGCTTGGGGGCAGCCTAAGTAAACCTATTTCATTCTGTGATATCAAAATGTTTAACCTATTCTAAGAAACTAAAATACAATGGAAAAACATAAAGAAACACCTCAAGATTAGCCTAAGAAATTTATAAATATAAAGAGGAAAAGTGTAAAATGATGCTAAATAGATATACCTCCCTTTTGCAGCTGAAACTCCTTGGTTGGCCCTTGATTTTGATTTGATTTGTATGCTCTTTGATGGCTCTTGAAATGACTAAATGAAAGGCTTAACTATATGCTTGGATATAAATGTAAATGGATGAACTTGATGGCTAGATGAGTGCACAAAATGACAACATTTAGTTGCAAAATGGCTAAGTATTTTTTAATGCCTTAGAGGATGGGGTATTTATAGAGAAACTTTAATTCTCTAGAGAATTCAATGGTTGAGATTTATCCAACAAGGTCAAGATGAAGGGCTAAGGTGAGTTGAGGACTCACAAGCCCTCACATTTTGACATGTGGAATGTGAAGTGGATAAAGGTAGGATGATGTGTATGTGATGTGGAAGGGAGGTACATGATGTGGAGGAAGGACAAGTACCTTCCAAGTACCTTGGGGAGTGAGAATATTTCCTCAAAAAGGAATTTCTTGTCCCCAAGTGAGAATGAAAATGACATTTGAAGAATTTTGGAATTCCTCAAAAATCTCCATGGAAAAAGAGAAAGTGGTTGGAGAAATAAATTCGCATTCATAGGAGAATCTAATGGATAATAGAGAGTCTCCAAAAAGGTGGGAATTGGTCACATGTGCATGAGGTGACAAGTCAAATATTCTAGAAGCCTTGGAAGGATAAAATGTGAATTAAAAATTCAGGAGAGAGACCCAGGATGAATAAAAGTGAATTAAAAATTTACATAGGAAAGAGGGTCAATGCCAAGAAAGGCAAATGGAAGGATTGACCAAAAAGTGGTACTAAAAATGGCTAATGACTTTGATTAAAGTTGTGCAAATACTTGATTATGATAATTAATAGAAGATTAAAGACAAGTGGCAAATGTAGGAGGATGTGACATTAATCCTTGATTAAGAGGATGCACACCCTAAATACGAATTAATTAAATTAATCCAAATTAGAGATGGATTATGGAGGATGTGACAAGGAGAGAGAAAAAAAAATTGATTTTAATTCAAAAAGATTATAATGACTAAATTAAATAAATTGGTGTATTTATTTAATTTAGAGTGGAAAAAGGTACCAAATAAAGTGTTTAATTGTTAAATTATACACTTTAAGAATCTTATGTGGAAAGTGTAATATTAATTAGATAAATTAATATTGATAGAATTGATGAATAAAGAGGTAAATTTGATCATATGGGAGCAATCAAATTTGGGTGTCTACATTTTGTCCCTTTTTGAAATATTGTTAAAATAACAATGTTTCAAAGAAAATAAAATGTCGATGATGAAGAAAGAGGTAGGGATTGATGCCCCAACCTGAAAGAGGTTGAATAAGTTTTCCAAGTGGAGGGAGAAGGGAGAGGGATGCCCCAGTGTCTACCTCAAATGGATGGAAGGAAATGATAGGGTATGCCCCCTTGAGAGGGTGGTTGGAGAAGAAACAAGGGGGCCCCAAATGACTTCTTGATAGAAAGAAACGGAAGACACCATTGGATAGAGTGTGAAAAACTAAGCAAGGTTGACTTTTGAACGGAGGCAATTAGATGCATGGTTTGCAAATGGCGGCTCCGGGAAAGAAGGGGATTAGTTGGGAGAAAAAAGGTTAAATAAAAGGTAAAAAAAAAACCTTTTATGTGAAAAAAAAAGGGGAAAAGAAGGGTTAAAAGGTAATTTGAAGATTTACTTTATCTTATTGTTACTGTAGCAATTGATAAAAAAGAAGAGAAGAGAGAGAGGAGACAGAGCAACGATGCCGCAGGATTATGATACGGAGATCATTCATCGAGCGGACAAGCTACGGAGACACTAGACTCATTGCACGGTGCCGTGCCAAGTGAGTAAGAAAAACCATGCCATGTATTTTAATCGTTTAGCATGTTTTAAAAGAGGTAATGAAAAATGTAAATGGTGGGGTTTATGGGTGGGGTGGAATAGGAAAATGGGTAGTTGAGGGAATTGGAAAAAAAAGGAGGGAAAGGGGAGATTTAGGGGGGAGGGAATAGGGCATGTCACCGCACAGGGGGTGGCTACGCCCCGGGCCAGGGCGGGCATGCCCCGAGCTGAGGCGAACATGCCCTAGAATGGGGGTGGAGCGGCCCGGAGCTGGGGCGGACATGCCCCAAAATGGGGGTGGATATGCCCCGAGCTGGGGCGGACACGCCCCAGAATGGGGGCGGAGTTGCCCCAAGTTGGGGCAGACATGCCCTAGAATGGGGGTGGATACACCCCGAAAGGGGGGTGGGGCCACTCGGAGTTGGGGTGGACACACCTTGGAATGGGGGTGGATATGCCCCAAGTTGGGGTAGACACGCCTCGGAAGGCCCCCCGGATCTGGGACGGAGTCACCCCGGGATGGGGGGTGGAGCCACCCCACGTTGGGGCAAAGTCACCCTGGTAGGCGGGGTGGACTCGCCTTGGGTTGGGGGTGGCAGAGCTGCCTCGAGCTGGGATATACTTGCCTCAGGTTGGGGCAGGGGGCGGATTCACCTCGGGTGGTGCGAGCAGGGGGTGGAGTCGCCTCAGGCTGGGGCGGGATCGCCTCGACAGGGGGTGGAGTCACCCCGAGTTAGGGCGGGATCACCCCGGTGGGGGGTGGAGTCGCCCCAATCTAGGGCGGGCTCACCCTGGCAGGGAGCAGACTCACCCCGATAGGGGGGAGTCACCCCAGGGGAGGGCGAAGTCTCCCCGATCTAGGCCAAGCTCACCTCAAAAGGAACTGGGGGGGAGGAGGGTTGACTATGGAGGACAAAAAGATGAGACCGCCCTGATAAGGGAAAAAACAAGGAGAGAAAAGAAAAGTAAAGAGGTAAGAAAAAGATGTCCCAGGGCTAGGAAGATTGTGTACTGATAATCAGGTGGTGTGGATGCAGGGATTTGTATGGGTATAGACACATGATCGATGGTCAGAGGTATTGACAGCAACTGCAGTAACAATGACCGGTGTTGATCATGCGGCTTTAGAGCATGTAGGTTTATTGCACTTTTTAGAGGTTCTGGTGATGAGGGTGCATCGAGCAATGTTGATGGCCTTGATAGAGAGATGGAGTTCAAAGACATCGACATTTCATCTACCGATGGGGGAGATGACGGTGACACTGGAGGATGTATGGCGCATCCTGAAGCTACCAATAGCATAGATACTTCTTAGTGATGTGGTATCGAGAGGGGCCGAGTTAGAGCACACTATGATAGTGTTATTTGGACACGTCAACCTACCTCTATAGGGTCCGCAATTGGATCTAGATAGATGTTTGACAGTGGAGGTACCACCTTTGCCTTTATTTCTAGGTGGTCTGATCAGTGGGATATTGTTACTAGATTGTAGCAGGTGGTATTGCAGTCTGAGGCTTATGGAGGTGATTCGACACATTGTTGAGTGGTGTGAGGGATAGATCACATGGGGTACCTGTGTCCTAGCCCAGATGTATAGGGATATGCATTGATTTGCTACCAGAATATAGTGAGTTTGACACACACGACCCTTCTATAGGTGTGGGCATGGGAGCATATTATGGTGACTAGACCAATTGTGGTTAGGGAGGGAGAGGAGGATGATAGGGAGCCGGTGGCCTGGACGTATGGAGAGGCAAGGGGCTGGATTTTGCGGCATAGGAGGTTGGGAGATATGGAGGTATGGAGGAGGATGATGGATGATTTGCAGGAGGGAGACATAGTATGGTGACCTTATATGTATCGAAACTTCAGGGGATGGATGGAGCAGACTGAGAGACAGAGAGGGTACTTTATGAACTAGTGCATCCTGATTGGGAGTCTTCCACGCATAGTGGAGATGCATTGACTAGACAGGGTGATGAGATAGTTTGGGCTGGCACAGGATATTCCTGGTGCGCCAAGAAGGTATCGGAAACTCACCAGAGAGCGACCATGGGGGCCCATGTTTAGACCGAGGGAGGCCAGAGTAGCATGGGTGGCGACAGTGCAGGTACCCTACCCTGGGAGATGTGTGGGAGTAGAGGATGCAGGGGTGATAGTACGTTATGACCGGTGGTTGTGCAACCACCGATGGGAGAGGATTACACCACTAGTGCCTATTGTAGGAGCCATAGGATTTGGATCAGAGGATGAATGCCAAGGGGCTAGAGAGGGGAGGGGACAGGTATAGGGGGTAGAGATAGGATAGAGGCAGGGGGACAGTCAGCGAGGAGGGCTAGAGAGGTAGTACGACAGGAGGGTGGGAGTGGTCCTGGGCTGGATGTGGAAGGACAGGATGAGCCGGGGTGGAGGATGATATGAATGGAGGGGAAGGAAACATGGAGGGAGGTAATGGAGAGGGAATGGTGGAGAGGGATAGATGGAAGATGGAGTGGCCGGGTGGAAGAGATGGAGGGGTGGATAGTGGTAGATGGACCGGAATGGAGGGGGTGGAGGACAATGGAAATGGAGGGAGACCGGAGGGGCCGGAAGGAGGGATGGAGGAGACGATAGAGGGGGAAAATTGTGACTAGGAAGGAGCTTCCCGTTGTAGAGACAGGGGAGAGTGAGGATGAGGAGCAGCCAGGGAGAGGAGAGTCAAGGAGGCATGGTCAGCTGTGAAGAGTTTGAGTCCGCCCTTTCGTGGAGGACTTGGAGGATCAGCAGGAGCAGGAGGGCAGAGGGGATGATGATGCTATGGAGATAGATGGAGATGTGTCGGATATGGGTATTTGGAATGCAGAGCCATTGGTAATGGTTCCTATTATTTCCTTAGGAAATCCTATTGCCCAGCCAAGAGACACATCAGGGAGGTGCCAAAGTACAGATCAGAGGTTGAGGGTAGTAGAGGAAGATGTGATCAGACTCAGAGTTGAGCTATCGAGAGCACCAGGAGTAGGTCAGAGGGATTATGGACTTATGGTTGACCTCTTATCCACACAAGTGGAGGTGATGGGGAGGGAGGGAGAGAGATTGTAGGAAGTCATACAAGAGATACGAGAGGAGTTAGTTGTTGTCAGTTGGGATTGTGATAGACTACAAGAGGAGGCTATTATATTACAGGCCAGAGGGGAGTCGACGGGGATGATAGATCATGTGGCAGTAGGCAATGGGCATCAGGTGGGTAATTTTTGACAAGAGCGAGATGAACTACAGGATAGAGTGCATTGCTTAGAGCAGACGATTGGAGATATGGGGTTGATATAGGAGAGAGAGACATGTGAGGGAGAAGGCCCGTATTATGTAGGTAGAAAGAGATGTTGTGCAGGTGTGGGTACAGGCAGTGGAGGCAGAGAGGGATGTGATGTAGATGCAAGTTCAGGTGCTACAGAGTGAGAGAGTTTGTAGAGGCATAGATACAGTCACTCAAGAGGAGGAGAGAGGAGGTAGTTTCAAAGTTATTAGTGTTGCAGAGAGAGCTAGATGCAGCAGTATTGAGAGTGCAAGAGTTTCAGAGGGACAGGGATGGAGTGGTTACTCAGTTATAGGTCGCAGAGAGGGAGAGAGAGGTTGTAGTGATACAGATGCAGATACTGCAGGGAGAGCGGGATACAATAGTGGCTTGGTGGTAGTTGGTGCAGGTTAGTGGTGGGAGAGGGATAGATATACAAAGGTTATAGGGGGAGAGGGATGCAGTAGAGGCTAGGGTAGTGGCTATCGAGGAGATGAGAGATCGGGTTCAGGCTAAGATGGCGCAGTTACGCCTATCTCAGGAGGCCTGGGAGTAGGAGAGGAGAGAAATTACGAGGGATTGGGATAGATATCATCAGGAGCAGAATTCCACTCGGGTTTAGGTGGTGAAATGAGAGGAGAATGCGAGAGAGGCAGGATTTTGGATGGCTGTGTACTATCATGCAGTTCCAGACCCGGCCCAGCGGATATTCGAGTATACTCAACAGACACCACAGATGTCGGTGCCATCCCAGTCATTGGGGATACAGACCCAAGGTTATAGTGATTCACCGGGTGTTACCCCAGGTAGGAATTCAATACCAGATTCACCATAGAGGTCAGATGTGGGTAGCTCATTTGGGAGGTGATAGGTTACTGAGTTTTTGACAGGTGGAGTGCGTAGTATTTATGAACAGAGATCAGAGATGCTCTACATCTCTAGATTTTATAGTTTATTATGTGATGGATACATGATAGATTTTGATGTATGATGGATATGTGACACACATTGTATTACTTTGATTATGATATGGGATAGTCCTTATTGAGACTATGTAGTATGTTTCCTTTTGTGGTGGGTGATTGTATGCACATGTATATGATATTTCTTGCTTATGTGGATGGATATGTTGGTTAATTTATGCACATGTTTATGATACTAGATGCTTATGTGGATGATTGGGTTTATGTACTTGTGGAATATGGATGATTTTATTAATGCAGATATTCGCATGGTGATATGATGTGTGCACATGTTGTATCTATGATGACTTATATGTATGGATGCCTAGTTGACTTTCTGTCATGTATGTAAATGTGTACGATGGATTCTGTATGAACATTTTATATATGCAGGATGTGATGTATTAGAAGCCTGACACTTTGTAATGCAGGTGGCCATGCATACATGGATCTAACATGTTATGATGCAGGTGGTGATGTATGTGTGGTTAATAACATGAACCTAATATGTGATAATTCTTTTGTAATTGATAGTGAATTAATGATAAAAGGAAATAACACATGGTCATAAGTGTCAATAAGAACTGACATGACAGTGGAAGATGGGTATGTAGTGATTTGTGAAAAATGGGTGTAATTTGTTACCTGTCAAAAAAATTTAGAATCCTGAGAAGAATGGGAAAGAGCGGGATAATGTATCTACACAACCAAAATCATAGGGTGAACGTAATGCAACGGATGATGAAATGCAATCCTAATATGAGTTACCATCTTTGGAGCACTGATTTTTGTTATAGCATAATGTACTGGATACCCTGTCATGTAAGATCAAGGCGAGTTGGCATCCAATGCATGAAACAAACACAACAAATAAAAAGGCTACCCCAACACCCTAAAGGCATGATGACCTTGGTCGGGCTAGGTATTGGGATAACCACAAACACACCAGGATGCCCCAATGTAATACAAGACCCCAGGGATCTTGGTGGGTACTACGTGGGACAACCGAGAAGACAACAACAAAGAAAAGACCAAGATAAGCCTCTATGTAGACAAGTCAAATGACACCATGATATGATGGATCAAGGCGACCCTGACAAGTGTTGATAGTGAGCTTTAAATGACAAATAAATTCCAAGACATCAAAAGATCATCATCAATTACAAAACATCCTTTGCCATAGGATCAAGGGGATGGATGGGATTGATGAGGTCAGCTAGGAAGGGTGCATCCTGTTGAGACCAATGATGGATACTAAACTAGGATGACCCAATTTGATGCTAGATGTTTTTCATTAACCAAATCTTCTGATAATATTAGGATTTTATTTGAGAATAACAAGCCAAACAAGGACACAGACTAACACATGCTATAGACCCAGGGGCTTAGGGGCTGATCAGAGATTAGCCTTGCCTACATGAAAGTGTAGAGCCCTCATAGTTTATGAAAAGACTATGGATAAAGTGGAAAGAGGATAATGAAGACAGATGATAGATGACCCTCATGTGATGGTCAAACTACCCTGGGGGCAGATCCAATGATCAGCCTTGCCTACATGACAGCGCAGGGGCAATGTAGTTCAACAGGTGATATGATAAGATGAGATCTAGATGGAGACGGACATAATGGATGATCCTATGTGATGACACAGACCGACCGACGAGGGGGGAGAATGAAATAAGCACAAAGTGGGATACTGAAAAGTTTAGGATGGGGGATAGGCTAGACGGGTTGTCCAATGCTTAATCAATATATACCAAGTGGCTAAGGATGGGATGGGTGAGGACGATAGTGTAGATGAAAGTATAGAATAACTAGGATGCTAGGTAGATAATGATTAAGCCCTTTACAGATGATGCCTATTACCAGGTTTTCACCATCCATCCTTATCCAAGGTGCCACCAAGAGATGGTTTTCACCATAGGATAGATTTATTTCTCTTTACTATTTTTGGATTTTTCTAAATTTTTTGATTTTGATTTTATTTTTTTATTAGGTGAGGTTACCGAGTGGATTTAGGTGTGGATAGATGCATGATATTGATGGGCTCTTCGAGAGGCTCTCCTTCAAGAGTAGTCAACTTGTACGCCCCAGATCCATATTTGGTGGCTATGATATAAGGCCCCAACCAATTTGCCTCAAATTTTCCCTTTTTATCATGATCTTGTTGAGTGCACTGGTTCTCCTTAAGAACAAGATCACCAACCTGGAATTGTCGAGGATGAACCCTTTTATTGTAGTTACGTTTGAGGCAGTTTTGGTATGCTTGCAGATTATCATAGGCTTTTATTCTTCATTCATCTAGTAATTCCAGTTGTGAAAGTCATGAAAAATGAGCATCCTCTTTGCTAATAAGATTCTTTGGAGAAATCCTCAGTGATGGGAGCTCAACTTCAATTGGAAAGACGGCTTCAGCACCATACACTAAGGAATAGGGGGTGGCGCTTGTCGAGGTGCAGATGGATGTGCATATGTCCATAGGGAGGGATGAATATGGAGGTGCCAATCTCAACCATTGTTGTTGACAACCTTTTTGAGGATGCAGATAAGGGTTTTGTTGGTTGCTTCTGCCTGGCCATTACCCTGGGGGTAATAAGGGGTTGACCAACGATGCTAGATATGAAAGGTGTCGCATAGGTGTTTCATGGCTTTGTTTTTGAAGGGTTTTCTGTTATCAGAGAGTATGGTAGATGGGATACCATATCTACAGAGAATATGATAAAGGATGAATTTTGAGATTTGGATACCAATGATTTTTGAGAGTGGTATTGCTTCCACCCACTTAATGAAGTATTCAGTGGCAGTAATTATGAATGTATGGTCATTAGATGATGGTGGGTAAATCTTTCCAATCAAGTCGAAACCCCATTGAGAGAATGGCCATGGTGCTAGGAGGGGCTGAAGATCTTGTGCTAGAGCATGAATTAAATCTGCATGTTGTTGGCAGGGAAGACATTTCTTCACAAATTCACAAGCATCATGCTCTAGTGTAGGCCAATAATATCCAGCTTAGAGAATTCATTGGGCCAAATCCATACCATTTGAATGAGCTCCACAAACACCACTATGTACTTCCGTTAGTGCAGTGTGGGCTTCAGTCTCATTTAGACATCTAAGGAGGATTCCATCATACCTGCGATGATAAAGTGTATCACCGACGGTAATGTATTAAGAAGAGCGATGAACAAAGGATTTGTGTTGATTGTGTGTATGATCTGGGGGTATAATATTATCATGGAGGTAGGTGTATATGTCTTGGTACCATGGGGAAGTGGGACCCACAATGTCGCACACCATGTTAGTCTCAGGGATATCCTATGATGGGATTAAAATTTGTTCCACAAGGAACTCACATTCTATCTGATCTTTAGGCATGTCAATTAGGGAGCCGATAGTGGCCATTGCATCAACTGCTTTATTCTATACCCTAGGAATTTGTTCAAATTGTATAGAGGTGAAATATTTCTTGAAATCATCCACCATGCCCTTATAGGGTAATATCTTATCATCTTTGGTGAGGAACTGATCATTAACCTACCTAATGACTAGCAAAGAATCACCAAAGACTTTCAAATGAGTTATGCGCCACTACCTTGCAATTCAGAGCCCAGTGAGGAGAGCTTCATATTCTGCCATATTGTTTGTACATGGGAATGCTATCCTGAATGATTTTGGAATGTAGTCACCTTGAGGGGTAACTAATAAAATCCCTGCGCCTGATCCATTATGAGTATAGGAACCATCAAAATATAGTGTCCAAGCTAGTGTTTCTGTAACTGTGTAAACTTCTCCGTCTAGGAATTCAGTGTCTAGAGGGTAAGCATCTACTAATGGTGCCTCAGCCAATTGATCAGCTATGACCTGTCCCTTTATGGCTTTCAGCTCCACATATTCTATGTCAAATTCACTTAGAAGCATGACCTACTTGGCCATGTGGCCAGTCAGAGTGGTTTTAGATAGCAAATACTTCAGTGGATCAATTTTAGCAATTAATTTGACTGGATGGCTAAGCATGTAATGTCAAAATTTTTGTGTGTTGAAGACTAGCACGAGGCAAGCCTTTTCCATGGGGGAGTAGTTTAATTCATAGCTAACCAATGTCTGACTGATGTAGTAGATTTTTGTCTCTTTCGATGATTCATCATGTTGTGCCAACAATGCCCCCAACGCGACTGAAGTGGTAGAGATATACAGCGGGAGAGGTTTCCCTGGAATTGGTGGCATCAAGATCAGAGGATGAGCTAAGTATTCTTTGATTTTATTGAAACCTGTTTGACATTGTTGGTTCCATCAGAAGGTGGAGTCTTTTTTTAGGAGGTGGGTGAATGGCTAACACTTATTCACAAGCTGGGCTATGAACTGATGGATGGATTGCATCTTCCCTTAGAGACTTATTAACTATTTCAAATTGCATGGGAGTGGCATGTCCAGGATAGCTTTCACTTTGGGAGGATCAAATTCAATACCCCTTCGGGAGATGATAAAACCCAACAGTTTTCCTAACGTAACCCTGAAGACACACTTTTTTGGATTTAGCTGCAACTTGTACTGCTCTAACCGTTCAAAGATATTTTTTAGGATGGTAGGATGTTCCACTCATGTTCTGGATTTCCCTAACAATTCGTCGACATAATCCTCCATGATGATATGGATGAGGTCATGGAAGATGACTGTCATTTCCCTCTGATATGTTGCCCTCACATTTTTGAGACCAAAGGGCATAACGTTGTAACATAAAGTACCCCAAGGTGTTGTGAAGGCAGTCTTGTGTTGGTCCTCAGGTACAATTTGAATCTGATTATAAATAGAGAAGCCATCCATAAGGGATAGCATCTCATGTCTTGCTGTGAGGTCGACCAACATGTCAATGTTAGGCAGAGGGAAGTCATCTTTTGGGTAGGCCTTATTAAGATCCCCGAAGTCTGTGTAGATCTAAATATCTCCATTTGGTTTGGCAGCTGGTAATACATTGGAGATCCACTCAGAGTAGTCAATTGGTCTAATAAAACCTACATCCAGTAATTTTTCCAATTCCTTCTTGACTAACAATGCTACCTGTGGGTGCATCTTGCGGAGCTTCTGTTTGACAGGCTTGGCATCAGGGCGAACATCTAGATGGTGGACCACTAAAGCGGGGTCTAAGCCTGACATGTCTGAATATGACCAGGCAAAGTTAACAACACCCTCTTGGAGTAACTGGACAATGATTACATATTCTGGATCTGAGAGTGATTTAGCTACATAGGTGATTTTAGGATTTTCAGCAGTACCCAAATTAACCTCTTGAGTCTCTTCAATTAGGATGGAAAATCGTGCAGAAAACTGAGTTCCCACAAGGGAAAGATGAACATCTCCATCCTCCAGTGCCTCTTTGAGGTTTTTTCCATTGGATGCATCCTTTATTTTTACTTTTTCAAGGTCAGGGAGTGCCTTGGGGAGGTTTTCACTAGCTGGCCATTTTTTATTTTTCTTGTTCTTGTTTTTGTGACTGGAGTGTTCATCCTCCCCCAATCCCATGAGGTTGACATATGTATCCATAGACATATTGACGGGTATGCTTTCACGTAGGTCCCAATCAATAAGCTCAGGGTGGCGAAGGGATAGGTTAATGGTACAGACGGATAAGCATTCAAACATAGATGACAGGTCAGTGTGATCAACATCATCGTATGCACGTATGATGGATTCCTCCTCAGGTATGTCTTCCAATGAGCCATTTTCCACGGTGACACTATTGGAGATATTAGACGATGTTGCAGGGTCTTTCTACTTTTTATCATACCTGATGCCTATGTTCTTCGGCAGCTTTGATGTATCAATAGGTTGCAATTACTCATGTTCTTCTTTACCTAGGCCCCTACCTTAGTAGTTATACTTTTCTGCAAACTTAGCTGACCACGGATATGTTTCCTGAAAATATTCCTTTAGAGGAGGATTCAGCTGGGGTTCTTCTTGGTAAACCCATTGGCTTATATCCTCTTTTGGTGCATCTATCTTGACACTAGGGGATCTAAAAGTGGTGGTAGGGATGTTTTTACCACTAAAGGTGACAATCTTGTCTTCCTTTGGAGTAGCGTGTGAAGGTTGACCATACTCATGTGGTGACAGTGGCATGGTTGCTACGTTAAGAGCAGTATGCATTTCGTATTCACCACACCCTTTGTCAATGATCTGGACTTTTGTGACTATGGGATCAGCGGTGGAAGATGGAGTGGTTATCGTGGTAGAGGGTGGATTAGTGGATGATGACTGGGATGCCCCCATTTCAACCCTGGGACAATAATGTAAATGGGGAAATGACACTTCTAAAGCGTAGAAATATTCAAATGGTTGGGGGTCAACATAGATGGTGACTTCTTGTCTGTTGATTGGGAATTTTAGGCACTGATGGTACGTGGAGGGAACAACTTGCATAGCATGGAGCCATGTGCGGCCAAGGAGGAGATTATATGGCAAGTCTAGATCAAGGACATAACAGGTAATGTACTGAACCACAGGTCCCACTTCGATAGGAAGACTAATAATTCCCTCTAAATTCCTTTCTACATTATCATAGGCCTTGATTGTGATGATATGATTACTTAAATCTGCTTGAGTATACCCCACCTGTTTTATGAATTTTAGAGTACACAAATTGAGGGCAGATCCATTATCTACCAAGACCCTTTTTATTTTATGACAAGCAACCACGACTTCAATATGTAAGGGGCGATTATGATTGACATCGATGTTTGGCATGTCATTTTGGCTGAAGTGCAGTTGATGAGATAAAGCTAGGTGTCCTACTAAGGCTTGGAATTGTGTAGGATCAATGTCATTAGGTACATGGGTTTCTTGTAGGGATCTGTTGAGCATTTCTTGATGTATAGGAGAAGACTTAAGCAAATCTAAAATGGAGATATGAGCAAGGGTCTTTCCTAAGTGATCAAGGATGTTGTACTGAGAACTTACAGGAGTTGATTGGGTGGATGTGGAGGCCGCAGGGACAGTGATGCGAGCTTGTCGTGTAGTAACAACACACTAAGGGTCTTTGGCTTTGACATGTATCATGGATACACGGGGTTCTACGTGCTCAATGTAATGAATAATACCCTCGTAATTGAGGGGTACATTTTTATAGCTCAAGTTATTTGTGTTGTTGTCTTGGGGATTACTATGGGAGGTGCTCGGGCCTTGATTATGGTTTGGGAAGGCGTTTTGGTATATCTGTAATTGAGCATTGGATGATGAAGCTTGACTGGAGTCAACCTTGATATTTCCTTGATCAATGAGATCTTGTACATAGCTTTTTAGACCCTAACACTTATTCAAAGAATGTCCTTTGATTTTATGGAACTCACAATATTCATTTTCCCTAAACCATGCGGGCTTGGGTTTGGATTCGTCAAGTGGCTTGGTGATAGGATATGTGATGGGATAATTGATCTATAACTTATTGAAGACAACACTCAGGGGTTCCCCTGGCTATTTGACTATTGAGGAGGACGAGGTGCCCTCTGTGGTACAGATATGGCGTTAGGTATAGAGGGTTGTTGTCTCAGGGATGTATTAGTGACTTGGACATGTTTAGTATCAGTCACACCATCATTCACTGTGTTCTTGTTCCAAAAACGTGGTTTGTCTCCAAATGACCTTTCTTTATTATGGCCATGTATTTTGATGTGCCCTTTAGTAACAAGGGCACATTCAAGGATAGGTCCCTTTTCCACTATCTCCGCAAAAGTGGTGACATAATGTAACCTAAAGTTATGAGCCATATCGGGATGAGAATTCTCCACGAAGAGAGTGACCATGTCCTTCTCTTTCAGAGGGGTTTTCATTCGGCTTGCTAGTGCATGCCACCTTTGGAGGTAGCTAGTAAAGGTTTCCCCCTCACATTGCTTCTCTTTGAGGAGATCTAAGGTGTCAGTGTCCTCCAAATTGAAGGAGAAGTAGGAGACAAATTTTTCTAATAGGTCCGCAAAATATTTTATGGACCCTTTTTCGAGGGTCATGAACCAATCTAGGGCATTGCTTGTCAGGCTTCACAAGAATAGGCACAAGAGATAGTTGTCATTGTGCATAACCTCTTGACACTGGGAGTAAAACTCCTGTAGGTGGGCCTTAGGTTCTTTGTCCCCCCTGTATTTGTCAAACTTTGGCATTTTGAAATGTTTAGGGAAGGGGATCAATGAGATGGAGGGATAGAATGGATATGGGCATATGTCTTCAAATTTGAACGATTGTTTTCCAGTCCCAGCTTGAAGATCCTTCAGAGCAGCTTTGATTTCCAACAGATCTGAGTTGACCGGTGGTAGGTTGGGGGGATATGGATGATATGACGATAAAGGATCTTGTTGAGAGATCATCAAATTGTTGAGGTGCGAATTTTGATAGTTGGATGATGACATCCCTTGTTGGTATTCTGGGGGATTTTGTTGATATGAGGGCTGTTGTTGTGGGGTATAGTATGGATTTGTTTGATAGAAGTGTGAGGTAGGCTACTAAGGAGCTTGGATGGGATGTTGGGGATTGATTTGTGGGTGTTGAAGGTGTTTTTGTGATTGTTGGGAAGCCCCATAACGTGGTTGTTGATGAAATTACTACTGATTATGATAGTAATAGTGCTGAGGAGGTTATTGTGATGTCAACTATTGTGTGGGCCGAGATGGGGTGTTGTGTTGTGGTTGGGTTTGCGGATGTAAAATGGATGTGAGGAATGGGGATATGGTCTAAGCGACAAGTCGAGATGGATTTCTTTTTGATTGGTATGGTGGTTGTTGAGAAGAAACCAAAGCATTATGGAGGGGTTGTTGCTGATGAGGTGGTTGAGATAACGTAGAGGTGTTCTATAAAGGAGGTTGTTGGGTACCAACTAGAACATTCATTTGGGACATGGCTTGCAGAGGTAATTGAGGTGGAAGGTTGGATTGATGAAGCTGTTGAGATTATATGAAAGTGATGGTGGATTTGCAGCCCCAAGAGGTGGAAGCAATGCGGTAAAGGGGGTGACGGTAGGTTGATTCGAAAGAGGTGGTGTTGTTAGCATTAATGGCATAGGTTGTGGAACATTTTGTGGCATACCATAGGTGAAGGGATTACTGAGATCAGGCACTTGAGGACCCCCCATAACTGAGATTGGAGCATGTGGGGGGTGGTTAACATGGTAAAGAGCAACATTGCCAAATTCAGGTTGATGCCAACCCTCAACTGGAGGAACATTGGGGACGTACGAACCCTCTGGTGCATTTTGTGAATCGTGGGGTACGTTAGGTGTGGAGCTTCTATATTTGGATAAGTCAACACCTGAGGGAGGTTTGATACCCTTCTCAATTAGGTGGGCCAAAATTTCTTCCCCATTTTTTTCAAACAGACGGTTAGTCATTTGTACATTGGCAGGATTACTAAAATGTTCCTCAAGTGTGAGTTCGGGTTGATTAGCCATACTCTCTTCACTGTGTGGTGAGTTGTTCTAATTTTCAGTGTTGGAGTGCAATGAAGTACCATTATGAGGATCTTGGTGGATGTTGTTAGGATCTTGAACAATATTTGCACCATTGGTGGGATTTGTATTGTTATTAAGGTCTTGAGTCATGTTCGCTTGGGAATTTTGACCTTGTTGTTGTGCCATTTGTTTCTTAACTTGTGACCTAGTTTGAACGGGCATGCAAATGTGCTATGGGTGGATTATAAGGATGTTTTTGATGAATGATTTGATTGTGATTGGATTTAGATCAGATTTTGTTGGATTAGACTGGATTTTGATTGGGTCAGATTTTGATTGGATAAATTGGATTGGATTGGATTGGATTTTGATTGGATTAGATTAGATTTGATTGGATTTTGATTGGATCGGATTTGGATTGGACTGTGTTGGTTGAACAGATGTGATTTGATTGATTGGATAATTTGGTCAAATGATTGGGTTCGATAGATTTGGATGATTGAATGGGTATGATTGGATGATGAAAGATGTGAGAGACCCTGAGTTTAATCAAGGAAGGTTACCCTAGAGCATTGATTGATTAAGTGGATGATCAGGGCACTGAATCCACCTCAAGATAGAAATGGATTGATTTTGGCCAAGAATGATAACTTATGACACTGAATTCACCTCAAGATGGAAGTAAATTGATTTGGGTCAAATTTAACAACTAATAATCAAATTCAAGTGCTAAGCTCAACTTGGGTAACCACTTTGTAACACAAGGTTAAGGCGATTTGATTATGGGTGGCGTTTATGAAATACGGGTTTGGTGACGTAAATGGTAAAATCTTGATGTTCACTAGGTGATGATATGGGCTTTTGAATGGATTATGGGAAAATTTAAAATGAGCGAATGGATTGAGGACATTTGTGGAGAATAAATGGGGATTTATAATGGTTAAACAAAGGTTTGGAATGATAAGATGGAGGTTTAAAATGGTCAAATGGAGGTTTGCGGAGGTTTAGAATGACAAAACAAAGGCTTGGGATGATGAGATAATAGTTGGGAATGATTAAATGATGGCGTAAAGGCTAAACGGATCCAAACGGGGTGATTTCAGGTGTTCAGGAGGGCAAATTCGCCCTTCTGTAGTAAATCAGGGGGCGCAGTCGCCCTTCTGTAGTAAATTAGGGGTGCAGTCACCCTTCTGCAGTAAATCAGGGGGCACAGTCACACTTCTGCAGTAAATCAAGGGTGCAATCACCCTTTTGCAGTAAATCAAGGGTGCAGTTGCCCTTCTGTGAAAAATCAAGGGCCCAGTCGCCCTTCTGCAGAAAATCAGGGGCGCAGTCACCTTTCTACGGTAAAATAGGGGCGCAGTCGCCCTTCTGTGAAAAATTAGGGGCGCAGTCACCCTTCTGCAGTAAATCAGGGGGTGCAGTCGCCCTTCTGTGAAAAATTAGGGACTTGGTTTGATGAGAATGACTATGGCAAAGACTTTAAGATGACAAAAAATAAGGCTAATTTGTCAAAAAATTCACTAGTTTTTCACAAGAAAACACTTTCAAGCAAATAGAATCCTACAATTAGTGTTAAGGATATGGCCAAAGAGGTCTTAATCTAGGATGCACAATGTGTCTAGTGAGTCCTCGATATACTCTCGGTACGTGAGGCACAATCATGAACACCAGCCTGTCACAAGTGTGAGTTGGGAACCCCAGCAAGATACTAAAGGGCTCAGACCAACTCTTCACATCTATCTAGGTATCACCATAGCTTCGACACTCCGCCAATTATGATGTGACTGGATTGGGGTACAACTTTTGCTCTCCCCCCTTTGTATACCCCACTAGTACACGTGGTTGGAATCGTCCTTTGGGGTGATGAAATTCCGAAGCAGGTCCCACTAGAAAGAAAGCACTAATCATTTCCAACTACTCCCCATGCTCACACGAAGTGCAAGGGGAAAGTGAAAACAAACTAATGCCCCTTTTGGGTAACACAAAAAGATAGACATAACAAGCAATGAACATTACTCCCCCTAATTAAACTATGTTCTTAGATTAACGAAAACAGCAAGGATAACTAAAAAAAAAATTGAGCAAATGGATAGCCCCTCAAGTAAATTTTAATTGTTTTATCCCATTTTCTCCATCAATTTCATAAGAATATACTGTAAAAAAGCTAGCAAGAAACACTAATATCCTTGCAAAAAATAGTGTTAGGGGGTTAGTACCTGAAAATAGCAAAAATTGAAGCTAAAATGACCATTTTACCTTCCAAAATGTGTTGCTTTTGTGGTAACAAGAGGGCGTAGTCGCCCTTCTGTAGTAAATCAAGGGTGCAGTCACCCTTTTACGGTAAATTAGGGGCTTAGTCACCCTTTTGCAGTAAATCAGGGGGCATAGTTGACCTTCTGCAGAAAATCAAGGGCGCAGTCACCCTTCTGCGATAAAACAAGGGCGTAGTCACCCTTCTGCAGAAAATCAGGGGCACAGTCGCCCTTCTGTAGTAAATCAGGCAGCGCAGTCACGCTTCTACAGAAAAGTGTTAGCACAAAAATTTTAGCCAAGGGGGCGTAGTCGCCCTTCTACAGAAAAGTGTTAGCACATAAATTTTAGCCAAGGGGGCATAGTCGCCCTTCTGTAGAAAAGTATTAGCACAAAAATTTTAGCCAAGGGGGCGTAGTCACCCTTCTGCAGAAAAACAGAGGGCACAGTCGCTCTTTTGTGATGTAATCCTGCAAAAAACTCAACAACAACAAACGTGAAATATAGGAACCCGCTTGTGGGTCCCACTTGGCGTGCCAAAAATGTGATATCAAAATGTTTAACCTATTCTAAGCAACTAAAATGCAATGGAAAAACATAAAGAAACACCTCAAGATTAGCCTAAGAAATTTGTAAATACAAAGAGGAAAAGTGTAAAATGATGCTAAATAGATATACCTCCCTTTTGCAGCTAAAACTCCTTAGTTGGCCTTTGATTTTAATTTTATTTTTATGCTCCTTGATGGCTCTTGAAATGACTAAATGCAAGGCTTAACTATATGCTTGGATATAAATGTAAATGGATGAACTTGATGGCTAGATGAGTGCACAAAATGACAACATTTAGTTGCAAAATGGCTAAGTGTTTTTTAATGCCTAAGAGGATGGGGTATTTATAGAGAAACTTTAATTCTCTGGAGAATTCAATGGTTGAGATTTATCTAACAAGGTCAAGATGAAGGGCTAAGGTGAGTTGAGGACTCACAAGCCCTCACATTTTGACATGTGGAATGTGAAGTGGATAAAGGTAGGATGATGTGTATGTGATGTGGAAGGGAGGTACATGATGTGGAGGAAGGACAAGTACCTTCCAAGTACCTTGGGGAGTGAGAATATTTCCTCAAAAAGGAATTTCTTGTCCCCAAGTGAGAATGAAAATGACATTTGAAGAATTTTGGAATTCCTCAAAAATCTCCATGGAAAAAGAGAAAGTGGTTGGAGAAATAAATTCACATTCATAGGAGAATCTAATGGATAATAGAGAGTCTCCAAAAAGGTGGGAATTGGTCACATGTGCATGAGGTGACAAGTCAAATATTCTAGAAGCCTTGGAAGGATAAAATGTGAATTAAAAATTCAGGAGAGAGACCCAGGATGAATAAAAGTGAATTAAAAATTTACATAGGAAAGAGGGTCAATGCCAAGAAAGGCAAATGGAAGGATTGACCAAAAAGTGGTACTAAAAATGGCTAATGACTTTGATTAAAGTTGTGCAAATACTTGATTATGATAATTAATAGAAGATTAAAGACAAGTGACAAATGTAGGAGGATGTGACATTAATCCTTGATTAAGAGGATGCACACCCTAAATACGAATTAATTAAATTAATCCAAATTAGAGATGGATTATGGAGGATGTGACAAGGAGAGAGAAAAGAAGAATTTTAAATTGATTTTAATTCAAAAAGATTATAATGACTAAATTAAATAAATTGGTGTATTTATTTAATTTCGAGGAGAAATAACCATAAAGTGTTTAATTATTAAATTAAATACTTTAAGAATCTTATGTGGGAAATGTAAATATTAATTAGATAAATTAATAAATAGAATGATGAATAAGATTAAATTTGATAGGGGAGCGATCTTTCTAATCTAACATATACATCAGCTTGGATAGCCATTGACAATAAATCCTTGATTGTTGCAAAAAGATTAGCAGCACATGACTCTCAAACAGGGCATCTATTGCCCCTTTCCTGTCCCCCTCTCAGATTTTTGCAAATTTGATTCAAAAATTCCCCTCTTGGGGATCTTCCCAAATCTTGCATATTTGTGATGTAATCACATCGAGAGGGTTTCTTTTCATTGGCTTTTTTTATCCCACATTGGTCGAGTGGGGATTTCATTTGAAATATTTTGTGATACGGGTTTTCTCCTTTAGGGATTCTTTTAAACATCATCTTCATTTCATTTTCTTTGAGAACTTGATCTCTCCATTTAGCATCTTGATATCCATAGCAATTTTATCACTAGCTATGCCCAAGGGTTGGGAAAGGGTCACTAGCACATGTGACACCAATCCAATATGAGATAGTTTGCATCATGTTTTCTTATGCTTTTGCTTTAGGTCCTTTTCATTTGTTCGCATTTTAAACATGATGTATTATTTCAAAGGATTTGAATATCTTGATTTTTGTTGAAATACTATCTATTTTGCAGGTCTTTATTGTTGGTTTTCTTCTATATTTTGCAGATTTGATTTCCTTTAGCGTGCATATTAATGTGGATTCAAATGTCTGCTAAAGTGGGGGAAAAATGTAAGTGTAAAATTGCACCCCTTGCAATTTCACAAACATTCTTGCTTCTGCTTTAGAGTCCACTCCCTTGGCATTTGAGTAGGCTCATTTTAGCCCCTACATGGGCCTTCTTCCCTCTCAGGATGCTCTAACACCCCTTTTCAACAACTACCCTTGTGTGTTAGCTTTGTAGTGTGACTTGTCTAGACACTAGCACGCTACACAGATGTCTACGCACCGCGCTAGTGTCTTGTGACGTTTCAATGCTCAAACGACCATTTTCGTGCATGCTTTCCACTTGTCACCTCCTTTTATCGGTGGTAATGGCTAGAGAAGCTTCTTTTCTCTCCTTAAAAATAGTCTTTTCACTCCATTTGCATCTTCTAACTTTCTCTAATTTCTTGTAGCTCCATTCTTCTGCTTCTAGCTTCTCTCTTGCTTTGGCTTCAACCTTCTACTATCCAAATCTTGCTTGCACATAGCTTTCCATAGCAACTTCAAGCATTTCCAACCTCTCTTAGCTTCACTCTCACAACTTCATCTCCTTCACTTCATTCTTGTGAGCATCTTGGGATTCCACACATTCCTTGTCTATTGCATCTACATCTCATGATATGGTTTCTCCTCCTTGAGTGGGGATTTCTTTTATCACCTCTTTTGTGATACAATTTCTCCTCCTTGAGAGGGGTTTTCTTTTATCACTCTTACTTGGTGGTGTGGGTTCTACTCCTTAGCGGATTTTTCTTTCACCACACGCTTTTTTCATTTCTCTCTTTCTCTCTATCTTCTAGGCTGTCCATGGAGGTGGGAACACCAAAACTGGGGTTTGACTGAGGAAAAACCCTATACAGCCCCAACATTCTCTCTAGATATCACACATGTAGGTATTGAAGACATTCATGTACTAGAGGCTTCATCACTCACATGGTTGTAAGTATTTCTTTCCTTTCTTCTTCTTATCTTTATTAGTTCTACTTCACTCTATTTCAATTCTATCACTTTTGTGCATTCTAAGATTTCTTAGAAATTTAAATAGAAGTAGTCACTTTAGCCATTTTCTGAGATAAGCTCACTTTTTGGTCCATACGAGATGCCAACGCTCCACGTTGTCATCCATATTTAGCGTTGACATCCTTTTTCCAAGAGCTTGTTAGTTTGTCTAGAAAATATTTGTGACATGCTCTTTCAAGTTCTAAAACTCTCGCAATTGTGCCATTGAGGTAGTTTAGGGAAGTTCGCTCCATGAGGCTCTCTAGATGAAGAGAACTCATGAGTAGTGAATCCCCCTCTTCTACACCATGTTACAAAAGGTAATTGGCTATGAGTTGTTATCTATGATTGACAAATGTAGGGACTACCTTTTAGAGAGCTATGGATGTGGCTTTTGTAGATTTCATAGACATATTTTTAGTTATATATCAAGATGATTTGACCACATACAACAAAAGGGAAGAAGATAATTGTATGTACTTGGAGAAAGTGTTGAAAAAAGCACTACAGTATGGGATTCAATTGAATCCTAAACAATGTGTGTCTGGAGTGAAAGAAGGTAAGCTATTGGGCCACATTGTGTCTAAGGATGGGATAAGGATTTATCCTAAGAGAGTGGCTGCCATAGAAAAGATTCCTCAACCAAAAATTCTAAAGGTATCTAGTCATTTTTTGTTCAAATCAATTACTTGCAAAGGTTTGTCACTAACTTTGTTGAGATTACAAGGCCTATTTCTAATATGTTGAAGAAAGCAAAGAAGGTGGTTTGGAGTGAGAATCCTAGTTAGGCATTCAAGAGCATAAAGAAAGATATCAAAGAGGCTCTAGTCCTAAAGTATCCAAATTTTTCCAAACCTATGCATATCTTTTCTTTTGCTCCTTTCCATACTATTATTGTTGTCTTGTTGCAAAAAAATGATGAGGGCTTTGAGCAGCCTATTGCATTCTTTATAAAATATTTGTAGGCCGCAAAAATTAAGTATGACATGAATGAGAAGCAAGCATACACCCTAGTAAAAGCTATGAAATTTTTTAGAACATACTTGATGGGAGATATAGTCATAACTTTTGTGCTAAATGTTGCAGTGAAGGATATTTTCACTCAACAAGAGACTACAAGAAGAAGGTGTAGATAGGTCAACGAGATCCAAGAGTTCAACATTGATGTTCAAATTACCAAGTCAGTAAGAGGACAAGGACTGGCTAAGCTAATGGCTGAAACATACTTGGAGGAAAACTAGATAAATTAAGTTGAATATGTTGATGTTGCACCTATCCATGACATGCAATCTTGTGGTTGGTATAGAAGAATTGTTTAGTACTTATAAACTTTACAATGCCATGAGGATATGGTTGATAATGAGAAAGGATCTTTGAAGTTGCATGCCATTAAAGATATCATTATTGACAATGAACTCTGGTGGTGAAGCCCAAACGATGTATTGCTCAAGTGTGTTGATGGAAAGAAGGTGTTGGAAATTTTACAAGAAATGCACAATGGAGTGTGTGGTGACCACTACATGGATAAAAAATTTCTCATAAAATTTTGAGGGTGGAATTTTGGTGGCCCACAGTTTTTAAAGATGCTCACAAGTTTGTTAAAACTTGTGATGCTTTCCAAAGGTTTGCAAGAAAGTTGAAGTTCTTAGGGAATTTACCACTCGGACCTATTTCAGTTTAGGTCCCTTTCCAGAAATGGGGTATAGACTTCATTGGTGAGATATCAAAAAAGTATAGCTGGGGAAACTCATGGATCCTTGTTGCAACTGATTGTTTTACAAAATGGGTGCAGGAAATCCCCACAAAGAAGGCAACAAGTAAAGTGGAAATACATTTCCTGATGAACAACATCCTGATTAGATTTGGAGTCCCAAAGAATATTATATCAAACAATGCTATTTTTTTAGGTCAGATGAGTTCAAAGATTTTTGTGACAAGCATGGCATATAAATTTCTTATTCTTCCCCTTACCATCCTCAAGGACATGGTCAGGCTAAATCTAGCAACAAAATTTTAATGAAAATCATCAAAGAGTGATTGAGAAGAATAAGAAAGCCTGGGATTTAAAGTTGAAGCTTGCATTATGGGCTGACCCTGGTTACTATCAAGAAAGCCATTGGACATTCACCATTTGGCCTAGTCTATGGTTTAGATGCTAGACTTCCTCAAAATAATTTGCTAAAAATGTACAATTTTGTGCAAGAGTATGATGAGCACATCTATGATGAAATGCAACATAGGATTGAAAATATTATATAGTTAGATGAAACTAGAAGAGAATATCATGACAAGAATGCAAAGATATAGTTGCAGCTCAAGCATTTGCATGATAAAATATCTTCTCCCAAAAACTTTGAAGTTGGTAGTATGGTACTGATGTGGAATGCAAGATCTCAAGACAAGGGCGAGCATGGAAATTTTGAAGCACTGTGGTTAGGTCCTTATTTGGTGTCAAACACACATGGAGAAGAATCATACTTTCTACAAAGCTTGATAGGTGAATTGTTGTGCCTATAGCACACACACCCCGTTTGGAATGGGGACCATCTCTTTTTCATCTTCGTCCGGTCACTTTTTTCCTTCACCTCATTTTGTGTGCCCCTTGTTTTGAGTTCCAAATGGTAAAAGAGTCATAAAGCTATCATCTTGAGTTGACCAAGGTTCACCCCCCAAGAAATTTCCAAGTATTATACCTTTGTAGGCCTCCGTTGGTATTTTTCCCTTAGCTTTTAGAACTGGTGTCCTCTTGTTGCAGGTTAACCCCTGCGGGTCGCTCCTAGCTAGATTACATCCCTCCTCCATTTTCTTGAAGGCCGACCTAGGAAGTCCGCTTGCATGGTGGGCCCCATGTCATCCATTGCTACTCTGTTATGAAACCTCCAAACAGTGATCACCTAACTGTCGCCCGCATCGCAAGCTCCGACTTTCCTGCCATGGGTCATTTTGAAACCCTTGTCCACCAACCTCACCAATTTTCGTACAACAATTAATGACAATTTTTCTATAAATAGCAAAGTCTACCTATCATTTTTAAAGACACCTAGCCAAATATTTGTCAATGCTCCAACTACCTTCGTTGCCTTCATGCCCACATAGCTCTCTAGGTGATTTCGAGCATTTCTTCCTTTGTGATTCTTCAAGAGTACCAAGTGAATTTTTTTCATCATAGCTACATTTCTTCGAGTATGTTTTTGGAAACTTTGCAAAAACTTAGGGCAGAAAACCTAGAAGTTCCTTAGGTAGCTAGTTAAGCATGAAAACCTGCACAAAACCCATCTCATAAAACTTGAAAATCCTTCTAAATCGGCTCTTTAAAGCCACGTAGAACTTAACCCTCTGACTTCCATTCTTGACCATGGTATTCATGCCATTGCAGCCTGAAAGCCTTTCTTCACTATTAGCTTAGTAGTTTGAACTTTAACATTGAAACCTTGGCCATCGCCCTTGGAGGGTCTGTATATGTAGATGGATGTTGTCCCTTCGCTGCCCCATCAAAGACTAAATAGAAAAATCTTGTTAAAGTCAAAGGTCTTCCAAATTGTCATGGGCTCGCTCTTGTGGACTTTCGTCCATGGGCAACCCCTCCTTGCTCGTCATTTCCCAACAGCCACCTCCTTCTAGCTTTCCACACAATGGGTCCCATGTGGCTCATGTCCCAACTATAAAATTAAAGCCTTGAATAGTCTATGGAACGTTCTTCACGAGTTTCCACTGCTTCTTCACCATCACTTTAATGCCCATCGTAAACAACGAAGCTCTCACTTTCTTCCACCTTGCAGAACCTGCGCATCCCAATGCCATCCCAAGGTTTCCCCAAAAGAAAATATCTCTGGATCACCATTTGTGGGTCATGCTTTGTGGACTTCCATTTGTGGGGTGCCCCTCCCTTCTCGCTGTTTATAAACTTTTGGGGACCTTTGTCTGTCCACTTTGTGGATTCTACATTGCCCATCTCCACTCAGCCCCTTCATGTGTAAAAATGACTAAGTGAAGGGCAATGCGGGCAAACTAGTGCGGGCCCCCACATGCAGACCATTGTCTTGCAACCATCATTTGCAAATGTCTATGCCTTACCTTCCACTCACTTTGTGGGACTTAACTCTGTTGTTAGTGTTTGAAGTCCCTGCCAACAAAAATTGATGTTGAAGCCTTTTGTGGGCTCGACAGTGCAGACCACCATTTGAGGGTCATCGTCTTGTCTTTGTCGTGTCCAAAAAACCACCTCATGACTACTTCCCGCAAGTTTTTTCCTGTGTACTCCTGAGCGATAGAACTTTAAGAGAGGAGTCCATGCCGCTCTAGATGCTTGTGGGTCCTACAATGCGAGATTTTGTATGTGGACGTCCTCCTTGCCAACGTCATTTCTAAATGACTCGTTTCTAAATGGCAGAGTTTGAGACAACCTTAATGTCCCCTAATTTTGTACCCTTCGCACCCACATTGGCAAAGTGTTCAAACAAACACCTCTAAGGACCTCATGAATGATTCATAAACATGCCTAAATTCTTTAAGGCATTGACTAATTCCTGAAGTCCAAATGCAAAAATCTTGATGCGGGTGGCCGCATGCAGGCCATCATGCCTTCTATGTCATTTTTGTGTTGCCTTCTCAAGATTGGAAGCCCAAGGAAACCCACATCCCTGGGCCCAGATTGCCCTATCTTCCCCAAGTAAGATCCAAATGATGAATCTTGATGAATATTATGATCTTTGAAAGATGAATTATCGAATCTAACATTTTTTTGTAGGATTTCATAGACATTTCCTCACATTTTATATGAATATGCTCACTTTGTCTTTATCTACAAGATTTATGGAATATGCTATAGGACCTTCAAAAGAGTCTGTAGAGAAGGAAAAGGGGAAGAAGACTGCCAAAGTTCCCAAAGGAAAGGAGGAAAAGGACCAAATGAAGTACTAGTTCCATGGGGTGCAAGTCACTTCCAAGGTCACATCTATATGGGATTCGATATCAGACACCAATCTTGGGCATGTAGACATAGAATAATTTCGACGAAGAATCACAAGCAAACCCATTATGAAGGATTTAGGAAAGATTTGAAAGAGTGGTTTGGTCAAGGAAACTAGTTTTCCTCCCACTCTTGTAGCTCCAACACTAGTAATGGAATGCAAGGAGGCTTACCACCATGGAAACATGAAGATTATCGACCATGAAGGCAGGGTGTTGGCAGACTTGTCAGTGCGATCCATAGGGGAAACCTTTCATATCCCAACCTTTGATCCTATGGAGGAAACCAAGAATGGGTATGCAAAGAAAACATGGAAGGCCAATCCCCTAGCATGCAAGAAGTTAATCAACCAATATTGGTTGAGGAAAAGAGGGGGAGTGTCGCTAAGGTATTGCAAGAGATTTTTCGAAGTGACTTCCATGAAGAGTACCATGATTTGGTTACTCTATTGAGAAAAGTAATGGGCCTCCCTAGTGCAGTATTCTTTTAGGAATGGATGTTCTACTTTGTTGAGGAAATCATTTGGGGAGAAACAAAATTCCACTCAGCCAAGATCATCAATGAAAACTTGCATGCGTAGTTCATGGTCACAAAGAAGACTTCACAATTTTATATGACCTCCTACTACCTGGTGTACCTCCTGCACAGCCTTTCCCATACAAGGGCCTCTTCATCACACAAAATCTACATCCAAGAAGGGAACTCAAAGTATATGACCGATACCCACAACTACAATATAAGAATTTCAAAGTGGAATACCAGAGAGTAAATGATGTCTTCATTGGGCATATTATTAGGCTTATTGGAGGGGATTTTCACAAGAGGGTCTCCCACAATGCCCTTACTTCCATTCAGAGGTTCAGGCTCTTTTTTATTCAGTTCCCCAAATTTATGTGCATTAGAATGGAGGGTTTCTCTGAGAGACCATACAAACTGCCCCAATATCCTATCAACTAGATGATCATATTGGAAGTCTCTCGGTAGTTGTAGAATGCTCATACTTTGTTGAGTGACAAGCATAGGGTAGGAATTCCCTACGCTCTCGCCTTTGGCTAAGGCATGTATGCTATTCCCACATCCCAATGTGTGGAATATTCAAAAAAGGAAATTACGGAGTATAATCTAGATATCCACATAGCCAGGCACAAAATGGATCCTTATGGAAAATTAAAGAATTTTTTGGAAAAGAATATGCCCACCTATCCCATGTTGAAGACTTTTGGGTGAATTTTCAAGATGATAAGGAGGTATGCATGCGGCACTATATGCGGATGTCCGCCCAGTTTGTGAAGATGATCAATCTCTTCTCGGTACCTGATTAGATTGTAGAGGAGAAGGACATGCTTGTGGATCCCAAGTATGATGCACTTGCTAACTTGCTGCTGCCCTTGATAGATTGGAGTGAAGAAGATGTCAATGACCTTGATATTGTAACTAAACCAATTGAGAGCAGAACAAGGAAATGGGTTGATGCCCAAATTGCTCAACTTAAGCTACAGGGAGCCACATTAACTTATGGAGAGCTCGAAGATGAGCTCAAGAGAAAAATAAATAGTGATGTCGTTGCTACCCTAACTGTCGAAGCCCCAACATATCCTCCAGCCACAAGGTTGAGAAAGAGAAAAGAGGTATTTGAACGTTGACCTAAGCATAAAGTTTATAAGCGGAAGGCCTCAGAAGGTGAGACCTTGAAGAAAGCAAGGAAAATAGGCGGATTTAATGAGATTCCTATAATTGAGGAAGATCCTTAGCATGAAGGAGAAGAAGAGGCTAAGAAACTAAAATCACCACCCGCTACCTCTGCTCCAACCATGACTATTTTCATTGCCACTCCACCGCCCCCTGCTTCTCAAGCATTGGCAGTTTCCTCCCCATTGTGGACATCTCTGTTCACCTCACTTCTGCCTCTCTAACAAATCCCATTATGGTGTTGGATTCATCTTTAGCCACAATGTCCCCTTTTTCATGGACCTCACTGCCACCACCACTGCCTACTCTATCCACTGTCGTATCCTTAATGGCCACAACTACTATGCCTCCACTTACCTTTCTTGATGCCTTTCCTATGTATATGCAAGGAGTACCTACAAAGCTCTTGGGAATAATTCTGAATCCTACTGTCAAAGCTTTGATGGCTCAGGTCATTGCTAGCCTACCTATCCCTCCACCACCCATAGAGCCTCCAAGGATGGAGGCGACCATACAAATATCAGAAGAAATGGAGAAGAGACAAAGGGAATCTACTAAAGGGATAATGGAAGAGCCTGAGGATTCTTTCAAGGAAAACTATGAGCACCTCGAGGGTAGAACGAGCCTAAGCATAGATAAGGTGGAAATGGATGAAGAAAAGTCACAATCTTCAGAGGAAGACACTGAAGCTCTAAATGAAAGGTACATCATAGAGACTTCTGAAGTTGACAAGGAAAAGGCCATAATGATTAAGGACTCAGATGAGGAAGAGGAGAAAATAGAACACAAAACTCTAAGGCATGAGGAAAAGCAGCCCCAGTATGAGTAGAGAAAGGAAGATGACCATAAGCTGCAAAAAGGGGAAGCTCAATTGCCCAATTGGTTAGAGAAATAGTTACAGAAGAAGACCCTAGTCCCCGCAGACCCTAAGTCTCAGCTCGAAGCTATACTTTCCAGGGTGTAGACAAAGGCACCAAAAGAAAAGAAGCTGAGGATTCAATCCCATATAATAGTTAATACATCTATATCAAGGATTGTGCAAGTAGCCACCCTAGTGATGGGTAAAGGAGAGGGTGTCAGCTACAATATCTCTACCATAAACCTGGACACTACTACAAGGGAGCAGAAGATTGATGAATTTCAAGGATCGGTGGCCACAATAGTGGAACAGATGAACAAAGACCAGTCTTCTAAGGATGAACTAAAGGAACAAATGGTAGACCTCATCACTTATATTCAACAATGGACATCATTGGAGGAAGAGGCTCCTTCTACATCCTCCATTCCCATGCTCCTCTCCCAAGAAGAACTCTCCAAAATGGAGAAGATAAAGAATCTGACCAAGGCTACCACAGATTGGTTCAGATGGGTGTTGTACAATGGTGATATGGGTATTGGCCATGCTATCCAAATAGCCAATAAGTTCTAGGAAGTACAAAAATAGGTTGAGGGCACAAAGATAATTTGTAATAACTTTCCTAAATTATATAGGATTACATATCCTAAGCTCGAGGCTATCCTCAAATTTCCAAAGAGGACTTGGGAAAAGGAGCTTGCCCTAGTAAAGGATGATCATTGGCTGGTCGAGATGTGGAAGATGGGCTTGTACCATAGAAGAGACATCCTAGAGAGAGTGCTCCATGAAATGGAACTTGACCTTGAATGGGTCAAAGAACACAGGATGAACTATGAGGAGTATCTGAAACTCATGATGGCTTATGATATGCCTGCTGTGGAGTTGGATCCAGAGAAGATCAGGCCATATTTCCACAAGAAAATGGAGAAAGGGGCCATAGATTTGTTGACACCAGAATTCATGGAATTTGTTTCTTGAGCCTTCACCCAGTCAGATCAAGTGATCAAGAGCACACCTAAGTGTACAAAGAATTGGGAGCTAATCAAAGGTAGATCTAGGAAGCTAATCTTCCAAGTGCTCCAATCGGATATCATGGAGTGGAATAAAATTCAGGCACTAAGGGGAAAATTTTTGGAGTATGCCACCATCCAAAAGAATCAAGGAAATTTTTTCATTGATGATGAGTTCCTAACAGTGTAGTTGCAACCCAAAAGTTAAACCACTACAGGACAAAAGTGCTACAGTGTCAAAGCACTAGAAGACAAAATAGGGAAAAGACAAGGAATGTATTTTATATTAGTAAATTTTGGGGGTAGGTGAAACCCTAGCTTGTAATGAATTTGAGCCATACAATGTAAATAAATCCTAGCCATTCATTCAGGCTTTGGAAAACTATAAATAGGGAGTCTCCTCTCATTTTCAAAGAGAGAGTTGAGTTGTTGTAATGACATGCTACTAAAATTTCAATAGAAATCCATTGCTTTTGGTGGATTCTTGAGTTTCTCTCATGTTTCATGATTCATCTCCTCATAGTTGATAGATTTGGGTAGATTTAATTTGTTGTTCTATGTATTTTGCATGCTTTTAGCAGTTTAGTGAATGTTGTTCATTGATGTTGAGCAATACTATTGTGCTGATGCCCTTCCCTCTTCATTCTTTTTGCTATTTGTTGATGATAAATAGCAGTGTAAAGCTATTCTGAACATAAATTACTTGCTACACTTAAGTTTCATCTTTTATTAATGCTTTGTGGTGAATGAATAGTTGAAAAATCCGCAGACCTTAGAAGATAGTACTAGTCCCATGATACTATGTATGTTGGTTAAGTGGAACTTAGTTATAAGCAGGTTGTCCACTATAGCATCCTCTATTATCATTTTTCATTGATAGTTGAAGGTCTAGGAACTCTTACCTTTCCCTTATATTTTGACCTTTCTTTGAAGTAGAAGTTAAAACCAAGTTCTAGCATCATCATAAAACCAAATCTGATGTCAAAGATGGAGTTTTAGACTATTGTCTTGAACTTGTAGCAATAGAATATCATTTCAAAATTTCACAAATTCCATTTAAGGATCCAATTTCCCTTCAAATTAACATATGTAAGGCTTCCTTGTGATTATCATCAAATCACATGAACCAACTGAAACATTCCAAGTATTGTCATGACCTAACACCTAAGAGACCTTGGGGTAGTGATCTGGAACTTGTTTGCAGATTTCTACCTTTCAAGAGAGGTAGCATAATTGTGTGTTGCATGTGTTGAGAAGGTGCAAAACCACCTGTCAACATGAACTTCTTAAACTGCTAGTAGATGAATAGTTCTTGAAGCCATATTTCTCTTGAAATATGCTCTTTTTCATGTACATTGTATAGTCCTGTAAATTTTGTATATTGGTTGGTTTGCTTGGTTATGCTCTTCTTGCTTTGTCTGGGTAAGTCCTTGGTTTTTGGTGTCCTTGTGCTTGGTCTACTTCAGCCATGAGATCTAAAATCTCACCATGCTTGCAAGAGGCATGCATCCTCAGTCAAAGCCACTGGTGGAACCTTCAAAATTTTCATGTTCCACTAATCCAAAGTACCTTTACTTGAGTGGTTTCTTGGTCTGATATGAATAGGGTTTATGGTTTTATGTTGAGGAGTGGGTTTAGTTGGAATATTTTCTCCTCATTTAAACCCTTGTCCTTTTGATCTAATCCTCTATTGACCTACTATAGTCCATTTTTGGTCAAATTAAAATGACTTAAGTCTTTGGTTTTCATGAAATGACCGACCCTTTATGGTTAGAGTTCCCCGTTTACCTATCACCTATTTCCCTTACATTACTGTGGTTTGGGGACTTAATGTTTTATAAAGTTGAAAATCTAAAATATTTGACCTTTGCATCCTTTGCATAAAATGGTTTAAGTCCTTTATGGCCTTGTCTTATGTTGCTCCTAGTTGGTCCCCTCTTTAAAACAACATATGAACACATTTTGATACCCTCACTTAAGTTCTCACTTGCTACTTAGTGTATCACTCATCACTAATTGTTTTGTGAATGCTTGTCTTGAATTGGCAATGAGCGATGAACAATTTTCCTTTATATTGCTCATTGTGGATTGGTTTTAAACCTTGAGTTTCACATTAGCGATGCGTGATGTGAGTGTTTTCTTCACTATCATTAGCTGCCTCTCTATTGCTATTTTCTTATAAGTTTTAAATTTTGAATCAACAATGTGTGATGACCTTATAAGATGTTTGTATTTCCTTTCATCGCTCATTGTGGATAGTTGCTCACTAGCTTTTCCAAAGTAGCAATGAGCGATGAGGTTTATTGTCCTAATGTTCCATTGTTAGTTTTAAGTGTTACTAAGGGTGATGCTTCTAGTGCCTTTGGTCTTGAAATAGGTACACATGGCCAAATATTGCTCCATCATCACTTCTCTCCCATCACTAATGTGAACCAACTGTTGATAAATGAATTAGTGATGAGAGATGAATATAGTCAAAGAAGGACCTAGATCTAACAGATGAGATCTTATCACACATGTTGTTTACATCGCTAATAGGCTACAAAAATGAAGAACATTTACAATGAGTGATAGAATATTAAGTCTATTTCCCATCACACTACCTTGAACTATCACAGATACACGTGAAGGTCTAAAGAACATATCAATGATGAGCGATGGTGTATTTGATGGAATATTCCCCTCATCATTGGGTCCTAAGGCATCATAGATTCATCTAAAGAAGTATAAATCAAAGTAGCGATGCGCAATGCCTTCCAAGCAAAAGGTGACTAAGGTAAATAAAGGGTGATGTGGCAACATCTAAAGGGCATTGTTGAATGCAAAAAGAAGAGTGAGATGAAAGGAGAACCATTGATATGATTTTAAAACAAAATGATCAATGACCAAAATTTGAACTCAAACGATTATGTGTTGATTCGCTCGCGTGAGATTTCTATCAGACATTTATGGTGTATATGCTCCACCCTCGGGCCATAAAGAAGGTTGTTGGCTTGTTTGTTCTCACAATTGCACCATTCAAGAGTAGAGAAATTGATCAAGTTTGAGAAGAAGGCATGAAGAGCTCCGGTGAATAGTTGCAAAGGAATTAACAATAAATTCCCACCCGAGTAAGCAAACAATCACACTTCTTTGTGCCAATTGTGTTGAATTAAGCTAGTTTACAGAATTAGTGAAAATTTTGAGAGCTTTAGGTGCTTAGGGTTTGCAAGGGTTTATTATATTGTGCATTTTCAATTGGGCTAGTGTGAATTGTGTGAGGAATGGGAGGGTTTTTATTTCACAAATTTGTTTCTTAAGAACATGAACCAGTAGGTCCCTTCCATAAGTTGAAAATTTGAAACCCTAGCTTTAGATCATATTGTCAAAATGAGTGAACCCAATGATTCTAGTGCCAAAATAGAGAGAAAACCTAAGAAAAAGAGGGTTAAGAAACTTAAAACTAAGGATGATAAACCCTCACCTAAGCCAGATGTGCCTAGGGCACCTGCAAAGTCAAAAGGTGAGAAGATAACTCATGTTAGATTCATTGAGGGTGCATCCAAAGATATAGATGAGGGAGGGTCACAAATTGGAAAAAGACCCATAGGGTAGGCTGTTGTGACCAGTAGGTTGATTGATCTTGTTGGTGGGATTGGAGAGGTTGCTCAACCATAGAGTGGATGGGAGCTATTCTTATATGCTTTTAACAAAAGATATGCTAGATGGCCAGCCAGATCCTTATGGGGTTTTAACCTTGGAAGGCTTGTAGTGTTGAATGTGTTTATGGAGGTAGATGTGATGTTGGAACTTGCAAAACACTATGATCCTAAGAATAGGAAGATCAAGAGTGAAAATGGAACCCTACTCCTTGAGGTGACAAGAGATAAAACTATGGAGGTGTTCAAATTGAACCCCATTTATATAGTCAACATCAATCATGTAGATTTATACAATGAATATGAGAAGAACAGATATGGGTACATGAAGATTGTGCTTTCCAAGCACATAAAAGATGATAAGGGAGGATTTGGTCCTAAGGACTTGGAGCCCTTTGAGAATGAGGAGTTTGTAAACTATTTTAAGAACACCTATTATTGCTTGAATCAGGTTTTTCCTTGTAGTTTTGATGCAAGAATGGCAATTGATCTATTGATGATGGTGATTGATATACGAAATTGGAATTCCAATAGGGGATTCGATTATGCTGCATGCATTAGTGAGAAAATGCACAGGGGATTGATTAGTCTGAAGGAGGGAGATGTATCTTGTCTTTCCCTCATTATTCTTTGCTAATGCACATGCTTCTCTATGCTAGATAGGAAAAATGGAAGAATAAATTGAAGTTAAGGAAAATATATGATGAAAATAATCCTTTGCTTGTCCAAATGTGGACACACATTTGGGACCAAAATTGTACCCATTCAAATTATTTGTTGTTTTGCAACGTCAATAGGTTTGATGTGCCAGAGAGTTTGGGAGTGGAGGCCATTTACAGACTATCAAGAGTTATAAGAGATATTATGATGCCTAAGGATTTGGAAGGGTCACCAAAGAATCACAATTGGGATGATTGGTTTCTACATTTAGAGTACACTTTAATCATGGCTTATGGAGCCAAGGTGACACCTCATTTCCTACCACTATATGTGTCAAATAGATTGGAATTCATGGAGTTGATGTGGCAACTTGATTTATGGGATAAGGAGTGGTTTAGAACTCCTAGGAAGGGCGTGGTGATAGTGCCATAATGTACTTTTGCATATTTCAAAGCCACTTCGAAAGAAGCCTATGAGAAATTTGGGATAATACTGAATAACCTCATGATGCCAGTGGATGAGGTTAGGAATTTTGATCCAGAAGGTTTTGTAAATGGCATGAAGAGAAAGAAAGGTTTATCTAGTTTTTCTCATAATTTTGTATATACAGATGATGTGATAAGAAATTTGACATCTAATGGAGTTATAGCATCAAGGAAGAAGAAATGGACTACCATTTACAACATTAAGGAAGATATCATGAAAATAAATGAATTTGATGTGATTCCATATGATGAAATTGAGAACCTTTTAGAAAGGGTTGTGAAAAAGTTAAATGATTATCAAAGTGGTGAGTTTAAGGTAAAAGTCAAAGAAGCTGTTGAAAAGGCACAAGCTCTATTGGAGCAGCAACATGAAGCCATGGATGTTCCTGAGTAGCCTTCAAAGATACAAGGGGGAGATATTGAGATAATTGGGGAGGAGCAGATTACAGATCATGTGCCAGATCATGAGGAGGTGGAGATGATATTCCCCTCACCCAAATTAAATAATGCTCTTGACACAGAGGTTTCCTAGGACAAAATTGTTAAATGGCAATATGATGAGAAAGCTAATGATGATCCAAGGTTGAAGGCTTGTGATGAATTTCTTTCAGATGATTTCTTTTTGAAGACAAAAGAGTTTAAGGAATTCATCATCCAACAGAGGAGTAAGGACATAAAGCAAATAATTGAAAAGGTCAGAGTTGGTGTGCAACCTTTTGTTGGTTGTTTTCAATGAACCAATAGAATCCTGCTAGATACCTATGAGTTTTCCAGACTCAATTCTCGAATACTGACAAGATGATTGGCTAACAAATGAAATATAGAACCAATTGCTTTATCTCCTGCACTTCGAGCTCTGCAAAACCTGGGAGGGTGGTCCCACAATGTACACTATACAATCATTTTGCATAACTCATAAATACATTGCATATTTAAGAAAATATATTCTCACCAATGACTAATAAGATGAAACTATCCAAGAAATTGGCATTTCCTTGAATGAATTATGCATCTTAAGTCAAGAATACAAGATAATACACACTACAACAAATACAAGATAATACACGCTACAACAAATTAAAGAAAGATCAATGATTATTTTAAAAGATTGTTCTTAAGTCAGGCAACTAGAACCATGAGAAAGACTTAAAGATATTAGGATCAGTTCCATTATCTACGGGCTAGGAGTCTAAACAAATTGAAATATAAGGTATATTTAATTCTTAACACCTATGATCTAAGTGATGTTGCTTTGCAATTCACCAATCTATGACCAAATTCTAAAGACTGCTTATCATATCCACCCATCTTGCATACGAATTTGTAATTTGATTCAAGCATTTAACCCATTCCATGAACCAGAGATAAAACCAAAGCACATATCAAAGTATAAAATGATGACAATTAATGAAATCATCTTCGATCAATATTTTCATTAATAATTCAAATACAAAACTAAATGGAGAGACTATAGACTCAAAAAACCTCTATTATCATTCAAATATGTTCAAGAACCATACATTTAACAAAATTTTCTATCTAGACTTAAAGCATTTGATAAAGACTTAACATATTTGCTTTGTGTTCTCAATTTTCACCTTCTAATTCTACAATTCAACAAAAGACCTACACAAATGGCCCTGAATTTCCTTTTATAGCATAAGGGAGAAAAAAAATCCTTAGGCTAGATGTACACATGTCACATTATAATTGGACTACCACAAGGCATATTCCCTAATTCAATTATATTTGCATTCTTCAAATCAAAGGGAATACAAATGAGACAAAAAAAATTTACAATTGCAGTAAAAGATAGCCTCGCCTTCCAAAAGGAACATGTCAAAAAGAATAATATTCATTGTTGTAGCACGTACAATCCATCGAGCAAGATGAAAAAATATGTAAAGCAAGAGATGATCAACATCTCGATCAACATTCCACATCATCAACAACCAATACTTACCTGTGAAACATACATTTTGTACATTGCAATTTTTGAGGCTAGACCTGTATAATACTTGACCAATTATATGTTTCACATCCACATTTACAGACCCAGATGACCAACCAATACCCTTCTCCATTCTTTATATTCTTCATCAGATGGCTAGTCAAAATTGATGATTTCATCCAACTTCTTCCTGTATGGGGAATACTTTGTCATGACAGAATTGGACTCTTTGTCAAAATCTTCCAAAAAGCTGATAATAAATGTCAACTTTTCCAAAGTATCATTAAAGGTATTGATGTTGATCTATTTACAAATTTCATTCACTTAGGAGGCAACAACATCATCCATCTCCCTTTTCCACATTTGCATCGGCTTTAATTCACTATTGGTGAGTTGAATATCTAGCAACAATGATAAATCTGCCAGATCATAATGAGCCTTTAATTCTATTATTTTCTATTCAAGTGGGGAAATATATCCCTAAAATTTTTACTCATTGAGTTCACAAACAAATGTATATCTTGGAAGCACCTTAGGGTATCTACCCTCATGCTGGCTAGCTCCAACTTCTATAAGCTTCAATCTCTCAGCTCTTGGGATCCACTTGTTCAAGACTGGCATAGCCAACATCTTATCTCTTTGAGACAAAACTATTACTTGCAACATCAAGGAGTAGTTGGCATGAACACTACTCATTTTGGCCTAGATATTCATATTTAGATGTTTCAAGATAGTACGAATAACCTTTGAGATGTTTTCATACATTGTGTCTTGTGTTTGTTTCGACAACTTCTTATATGTTTCAATCTGCAAAAGAAGCTACTCTCTTGTAGGTTCATTAGATGAATTGGGACCCGATTTGCTTGGTTCTTATGCTAGAAGTGGCTCTTGTCCCACATTATATGGAACCATAGCCAAGGCTTGATCCTGAGGAGGGAATTAGGAAGAAGATGAAGGTAGGTAAATTGAACTAGCCTGACCCTGATCTCTATGCATTTCTTCCCTCTGCTTGTAAAATGAAAACTTAATTTCTAATATAGCTACCTTTTGTTGACTATTATCATATTCATTGAGTAGCTGATGGTACTTATTCTTGAAGTTATCCCTTTCTAGAGAGAGGTTCTCCATAGTTTCTTTTGTAAATCTAGCCACATTAACAGCCATGTCAGTTGCCTCCAAGGTTGGGGTGTCAACAACTCTCTTCACAAGCAATTGCCAACTAATATCTAATGACTCAACAAGTATTGGTTTCTGAGATCCCAGGGACAATGACCAGATTTCTAGTGCATCCCAATCTTCACTAAGTGTCAAAACCTGAAGGGCCATATCCAATTCCTCTTTCATGTGTACTAGAGGTCTTTCAATCCTTCTTATAGCATCTAAGACAATGGCATTGACAATTTCCCATTCTGGTAGCATTAACATGCCACACTTCTTTACAAGCTCTATGCCATCCTGGGTAGTAATATTCTAAAATTCATCCTTGATAACACTCCTCACATTCGCCTCAATGATACTTTCATGAAATTCAAGATGCAATCTCCTTTTAGTGGCCACTTTCTCTACATATTCTACAGCTTTGGATCTCCACCAAAAATCCCTAAATGCAGATGTTTCAATAAAGGATTCATCTTTCATAAACTCCTTGCAACCTTCAATCCTCAAGTCATCTGCACTATTTAGACCACTGATATCAAGCTTTCCCAACCTAAGGTTACCTTGTCTTGAACTTGAGGCAATTGCTCCTATAGGAGGAGGTTTTCCTTGTTGCATGTCTTTGGGAGTGATAAGGATATCATATTCATCTGTATCTGAATATTCAACCACTCCTTTTGCCTTATTCCTTTGTTTCTTAAGAGATGACTGCTCCAATGGAGCAGGTCTTTCTGGAGGTGAATCAAGATCAATTACAGGTAGAGGAACCTGCTCTAGAATTGGTGGCATTGTACTCTCAGGAGCATATGCCTTTGGTCCCTCAAAAGTGATAGGAGTTGGCAAGGTTTGCTATTCATCCATTGCTTTCCTCCTCCTAGAGTAGATTCTTAATTGCTTAGGTGGTTTGTAAGTATGCCTCTCTTCCAATGTCACATTAGTATCTTCTTCAACCACTCTCACTTTCCCTTTATCTATAACCTCCTGCTTCTCCCTCAATATACCAACTATATTCTCAAAATTATCTATAGCATGCATGACCTCACTGAATTCATTAGGTATATTTGGAAAAGGGTTATATGTGGGATCCTTCTTCCATTTTTCCTCCAACATTTTCCTATAAGCAAGGTATTTAGCTTTCCTTTCATCTTGATCTGGAAAGCTAAAAAAAAAAATTGATGACATCTTCACGGTAATTAGAAATATGCACAAAAGTGCCCAACTTCTTCTTTTCTTTTACTCTAGCAATAAATCCCTTAGGATCATGATTCCTTGGGTGCATAGTCTCCAACTTATAAGGTCCAAAAGATGTACTAATTGCTTCCATCCCACTTTCAACACAACATAATCAGCAAAAATTGTCCATTCTGGAAAGAATGAGCCCTTCCTCGCTGTATTAGGCAAGTGTGTTGCATGTGAGGCTCCCAATTGTCTCATTATTTGAAGAAATCCTATCCTCAATGGCACATCCCTTGGAAATAAATATGGATCTAGACCATTTCCATAGGCTCTAAAAATTGTTCTATCAAGGTATAAAATCAGGTCTCCCCAATTGTGACTCAAATTTAAATCTGGTCTCATCTCCATAGGCCTCAAAAATTCATGTATTTCCCTAGGTATTCTTGGTGGTTCACAGATCAAGGATCTCCTTATTATTGATGTGAAAGAATTTTGAAACATCATATAATTATATTTCTAATCATCCTTGTCTAGGGTCTAGGTCCAACATTGAAAGGCAAACCAATACCTTCTGCCCTTTGTGCAAGAACATATGCATCAATAGTGAATAACACCAGAATTTTACCCATTGCTTCCCTTCCTTTAACTCAACCAAACCTTTATGGATATTCTCTGTCGAATAAGTACCATAGTCAAAAAAAATTATAAGCTAGGTGTTGTAGATGTGTGGTGAGATAACTATATTCTCTCTACAATGTATCAGGTGGAGAAAAGCCAATGATTTGGCACAAGGGATAGACAGTATTCAAGAAATAGCTCACAAAATAATTCATTGAGAAGGGCTTGAGCTCCCCTTCACCAATTTTGATCTAATTTGTATGCTTTCTAGTACCAGTTACAACAGTATGCAAGGGCAACAGTTTTTTCTTGATGCCTACCTTGGTATTATTGTATTCCTTTATGATATCATCCATATCTAGGGGAACCAAATCCTCACTCCACTCATGTAGATCTAAAACATATTCAATTTCTTTCCTGGTTATCTTCATCATATCCCTCCCATCAAATGTCCTAATAACCCTAGAAATTGGATCATACCTTGAGGCAATATCTTTTAGAAGATCAACATCCATATACACATTGGGAAAAACTACTATTCCCATATCTAACCTCCAAGGATTACAGAGAGGAGAGCTGAGGTTTCTATTCCCAAACCAATGCTAAAAGAGTTGCCAACCAGTGTAAGGCACCTCAACATCGTTAATAGATTATTGTTTATCCATCACTCCCTCTTTAACAGTAGGCCATAGAACAAAACATTTCCTTGGTTTTCTTACTTGTCGAGGAGGGTAACAAGTCAATTACGTCTTGGGAGAGTGTTCTAGACTGGGTCGAAGGGGCGGTAGTTTGTACTTTGGGAGCCATGAATTTTATGTAGACCAAGGTTTTAACAAGACAAATTACGACTATCAACCTCCTAATTCAAACCCTCAAATTAACACAAATGTTAATTCTAAAGGATTTTATAGGGCTATAGCTTTTAAGGACATAATTAACCCTAATTTAGAGCAATTAAATTAGAGCAATAAAACACATTCACATAGAGAAAATTGAAAGCCAACCCTAATTCAGAAAATTGAAAAAGGCATAAAACTTCATTTATCGTACTTACAACTTTCAATTGTAAAAAAACATAATGTAGGTCAAGATAAATTCTAAAAGTCACATCCTTTGATTTCTCGTATCGCTCCAGACACACCTTCAAATCCAAATTATGCAAGAACTAACCATACACATATTTTGAGGGAAACTAAGTAGGTTTATGCATCATTTCTACCATTACTACTCACTCGCGTGAAGGAAAACAATTACAATGGGTGTACTAGCAATTTTGAATGTACACCATTGATCACTAGCTAAGATGGCCCTCTTGAATGACTTAGATTGAGTCAATTAATTTTGAATTTCATCATTGTCCCAACGAGAACAACTTATCCAATAGAAACATGTCGAATAGATCCTTCTTCATGTACTTGTGGGCTCCACATGCCAGTAGTCATAAGACATACGTGGCAACTTATTGTAGGCCTCGCAACTTTTAACAAGCCTATATATTCCTTTTGCAAGATGGCGAGGAACATCAGAGATTTTTCCCCTACATTTAATCTTAGCCATCAGTTCAAAACCATGGGCGGTGAACCAGAAAGTGTAGACTAGGCCCCACGTCCTTATAGGGACATGTGTCCTCATCTTGTTGTTCTTGCATAGCATAATTGGTCAGAATTTTCTCTCTATGAGTTGGTGGGGTACAACCAAGATCAATCCTTTCCTCTTAAAAATCACCATTGATCCAAAAAGCTTCAAGTGTTGGAATGAAAAGTGACGATGGGGTCAAAATCTATGATTGTACACATGTCAACATTTCACAGACCACACAACAATTAAAGTACCATCACTTGGGACTAGTGAGCCAATGGGGAACGACTGAGATTGCACCCCATGATCTGATGATCATCAATCCTGGACATTCAACAAATTCATTTGTAAAAGGGGGGCATTACTAGGTCGACAAAATTTTACCCTTGAAGGCACATGACTTAGACTTAAGTCATGTACAAGCAAAAGATTAAACCCAACTTTGGGAAAATTAAAACACTTCATAGCCAAAGGTGACTGGGTAACTTAAACAAAGGGGCTAGTAAGGAATGCACATCGATGGCTCAAGAGACAACTTAAACTACTAGCAACTAGGTAGAGAAATTCAATGCAAAATTAAAATGTCCAAGGTTGGAATATGAAGCGTTTGAAAGAAATGTTGCATAAGTAAAACCCTAAACCCTACCTGTGGGAAACTTGTGATATTATAATATTGAGCTCAAAAGGACCTAAAAGTCAAGAATTTTAGGGATTCCATCAGTGGCTAATGCTTGAGGACACATACCCCTAGTGGGTATGGCAAGAAACAAATCTCTTGGTGAAGCAGACCAAACACAGAGGAACTCAAACTTAACCCAAGAGCTTACCCAAACAAGGCAAGCAGACGCAATAGAAAGAAAAAAACACCAAACCATATATACAAAATTTATAGAACTATACAATGTACATGGAGATATAACCTATTTCAGGAGAAATAGGGTTTCAGGAACTGTCCATGTACTAGTAGTTCCATAAATTTAATTGTTAATGATTGTAGAAAGTAGGAATCTTCCCCATGAGTGTTTGCAATCAAATAAGGCCCAAGCCATAGGGGTCAAACTTCCCATGTTTTCCTTTGTCCTCCATTCATGCGTTCCACATCAAAACCATACACCCTACTTCAAATTTCCTCTGAACAACCCTCTTGTCATATAAGTGCTTGAATTGAAGCTACAACTTCTCATTTCTCTTGTGAGTTTCTCTTCTCTTTTCATCAAGCTCAGTTAATTCATCCATTTGATTCTGCATCTCATCACAAATATCAGTGTCATATTCTTGGACAAATTTATACATTTTCACCAAATTATTATGTGGTATTCTGGCTTCAACTCCATACACCAAGTTAAAAGGAGATTTTTTGATGAATTTCTTCATAGTGGTCCTATCTGCCCATAGTGCTAGTTTCAACTTGGAGTCCTAGGCCTTCTTATTCTTTTCAAACATCTATTTAATAATCTTCATAAGACTCTTATTACTGGATTCGGCTTGTCCATTTCCTTGGGGATGATATGGGGATGAATAAGAAATTTCTATGCCATGTTGGTTGTAAAATTCCATACACTCCTTAGACCTAAAGCACATAGCATTATCAAAAACAATTCTCTCTGGAACAACAAACCTACTCATAATATTATTCATCAAAAAATTGACGACCACTTTACTAGTTGCTTTTCTAGTTGGAAAAGCTTCAACCTACTTTGTGAAGTAATCGGTTGCTACCAAAATCAAAGCATGTCATCCACTATACTTCACCACCATTTCTCCAATAAATTCAATAATCCATTGTCTGAAGGGGGCTAGTACTAAGACTGGCCTAAGTGGTAGGTTACCTGAAAACTTTAGCTTTCTAGTAAACCTCTGACATGCATCACACTTCTTCACAAGTTTCTGTGCATATTTGAACACTGTGGGCCAGCAAAAACCTTCCCTCAATACCTTATTTGCAATAGTATTAACCATATAGTGACTGTTGACGCTAAAATTTGATGGTAACAGTGTCTTATGGGAAACTTAGTTTATGGGGGACCTTTTGCACTAAACTGAGTGACCTCCGGGTTTTTAGAGAAGTTGACTTCTTCTATAATAGGGGTTTGGAAAGGGAAAAGGAAACATATATAATAAAATAAAGTCTAACCTAAGGCGATGCACCAAGACTTAATGATAGGCACGATAAATTATAGATCTAAAGGCCTGAATGGTGTTTGTAGTGTTCCAGAAAATTAGAAACCAAAAATTACAGCATAGACAATCCATTCATTGACATAAAATATTATTGCATACATCCCTACTACCAGGAAGAGTCATTAGACATGGTCTAGGTTAGCAAAGTTGCATTCAACATATATAGAAGTTCTCAAATGAAATGTCTAGACAATAAAATGAACAGTTTATAATTTAATTAAATAGCATAAAAAAATAGAAAGGTTGTACCATTGGCACAATCTGAGAGTCTTTGCAATAAAATAAAATAGAAAAACAGGCTTGGCATCTTTAACCGAAAACCAATGTTTCTCCCAAATTCTGGACCCTTTTCTCACAACAAAGAAAAGTATATATAGTAGGAAAAACCCCCACCGCTTCGGAGAGCAACAATAGAAAAGATTTCTCAATCCCTTGGCAATGATGCAAGAATCAGAATATTCCCAAAGCCATTGCAACAGAATTGATCTGGAACCAAGCATCTGGTCACTCTAGGCATAGGTGCATCCTCTGAAAATGATGGTGGTGGTCTCAGAAAGGCCTAATTAGACAAGTGTCACCATCCTATGTGAATGATTATGACATGCAGTGGCCAATAACATCATTAGGCTCGTCTCGTCTATCGCCTGAATATGAGATCCACTAGCTAGGCACATGGCAGCCTTTCACTGCCTGTATGAACCTCTCTCTTTTGCCACTAAGGACTTCCATTAATATTACATGTGTCAAATGGGTGGAGCACTTCATCAATAATGGAGGGAATGATCACCAGCCAGGCGCAAAACAGACACATGGCAACATTTCATTGTCTGCGGTCCTTACTTCATCTCTATGCTGAAATATTTGAAAATAGTAGACACGTAGCAAGAGTATACCATAGATAGCAACTATGGGGCTTGCCAAAACCTTTTGGGAATAAGGGATTCATGGCACCCGAGCGGAGCCTGATGAGGCAGCAAGAAAGCATGATCAAAAGTATTTCGCAGCTGCAACACATGGAAGCATAACAAAGTTTCCTAAGATGTGAAAGGAATGCAAAGAATCGGGGTTGCAAGGAGTAGACACGTGGAGCAGGAGAGAAGAACCTAGATAAAAGGCTGAGTTGACTACTTGTGATGCATGGGCTGATGCATAGAGGAAAATACACCCGAAGGGAGCTAGTTAAATATTTATTAACAACTTTTGGCAACTATCAGGGGCGTTTCGACTAAGGAATGGAGAACCCAAAATTTCTTTGGTTTATAGGCCAGAGTGCCATTTCATTAGATAATGAGTCAGAGATTGGAAAGAGGCACCTGCAGAGGTGACCATTCATCCTCAGATGGCTTCACCATGTTGCACAAATTCTCCTGCGCTTGACTTAGATCAATAGTTTCTTTGTGAGGCACCGCATTATGTAAACTGACCCCTGCTTCATAATGAAATAGTAGAAATGCAAGCAGATGAATCACTCCCTCAATGTTGGTCACCGTAGGAGGATGACTGAAATCCCTGAAAGCCTCTGGATCATTTTCCTTCTCTTCTATCTTTTCTGCAATCTGTTCAGCCATGGCAATAGAGCCATTTTCAAGGAATAGGGATGACAAACCCATCCTGTTTAACTCAGAGAAACTCCCCCGTATGTTTTCCAGTGTCTTGCTCAGAATAGTTGTGGTTGCTTTAGTGTGTTGGAAGGCAAAGTGGAAATGGATGAACTTATTTTCCATTTGTGCAGCAGCATCCTAATCTTTAATACCTGTTCTGGCGAGGTTTTCATCAGAGACTAAGTATAGCTTGGTGAGCAGATATTTTGCTTTCAAAACCTTCTCCAAGATGAACCATGGGAACTACTCAATCATATCATGAGCCTCTTGGCTCAGCTTTGATGCCTTAGCGATGAATCAAAGGGTAGGTTGTAGTGCCAAGCAAAAGGTTTTAATCTTTTCCCAGTGAGAGATGTACAATAGCCTAACCAACAAAATGATGTATGGCTGTGTAGGGGAAGATAGGGGAGAGCTTTTAAGAGAAGCAATCTTCACGTCTTTTGAAATAATGGCCTCAGCCAATTCTACCCTTTTCTTTTTCTCGGATGCTAGCTATTCCATAGAGTTGCTCATTTCTTTATTCTAATTCTCCTTAGCTCAGGAGTGATTTGCTAAGTGTATGTCTAGAGAAGACTTTATCTCTTGGAGTTCTTCTATTTGAGCTTTTAGGCCCTTAAATTTAGCCTCTTTTTCTTGTATTTTCTACTCATATTGAGCATGTTGGTGCTCCAAAGCTTCATTCCTTTGCACCATTCCTTGACTATACTCAAGGCGAAGTCGTTCCAGCTCTTCATTCTTTAGTCGTAGATTCTGTTTCGTTTCCTAATTCTTAGACTGTAGCTCTTTTACCATGACAGGGTCAGTAGCCTGAATCTTCGCAAGTTCACCCTAAACTCTGTTCCTCTCATCCTTTTCTACCAGTTCCCTTTCTGTCATACGTGCAACATTCGTCTCCAGGGATTTCTCTTTTTTCTTAAAAAAACTAACCCTTTCTCTTGCTGCTTTAAGTTGCTCATCCTTCTTCTTTAGCTGGCAGACAGTTTTAAGGAAGTCAGAGGTGACCACCTATTTTGTTTCCTCCATGATTTCAACCTTATCCTACGGTTGGGCCACCTTCATGTCGAGCCCTACTACATATATCTCATAATCTTCTAGGTGCATTTCCCCCTTAGGCTTGGTTACTCTCGGGTACATGGTTGCAAACTTCAATTTTTGTTAGGCTTCATCATAAAGAGTGTATTTTTGGCTCAGTAGAAGCACTGTCATCTTTTTCCCTACGCTTTTTCATTCTACTTGCGTGTGCCTCCTTTCCGTAATCAATCTGTGCTATAACTTTGACTAGCGACTAAACTAGTCCGCCTGCAAAAGGAGCACCAGAAGGTAGGGCATAGGGATAGGTAATCCTCATAGGCATGTACATTTGTTTCTACTGGAGAGTGACGATTTGCGGGAAAAAGTGATGGTTTGCAAGAAGAAGTGGGGCATGTTCCAAAGCTTGGTTTCAGGCCCAACAGAAGGGCTAGTCACTTGTAATGACTGAATTGGTGAATTATCCATAGGGCTCATAGGCTAGGATGGTGGAGGAGTTGTCAATGTGGTGTCAACCTGTTGCGATGGAAGAGGATCCGCAGTAATAGCGGAAGAAGGAGTACCTGTAGGGGTACATTTTTTAGAAAGTGAGGCAAGGAGAGCCTAAGTGGAAGTATCAGGTGTAAGGGTCCGTGGAGGAGTAAGGCCGAGTGGAGTCATCTACGAAAATTGGGCGAAACCTCCTAAATATGTTGGATTAAAAGTGGAAGGCATAGGACCAGTACTCATGGTAGGGATTGTTGTTGAGGCAAGGGCAGATACTAAGGAATGAGAAGCAAGGGAAGAAGGAGTGAATTTTACCTATTGACTAGTTGATGGCGGTTCCAAAATCATTAGCGACTCTTCCTCAGCCTCAAGCTCCTGGCTAGCTGCAAGCACTTTTCTTCCGGCAGGTTCTTGCGAACCTTCTCCGATAATGCTCTTTGTGCACTGTCATTTTACAGGTGGGGTCTCCTGAGCTTTGGGAGATATTTTTGTTTTTTTTTGTGATACCTTGGTTGGCTTAGCAGCCTAAGTTAGTGTATGTGAGGCCCTTGATATATTAAAGGGCACACTCGTGGCTACATAGGCGGGCTGTTCGGGGCCTTTCTCCTTCGGCGCAAAGGAGGCAGATGTCACCACTTCCTCTTCCTACTCTTTGGACTCATCCCTTGGGTCCCTACTCTTATTAGTACTAGAGCTCAGGCTAGGGTGGCCCTCATTCCACCATTTTTCAAATTCCTTGTCATCCTTTAGACTATCATAAGGGGCATCCAATTGCCCTGTCTCTTGGCAATACTTCCAGAAAGCTTCTATTTTTTTAGCAGTCCACTCCTCATCCTTCTTCAACTTATTATATATGGCACATTCCATGTGGACATTATCTTTGGCCACCGCCACAGCAAAGTAGAACTTGTGTCATGGCACTCTAGTATCTTGCATAGGAATACACGCCAATTCAACAAAATTTTCATCCTTGTCTACCCACAGGTTATGTAGCTTCTCCTAGTAAGGTCGGGGAACATGTGTAACCATCATGTGTGGCTCTGGTAAGTCATTGAAAGGGTTATAATCCCACTTATCCTTTACTATAACCAACTCTAAATAAGCCAATTTATCCTGCAATAACTGGTCCAATTGTTTCTTTACCAAAGTCACTGACTTGAAATTCTTTGGACAAGTGAAGAATCCCTTTTTCCTGACACCTTTGCTGTTACAGAAGGTAAAATTAATGATACACACCTACCTATACATTTCAAGCGTGAGAACCCTATCTATGATGCAAGATGGGAGAAGGAAAGGTTGACCAATGAAGCCCCACATTTAGAGAATCATGAAATATGTTCATAAGAATCAGTCACAGGCAAGAGTGAAAATCTACATATATCCAGTCTGATCCCTGTTGAGCCGGATTATGTCACCTTCTCTGATTTAATCATGTAAGACCAGAGTTATGAAATAGTCTGAAAATGAATAATAATTGTATGATACAGAAAGAAAAGACATCCACGTGGACATTGACTTCCTCTTACCCCATTCATCAAAAATTGATAATTCAAAATACTGGGTGAAGAAATCAGGGTTTTGATGTAGAAACATGTGAACTAGGAAAAAAATAAATATAAACTTTCCCTCTTCCAAGTAATTCTTTATTTTCCGTATCATTTCATCTACCATGAACTCAACAAAGTCATATCAGAAGGTATTGTTTTGCTTGCGGAATTGGAATGTTGGTCCCAATTGAAAAGTTTTCACCATCTCATCGGAGTCTTAGCCGTACACAAAAGATAGCATAGAAATGGCATCCTACAAATCCTTGTGTAACACACTACACGGAAACAGAATACTTGGCAGTTTAACACCTGGGATTCCTTTCTTACCAATCTCCTCCAACAAGAAATCTGAGTTCTTTTTCATCACCATCCATGTTTTCTTTCCTTTGCTAGGGTTAAAGGACTCAATTTTCTCTCTTCTTTTACTTGGGTCTGGGATGCATAGAATATGCCAAATGACCTATGGGGTGATGTTAACTCTTAAGTTTCGGCCCTCGATGTAACGGGTGTTAGGGTTATAATACTAGATGGCAGCATCAACTATCTTGGGGTAGTAGTGCACCAGCGGGACCATGTATTATGGAAGACCATTGTACCAAATCTTCATTGTTGTAGATGTGTCCACCTTTGGTGTCATCAACCTTGCACAGGTTGCTTCCCTTAAGGATTTAGAGTTTTTTGTGTGCCATGGATCATAGATATTATCCATTTCTTCTCAACCCTTTTCATGTTTCTACAATCTTTAGGCTTGGTTAGCTCTATTGTATAGGCCCTCTTCGGCCTGCTTGGTATACCAGGCGTAGCATACGCCAAATCATCATAGACATAAACATCTTCAGATGACCATATGGCTATAAACAGCTCTTGACCAATTTCCTCTTGTATTGGCTGAGATGAACTCTCTGACATTTCTCTTTAAATGAAGACCTCTGTGAGTTCTGGACTCTACAATTTTTCTCGGCTCTGGATATGCTAAAAAAAAAAAACTCTACACCTTTAGCTTTGGCGTTTGTGAAAAGACTTTAAATCATTAAACCTTTTCATGCAATATTTGGCTATCTTTTCTCAAGGTGGTAGAGGAAAGCATGTCTTTTGCATTTAATTCGACATGTACCATTAATTTCGCAATTCGTATAAAATGAACTACTTGTCATTTTGAGGTGGCAAGAGTTTATTATTGTGTTTGGCAACCGTGTGATATGTTGTGATTCCCTTGAAACTTGAGCTGGCAATTTGTTTTCTAACCCTGCATTAATGTGTTGGTATTTAATATCCTAGCAGGAATGATTACGGCCAAGGCAAACGATCACGGCCTGAAAAGATATGAATATTTCCTTGGGTTCTAGGAAATGCCTGTGAGATGACACAAAATCCTACAGCCAAGCAACTTACTGTTGATGAGTACCACCTTTGTAAAGCTAATTAATTAGCCCCTATTAATCTAGCATGCATTGAACCATACCTTCGCAAATGTAACTGGTCCGGAAATGTGAGAAAACATAGACATGTCTTTCAATTTGGCATCTAGTTATCATCACATTTTCTCAAAATGGATTAGCGTGCATCTTGTCATTTTTTTTATAAATAGGCCGGTAAGTAGTGAGGAAATCATACTTAGCATTTGAGCAGTGATAGGTTGTTAGCAGAGTTTAAAGCAAGTTTTCTCATAGGATAGGTGATAGGTAAATTTCAATATTGGCTAAAAGGTATAAGCATAGTGTCAGAACCATGGATAATCCTGTTAGGCTAACCTCTTATAAGTCACAGACAATGTTACTAAGGGAGGTTTCTACTAGGCAGCTAAAAAGAATGACCAAGAATAAGCATTCCTTAATCTTGATAACCATAAAATGGGTTATGGGTAAGGACTGTATAGAATACGAGGACAAGTATCATGTGAATACTGATATATGTTCCCACTTTGTAGTGTCTATGTTAGACATTGACATCCCCAAGCCTCTCATCCTAAAGCTGGTCAAGGAAATGTTTCCCAAAAAGTACCTAAATGGCCTTGGTGAAGTTGTTGCTCACGCTGCATATGGGGTAGGTCTGTCATCAGCCAATGACCTCTGTTGCTATATCGAGGAAGAAGCAGTAGTTGTATGGCTATCATTTCTCAGTGGATTTTGCCTTCAGACACGTGATGAGCATCGACAGAGGGTTACCTAGGCCTTGCACTTCCTGTTCTGTAGTTACAACATGATACTATTTTACAACGTAGATTGGTATACCAACTTTAGGAACCTGGTGTTTCCCTTGCCAATGGCAGTTGTTCTGAATGATGTTGCTTCTACTACCAAAGAACCTACTAACAAGGAAGAGGTGGACGCTGCCATTGATGCGTCAATTGCTGCCTCTCATGCCCTTGGATGAAAACCCTCTCTACTCCTAAAAATGCCTCTCAGTTTTCTTTATTTCCTATTGTTACATAGACCACCTGCCCTACAGTTTTGTATATAAGCCTGAAAAAGGCTATCATTTTTGCATACATGAAAGAATAGCTCGAATAGTTGTATACTTTTTGGATTATGGCTTCCCCAGCCATTTTATAATGTAAAAACTAAAGAATATATATAAATAGATATATATCTTTATAAAAAATCCATGGCCCTTTCTTTCATTTTGCATTTCAGTTTTATGGGATCTTTTATTACATATGTGTTTATTTCTTTGCACATGGGTATGTTTTATGTAAAGCAATCCTGCTATTCCACCCTTCGTAATAATGGGTTAATTTTGCAGAAGCACAAACCAATTTCAAAAAAGACCGGCCAAAGAAAGGGAAATAAAATAAAAGCACTATTCACATATGTACAAAAATAGAACTCGGCACCTAATGAAACAAGTTAAGATGAATCCCATTAACCGGGATTCCTAAGGGTTCCTGTTCCATATTATCTAACTCGAAAGTGTTATGCTCCTGGGTATGTGCAGGATCATGATGGGCCAAAAGTGGCAATATGATGGGTATGTGGTTGACGACTATTTTTTTACCCAAAATTGATGAAATGAAAAGGGTTTTTAAAGGAGATTCTCAGCTTTCCACCGATATAAATTATGCTTTACTTTGAATTTAATAAGTAATTATTATTCATTTTCTATTCAATTTATGATTAAAGTCCTGATTGATAGGTTGATTGAAAAAAATCTATAGCTTTCAAATGGTATCACATTTTTTGAATCCAAAACATGTGTCACATTCTACGATTCACATACTATAGGATTAAAAAAAGAAAAATTGAATTTCATGAAGTTTTGACCAAGTTAAGGTGGTTAGACATACAAGTTTTATATTTTTTAAAAGTTATAATAAAAAATTCATAATTAATTATTTACTTGGAAAAAAATTACAAAAAAATATGCATCACATCGAGGCATGAGTCATCTACTTATATCTAAAATCTTATAGAAAAAATATTATCATTTTATTGTGGTTAGGGTGGTCAGATAGACACCTACTTATTTTTCCCTAAAATTTAATTACCACTACATTGAAATTTTAAATTTTCACCAAATAGATTTTCTTTTTTTAAACAAACCTAGTAGTTTAGAAACTACATTCAATTTGCTACAGATTCTATTCTTACATATTTTTGAAATAATATAGATAACTTATTCAAATTTTTACGTCAAGTTGCCTAACTCTGATTTTTTTGAATTTTTTGCCACTTAAGGGCCGATTTTTTCCATGATGATCCTGCACATACCCTCCTTGCATCGAATGATTTTAAAGGGACCCTCCCATAGGATATAAAATTTACCATGCTGACCTGGCTTAGCAGTCCTTTTATTATACTTCAGTACTAAGTCTCCGCACTTTAGGTCATGGTCAGAGGCCTTCTTGTCAAACCATCACTTGACCACTTGTTGATGGTTTGTCATGGCTATTAGGGAATTCTCCCTTTTTTCCTATACTTCTAACAGTTCGGCAAGCTAACTTCCATGGCACCATTTTGTTCTATCTTGAGGGATTTCAACAATTGGAGTGTCAGAATCTCCATAGATATAGGTAACAACACCTCTTTCCTGTATACCAACTCATAAGGCGAAGTCTTAAGGACTTGCTTAGGAGTTATATGGTTTTCCCAGAGCACTACTCAAGGTTTTTATGCCATTCCCTCTAGTGTTCCGAACCAATTCTTTTAAGGAGTCAAACTAGGATCTTGTTTGTTGACTCTGATAGGTCGTTTCCCTATTGGTAATAATTTGATGATGTCTTGAGGAATATGCCATTCATTAATGCAAAGTGACATACCTTTGTGCCTAGGAAAACTCTTGCATTATTAGAAATGATAGTCTTTGGAGGACCAAACCTTGTCACTAGCTCTTCGAAGAAATCTACAATCTTTGTTTTTGTTGCACTTTTAAGCGAAATGACCTCTATCCATCTTGTAAAGTAATTTATGGTAGTCAAAATCCACTTGTGTCTGACACTAGAAGTTGGGTTAATCATACCAATGAATTCTAGGCCCCATTGCACAAATAGTTCATCCACCACTATGGGTTTGAGAGGCATTGCAGAATTCTTCCTTTTGTCAGTAAAGAACTGGCATTTTTTGCAATATTTTACCAAATAGTGGGAGTCATTAAAAAGTGTAGGCTAATACTAATCGGTGCACATGATTTTAATGGTGGTGGTCTTAGCAGAGAAGTGTTTGCTCGCAACACTGTTGTGGAATGCATCAAGGATCCTCTTTTCTTGCTCTGAAGTAATGCATCGCAGGAGAAGACCATTGAAATTTCTTTTGAAAAGGACTCCCTCTACTAGCATATATCAACAATTTTGCAGCTGATAGTATCTCCTTTTTTGGGATGAGAGACATGATGGATACTCTCTTGTTCACATAAACCTCATTCTATCTGTCAGCCAGCAACCCTCTGATTCTGGTTCATTTATCAGGACAAGCTCCAGTTGCCCCCTGCAGCGGGTATCTCCTCATTTTGTGCCATGTATTCGCATGGTCCTCTTCCTCTAATAGTTTTAGTAGGTTTGACCTCAACATCATATTCAAGGATCTTGGTGATCTAATTAGCTCTTTTTTCAGTGATCTCCCCTTCCATGATATATTCGTGCACACTAAAACGTGCGACATAAACAAACACCTTGTTGTAGGAAATTAGATGGCAGAACTTTTTAAGTCCCTTCATTATTGCAAAGGCCTACCTTTCGATGAAATTATAATTTGTCTCATATTCCTTCATGGTCTGGGAGTAGAATGCCACTGGATGTTCCCCTTTTCCTTCATCATCTTTTTGGGTTAGGACAATAACGAAACTGGACTTGCTACTGAATGCATACATTACAAAATCCTTAGATAGATCTGGATTAACCAATACCAAAGCTGTGGAAATAGCTTCCTTGACCTTTTCGAAGGCTTCCCAAGCTTCGGTCATCCACTTGAATGCCTGATCCTTCTTAAACATCAAGGTGATAGGCTTAATTATTCCTGCAAAGTCAGAAATAAACTTGCTAAAGAAATTTACTTTGCCCAGGAAGGACAGAACACCTTTCTTATTCACTGGAAGGGGAAGTTCCTTGATAGCTTTCACCCGTTTGGGGTTGATTGAAATTCCTTCCTTAGATACAAAATGTCCTAATAGGTTGCCTTGCGGTACTCTGAATACGCATTTCTTTAGATTTAGGGAAAACCCAAACTCTTGGCACTTTTGAAAAACTATTTCTAAGTGATCAAAATGATCATCCTTAGATTTAGAAAACATAGTAAGATCATCCAAATAAATTAGAATAAAATTATTGATTAGTTCGTTGAATGCAATGTCCATCTCCCGTTGGAATGTTGCCCTTACATTGGATAAACCAAAAGGAATTTTAGCATATGAAAGTGTTCCCCACTTTGTGGTAAACATGGTCTTGTGATGATCTTCTTCTTTAACTCAAATCTGATTATAACTCGAGAAACCATCTAAAAGAGAAAAAGTTTTAGATCTTGCAACCAATTGTAATATTGACTCCATAGAAGTTAGTAGATAGTGGTCCTTTAGGTATGCTCTGTATAGGTCTCGAAAATCCACACATAAATAGATATTTCCATTCTTCTTTCAGACTAGGACCAGATTAGATACCCATGTACTATGCTTAATTGGGAAGACAATGCATGACTCAATGAGCTTAGTTAACTCTTGCACCATTAGTGCTTCAATTTTAGGGTTGACTGGTTTTGCACCTTCCATTAGCTATGTGATATCCAAATGTTTTACCTATTCTAAACAACTAAAATGCAATGGAAAAACACAAAGAAACACCTCAAGATTAGCCTAGAAAATTTGTTAATGCAAAGAGAAAAAGTGATAGATGATGAGAAATGGTTATACCTTCTCTTTCTAGCAGAAACTCCTTGGTTGTCCCTTGGTTGTAGATCACTTTATATGCTCCTTTGATGGCTCTTGATGTGGCTAAATGCAAAATTTAACTATATGCTTGGATGCAAATTCAAATAGATGAAATTGATGGCTAGATGAGTGCACAAAATGGCTAAGTCTTTTTTTTAAATTCCTTAGAGGAAGGGGTATTTGTAGAAGAATTTGAATTCTCTAGAGAATTCAATGGTTGAGATTTATCCAACAAGGCCAAGATGGAGGGCTAAGGTGAGTTTAGGATTCACAAGCCCTCACATTTTGACATGTGGAATGTGAGATGGCTAAGGGTGAGATGATGTGTAGGTGATGTGGAAGGAGAGTACATGATGTGGAGGAAGGACATGTACCTTGGAAGTACATTGGGAGATGAGAAGATTCTTTGGAGGAATAAATGTGAATTAAAAATTCACATGCCTGGGAGAATCTAGTGGATAAGAGAGGGTCTCCAAAAAGGTGGGAGTTTGTCACATGTGACTTGATGTGACAAGTCAAATATTCTAGAAGATGCATGGGAAAAGGGGATTCTAGAAGGAATAAAATATGAATTAAAAATTCACATGGGGAAGAGGGGAACCTAGGGTGAATAAAAAGTAATTAAAAATTTCTTAGGGGATGGGGAGAGTTGACCAAGGTACTAATTAGGTTTAACTATTTAGTAATTAGAGGATAATTAGGGGTTAATGAGGATTAAAAGCCAATTTGCAAAAGTTGGAGGATGTGACACATCCTAATCAAGGATTAGGCATGTGCACATCCTTAATGAAGAGATTAGGAGATGGATTAGGATTAGATGAAAATGACATGTGAGGAATTAAATAAATGTAATATTTATTTAATTCATTTGATGAAAAGAGGATTAAGGAGGGTAAAGTATTTAATTATTAATTAAATACCTTAGGGATTTGGCAGAAATAAGGATATTAATTAAATAATAGTAATATTACTTAATCAACTTGGATAAGAGGATGTTTAGATGAAAAGTGGTAAATTTGGATAAATTAATTGTCCAAATTTGGATGTCTACATTTTTACCCTCTTTGAGATGGTGTTACGAAGTAGCATCATTTCAAAGAATATTAAAATATAGAACCTAGAAGGAGATGGTTAGATTGGAAAGGATGCCCCAGTCATCAAAGGGATGACTAAGAAGAAAGATGATTGGGGTGAAGATGAAGAGTAGGGTTTGATGATGCCCACTCGAGAGGACATGCGGGTTCAAGAGAACACAGATGTGCTCTCTAAATGGATGAGATGATGAAATGGGAGATGAGGAAGAGGATGCAAAGGGATGGATATGAAAGGATGAAAAGGCGACAAGAGGTTGGGAAGCACAAATGGATGCAACGATGAAGATGATGTTGCCCCAATCAAGCTACAAGTGAAAATGGGTGGATGATGGATGGAGTGTCATTGATGAGGGAACAATATATCCCAAAACAACATGAGCATAGGGAAGGATACATTTTGATGAGTGTGGATGAAAGTGTTGTTGATGAGGGAAGGATACATCCCAAAACAACACAAGGATAGGGAAGGATACATTCCGATAAAAATGGGTATTGATGAGGGAAGGATACATCCCAAAACAACACCAAAGGATAGGGAAGAATACATCCTAATGATGAGGATGATTGGATCAAGGCTTGTAACAAGGTTGGAGATAGGACCAAGGATGCGATTAAATGATTCAGTCTAAATGGAATGAATGGGGATTAGATAGATATGTGAGCTAAGGATTAAGGAGGAATGGATGGGGGGATTTTGATAGATGAGAGGATGGGGGATACATGCAAGACGATAGAAATGAAATGCAATCCTAATGCAATTTGCCATCTTTGGAGCACTGATTTTTGCTATAGCATAAGACACCAAGTGCTAGGGTATGTGGAACCAAGGAGTATTAGTCTCTAATGCATGAAACTAACACAACAAACAAGAAGGCTATCCCAACACCCCAAATTCACAAAGACCTTGGTCGGGCCAGGTATTGAGATAACCACAAGCACAAAAGGATGCCCTAGCATAACACAAGACCTCAGGGATCTTGGTGGGTACTACGTGGGACAACTAAGAAGACAAAAAATAGACATAAAAAGATCCAAATATGCCCCTATGTTGACCAATAAAAACACACCATAATATGATGGATCATGGCGGCTTTGACAAGTGATGATAGGGAGTTCAAATGATAAAAAAAATCCAAATGTATCAAAATATCACAATCAAGTTCAAACATCCTTTGCCATAGGATCAAGAGGGATGGATGGGGTTGATGAGGTCTATTAGGAAGGATGCATCCTATTGAGACCAAAGATGATGGATAATAAACTAAAAGATCATTATGATGCGAGATGTTCAAAATTGATTGGATCTCATTTGTGAAGAACTGGATAGATAAGGGCATAGCTTGATGAAATGACACAAGGAAGACAAGACATGAGACTGACACACCCTAAAGACCTAGGGGCTCAGGGGCTGATCAAATATTAGCATTGCCTACATGAAAGCACAGAGCCCTCATAGTTCGATAAAAGGCTGATGACTGACCAAGATGGAGACTTCGATGGATGATAAAGATAGGATGGAGAAAAGGAGAAAAGTGGAAAATGGTGATCGATGATAGATGATAAAAGAGTAGATGGACAAATCAAAAATATCAATGCTAGATGATAGAGGAGCCCCAGGGGTGGATCAAGTGATCGACCTTAGCTATGTGAAAGCGCAAGGGAAACGTAGTTCGACAAAAGACCAAAGTTAAATGATGGATAAAGGATGATAATAGGATGAGTGGAGGATGATGATAGGATGAGTGGATAAAAAGATGGGACTGATATGATGAGATAGGATAAACCTGTTGGATTGGATAAGATAATGACGATCACATAAAGCTTAGGGATGGGATAGTTATCCAAATCATTAAAATGACTTGGGAGGATGATATGATAGATAGATGTGCGATGAAAAGTGATAGGGGATTGGAAAAATGTACAAGATAAGCATGAGTGATCAAGATTAGATAAATGTCATTAGCTTACATGGAGGGAGGCCTATAGTTAGATACCAATGACAAGGGATTATGAGATGGGATGAGGATAAAAATGAAAGAATGGATAGAGAGATAGGGATGGGGGATGGAAGACATTGTTTGAATGGATAGGAAGATAAGGATTGGGAGATGAAAGGGATGCTAGGATAGATGGATAGGAAGATAAGGATGGGGAGTTGGAAGGGATATCGTGACATATGGATAGGGAGATGAAGGGATATTATGATAGATGATGTCTCCAAGGACTATGTTACAAAGGAAGATAAATGCCCCCAATATGATGAAGCATGAGGGATGGAAGATGAGTGGATGGGAAGATAAAAGAGATAACTAGGGGAGGATAGGATGGGTGACTAAGGAATATGATAGAGCATGGAGGAAGGGAAGGTATACCAAGAGGTGGCCAAAGCATGAATAGATAGGTACCCCTATTTTGATCAAGATCACAAGAAGGATGGAGGGATGGGAGATAAATGGGATATGATGGTGGGATGTGGAAGATAGGTATAGCAAGAAGGTGGGTGCATAGCTAGAAGCATAGCAGAAAGCATAGTGGATGGAGGGAATGCATATCAGGAAGCTACCCCCAAGTGTAGATGGGGATTTATGCATGATGCCTATTTACCAAGTTTTCATCATGGTACTTATCCAAGGTGCTTGTTTGTAAATTTTTCACCATTGGATGAATTATTTCTTTACGATTTTATTTTTTTATTATTTTTTATTATTTTTTGTATTTTTCTAATTATTGGATTTTTTTTTACTTTTTGGATAGCATGTGGAAGGAGATGGATAAGTGGATACGCAAGAAGGATATGGATGAAGGAATCAAGCATCAAGATCCATACGAGGTATTAAGTGCCCATGTGTGAGGTGACTATTAGATTTTTGTACAATCTTATTAGGATAAATGGATTATGCAATAGGATGAATTAGAGGTATTTGATGGGGGAGATATGTGGGGTAATGGGCGGGATGTTGGAAAGAGTATGGATAGAATGATGGGGTGGTGAGTTTAGGACCAACATTGACACATATGGTGATGAATGTGAAATGATAGGAGTATTAATGGATGGAGAATGTCGGGGTAATGGAGGAGATGGGATGGCGAATTTTGGAACATAAGGGCCCAAAACAGACTTAGGAGATGAAAGGGGTGTATGACTAGCTTTTAGATTAGCAACTTTGGATGTTCTTACAAATTTTTCATTTGATGGCATTGCATATTTTTTCTTTGGTATCCACATGGTTTTGATCTTTTCTTTGGTGGACCTTTGCGGGCTAGCAATTTGATTTTGATTTTGGATTTTATTTTTCTTTTCTGCAACATGTCATTTAGAGGGGACATGGGAAGCTTTAGATTCATGTGGATGTTTAGATTGATACATTCTTGTTTTAACACCCAAAGTGGTTTTGATAGCAATGGGATGGGTGCAAGGAGATGGATGATGTGGAGTGATGAAGGTAGGATTATAGGGATTATGTGTAGATGGAGGATGTGCGAGTATGTGCCTTTGTTGATCCTGATTAGGGGACATGCGAGTGAGTGGGATGTTTATGATGGATGACATGGATAGGTGATGAATGGATGAAAGGATGGATATGATGAGATGGAGGAGGTGATTTTAGGGTATAGGGTCCCAAAATAGACGGAGTGGGTGGAGGGACATAAGAACCTAAGACGAATGCAGTAGATAAAGGATGAGAGATGGTGGATGGAGGGATGTAAGGACCCAGAATGGATGGAGCAGATGAAGGAGGAATACAGATGGTTGTTTTGAGGTGATACGATAGAGGAGGAGGGATGGCAACATATGATCTAGTGGGGCGATGGGATGAGCTGACATTTCTTTTGGAAAAGGCTCATTGAGGACGTCTAGAGGTTGTACCAACATCTTTAGATTGTGAGTCTAGGGAAGTAGGTCCAAGACCTTGAATGCAAACTTGTTCTTTAACTTGGATGGGCTCCAAAATACCTTGCTCATGAAGGCCTAGACCTTTTCCTTGATAGTTCATTTTCTTGAGCATGCGATCCATGATAGGATTTGTGTTATTCTGAAAACATGGTGCGAGTCCATTATTAGGTGGAGGATGATGGGTGGTATATACACTATGTTTTTCTTCTACGAGGAGGCCACCATGGAAGAATGTGAGAGTACCAAGGGGATATGCAAGCGGTGTGGGGATAGCAGTTTTAGGCGATGATGGGGGATTATGAGAGGGAGATGATGGGATAGCAACATTTGGATGGGTGGGTAAGAGAGGGATCAGGGGATATGATAGGATCTAGATTTATGGTAGTAGCTCATGCGATGGAGTGGTGGAAGCTTGAATGACAAGGGGATCATGGGATGGAATGAATGGGGGACTATGATATTGAGGTGGACTAGATGTGATGGTAGGATCTTGATCTGAAGAAGGGGATATGTTGGCATGCTTTGATTAGGCTCTTGGCATGACTCATCGTGTACGGGAGGCATGATAATGGAGTCTTGGTGGGACTCTTCAAGTGGGGAAGATGGAGGGATGGGGGATTCAAAACATTCATGGGAATGGATTTTAGTGGATTTGATTTGGGTGTCGTCAATGGGTTTGATGACTCTCAGAGTAGGAAGTGGGTGTTCAATGGGTTCGGTAGATGTGCCGGTAGGAGATGGGGGCTCAACAAATTCAAATGATGTAATGGTAGGAGATGGAGGCTCAGTGGATTCAGAGGATGTGATGGTAGGAGATGGAGGCTCAGTGGATTTAGAGGATGTGATGGTAGGAGATGGGGGCTCATTGGATTTAGAGGATGTTAATGGTTTTGATGGTTTGAGTGGTGCTAGGGGTGGTACCATCAATGATAGGTGTTGGGTGGAGAAGGGTCTCATCACTAATGATCGTGGATGATGGGTTGGGAGGACATGATTCCACAACTTCAAGGTGTGGAGTGGGAGATGTATTCTTTTCTATAAGTCCTTGGAGAACTTCTGGAGTGAGAAACTTGAATACTCTAGGATGAGATGGGGGAATGGGATTGAATGCAAAACTGGGAATAGATGGGGGATTAAGACTAGATGAAGGGTTAAGATAGGGGTATTGGAATGGTGAATTAGGACATGAGGATGTGGGTTGTGGATTGTAGTAAGGATATTGGGATGGTGGGTTAGGATGGGAAGATTGAGGTGGTGGATTGAGATAGGTTGGTCTGGGTGTTGGATTAGGATAGGAAGGTGTGAATGTTATATTAGGATAGGTTGGTGTGGATGTTGGATTAGGATAGGAAGGTGTGAATGTTATATTAGGATAGGTTGGTGTGGATGTTGGATTAGGATGAGCAGATTGGTATGGAAGATTAGGGTAGTGGGTATATGCAGATGAAGGATTGAGATAGGAGGATGTGGGTGGGGGATTAGGATAGGAGTATTGTGATGGAAGACTAGGATAAGAGGATGATGTAGATGAAGGATATGATGGATATGATGGATATCCCTTGTCAAAGGTAGCATAAAAAATATGATTAGGCATGGATGAAGACATAAAGGGATAACTTGAAGGGGTGATTGGATTTTGGAAAGTGGGTGGAGAAAGCTTACTAGCAATGATAGTGTCAAGGGGATCTATGCCACATTCTTCTTGATCGACAAGACTTTCATTATCGTTGTCAACGTAATTAGGGTTTTCCTTGACCACTATTGATGGAGGATAAGGATTCATGATGGTGAAAGGATAAAAAGGATGGATAAATTTTTTTGTATGGGAATAGACTAAAACTCAAATCAAGATTGGACTAAAGCTCAGATTAGGATGATTAGATGATGGGATGGGATTGATTTTGATGATCGGATTTGATTATCAAAGGATGGTTATGACACTGAATCTACTTCAAGATGGAAGTAGATTGATTGGGTCAAAGGTGATTGAATAGGGATGCAATTGGATTAGATTGGATAAGATCGATCGATGATTGATAAGATAGACTGAGGGATTAGATAGGATGATGAAAGGGACTGTAAACCCCATTCATAGATTACCCTAGGTGATGTAGGATATTGATTGATCGGATTAAAGGATGAGTGAATGATTGCGGCACCGAATCCACTTTGAGATTAAAAATGGATTGATTGGGCCGATGATGAGATTGACTTAGGATGTATGACAATCCTAAGCGGATGTTGATGATGATGATCAGATCAGATACTTAGGTCAATTTGGATAATAACTGGAGACAAAGTTAAGGGGATTTGGATGGGGAAAATGATGATTTGATTGGAGAAATGGATGAACAAATACTCAAAATGAGTAAACAATTGATTGAAATAGATGAATGACTACTTAGAATGAGTAAACGACTACTCACAATGGATGAATGATTCCCAGAATGAGAAGATGAAGGTTTGGTTGGAATAAATGAAAGATTACTTAGAACGAGTAAATGACTTATCGAAATTATTGAACGAGAGTTCGAAATGATTGAAGGTGTGAAATAGATGAATGTTTACTTGGAATGAGTAAACGAATGATCAGAACGACAGAACGAGAGTTTAGAATGATGAAAGGAGGCTTGAAATGGATAAATGTTTACTCAGAATGAGTAAATGGATGATCATAATGACTGAACGAGAGTTCAAAATGATGAAAGGAGGTTTGAAATGGATGAATGTTTACTCGAAACAAGTAAACAGATGATCAGAATCACTAAACCAAAGTTTGAGAAGATAGATGAAGGTTCAAAATATATGAGTGTTGACTCAGAACAAGTAAATGAATGATTGAAAAGGGAGAACAATTGTTTAGAATGGATGAATGAAAGGTTGAAAGGACTAAAGGTTAGATTAGGGTTCCGGTTAAGCTCAGATTGGGATTAGATTAAAGCTCAGATTAGGATTGAATTGAAGCCTAGAATGATTGGAGGATGTGATGGGATTGATTCTATACCAAATTTTGGGGTTTAAATAATGTAAGGTGCTAACAATAAGATTTTTCTAGATTTGACAATTTTCAAAAATTGTCAGATTTTTCCAGATTTGGCAATTTTCAAAAATTGTCAAATTTTTCCATTTTAGGAAACTTCACAAACATACTTTTAAGAGTTCAATTTTTTCCCAAAAAATACCCAGAACTAAGATAGGATGAATTTCCAACTAACATCACAAATTTGAGACATGCATTCTGAGTTATTAACGAAAATGATTTTTTAAAAACTTAAAAAAAACCACTAAATTGCGATTTTGAGGGTTAAGATGGAAGTTTGAGGTGCCAAAAATTGTGGAAAAATAGGGTCCAAGGGACTTCTATTCCATGGCGAATCCACATGCCAGCTCATAATGCAACCACCCATAAAATTTCAGCTCAAATAGACACCCAAGTCAGAAGTTATGGCCTCCAGAAGTTTCGGCACAAAAATCAAAATTCTCAAAATGAAGTCTAGGTGATTGGGATGGATAATTTGATGCTAGATATGGACTCTAATGATTTTCTAAGTGGAAATTATTTTATTTTGGTGATGAAATGATGATTTTTAGAAAATTTTTGATGACAAGCAAACCGGTGCTCAGAATAGATGAATGACTCTCAGAATGAGGGGAGGAAGATTCAAAATAGATGAATGAGTACTAAGAACGAGTGCTTAGAATTAGGATTGGATTGAAAGATATGATGGGATTTGTTTCACCAGTCAGATTTGGGAATTGGATATGTTTGTTTGCCAAATTTTTGCAGAGGGGAAAATTTTCCCTTCTGGGGTGATTATGCCCTCATAGAGGGGCGACTATGCCCTCATAGAGGGGCGAATTTTCCCTTCTGGGGTGACTATGCCCCCATAGAGGGGTGAATTTTCCCTTCTGGAGTGACTATGTCCCCTTCTAGGGTGACTATGCCCTCACAGAGGGGCAGATTTTCCCTTTGTTAGGGTAGATTTACCCTATTTCAAGGTAGATTTGCCCCACTATGGGGAAAATTCGCCCCACTGTGGGGAAAAATTGCCCCACTGCTTTGTGAACTCTTTAAGTAGGTAAATAGGTTGTAAGAGATGGGTGATTGGAATTGGGTGTTAGATAATCGGATTGAGGAAATAGATGATTGGATTGGGAAAATGAATGATAGGAGTGGATGAACAAGCACTCAGAACTGGTAAATGATTTCTTTAGAATGGACGAAGGACTCTCAAGTCACAGAAATGAAGGCTCGAAATGAGTAAACAATTGATTAGAAAGGATGAACAACTCTCAAAATGAAGAGATGGACACTTGGAATGGATGAAAGATTACTCAAAACAAGTAAATGAAGGATCGAAAGGGATGAAAGACTACTTGGTCAAACGAATGTTGGAATGGCTAAGCGAAGGTTTGGAATGGTCAAACGGAGGTTTGGAATGATAAAATGAAAGTTTAGAACAATCAAAAAGATGTTTCAAAGGTTTAGAATGACAAAAAAGAGGCTTGGAATGATTAGGTAAAGGTTTGGAATGGTCAAACAATGATTTAGAGGCTAAACAAAGCTAAACAGGGTGATTTTAGTTGCTTAAGAGGGAAAATTCGCCCCTATGTAGTAAATCATAGGGCGCAGTCACCCTTCTACGGTAAATTAGAGGGCATAGTCACCCTTTTGCATTAAATCAGAGGGTACAGTCACCCTTCTGCAGTAAATCAGAGGGCACAGTCACCCTTTTATAGTGAATAGGGACTTGGTTTGATGAAATTGACTATGGAAAGGACTTTAAAATGACAATAATAAGGCCAATTTGTCAAAAAGTTTACTAGTTTCTCACAAGAAAACACTTTCAAGAAAACAAGATCCTATGATTAATGTTAAGGGTATGGCCAATGAGGTCTTAATCTAGGATGTACAAAGTGTCTAAGGAGTCCTCGATATACTGTCGGTACATGAGGCACAACCATGAACACCAGTCTATCACAAGCCTGAGTCAGGAACCCCAGTGAGATACTGAAGGGCTCAGACCAACTCTTCACATCTATCTAGGTATCACCCTAGCTTCGACACTCCACCAATTATGACACGACTAGATTGGGGTACAACTTTTGCTCCCCCCCTTTGTATACTCCACCGATATGTGTGGTTGGAATCGTCCCTTGGGGTGATGAAATCCTCAAGTAGGTCCCACTAGAAAGAAAGCACTAATCATTTCCAACTACTCCCCAGGCTCACATGAAGTGTAAGGGGAAAGTGAAAATAAAATAATGCCCCCTTTGGATAACACAAAAAGATAGACATAACAAGCAATGAATATTACTCCCCCTAATTAAACTATGTTCTTAGATTAATGAAAACATCAAGGATAGTTTTAAAAATCTGAGCAAACAGATAGCCCTGCAAGCAAATGTTAGTTGCTTTATCCCACATTCTTCATCAATTACACAAGAATATGCTGCAAAATGTTACCAAAAACACAAATATCCTTGCAAGAAACAATGTTAGGGGGTTAGTGCATGAAAACAACAAAAAACAGGAGCAAAAATGAAGCTAAAATGATTGTTTTACCTTTCAAAATGTGTTGTTCTGGGGTGTACTCACCCCTCTGTAGTGTTGAGGAAGGGCACAATTTCCCTTTTGCAGTGACAGGAGGGCACAATCACCCTTCTGCAGTGACCAGGAGGGCGCAGTCACCCTTCTACAGTGACCAGGAGGGTGCAGTCGCCCTTTTGTAGTGAATGTTAGCACAGAAAGTTCAACCAAGGGGTGTAGTTGCCCTTTTGTAGAAAAATGTTAGCACAAAAAGTTCAACCAAGGGGCATAGTCGCCCTTCTACAGAAAAATGTTAGCACAGAAAGTTCAACCAAGGGGCGTAGTCGCCCTTCTGCAGAAAAATGTTAGCACAGAAAGTTCAACCAGGGGTGTAGTCACCCTTCTATAGAAAAATATTAGCACAGAAAGTTCAACCAAGGGGCGTAGTCACCCTTCTGTAGAAAAAGTGTTAGCATAGAAAGTTCAAACAAGGGGCGTAGCCACCCTTCTGTAGAAATGTTAGTAAGCCAAAAATTCAAACAAGGGTGCAATCACCCTTTTGCGGTCACCAGGAGGGCGTAGTCACCCTTCTGTAGTCACCAAGAGGGCGCAATCACCCTTCTGTGGTCACCAGGAGGGCACAATCACCCTTTTGTGACATATTCTTGTAAACAACTCAATAACAACAAACGTGAAATTGAGGGACCCGCTTGTGGGTCCCACCGGGCATGCTAGAAATGTGATATCCAAATGTTTTACCTATTCTAAACTACTAAAATGCAATGGGAAAACACAAAGAAACACCTCAAGATTAGCCTAAAAAATTTGTTAATGCAAAGAGAAAAAGTGTTAGATGATGAGAAATGGTTATACCTTCTCTTTCCAGCAGAAACTCATTGGTTGGACCTTGATTTTAGATCACTTTATATGCTCATTTTATGGCTCTTGATGTGGCTAAATGAAAGATTTAACTATATGCTTGGATGAAAATGCAAATAGATGAAATTGATGGCTAGATGAGTGCACAAAATGGCTAAGTATTTTTTCAAAATGTCTTAGAGGAAGGTGTATTTATAGAAGAATTTGAATTCTCTAGAGAATTCAATGGTTGAGATTTATCCAACAAGGCCAAGATGGAGGGCTAAGGTGAGTTGAGGATTCACAAGCCCTCACATTTTGACATGTGGAATGTGAGATGGCTAAGGGTGAGATGATGTGTAGGTGATGTGGAAGGAGAGTACATGATGTGGAGGAAGGACATGTACCTTGGAAGTACATTGGGAGATGAGAAGATTCCTTAGAGGAATAAATGTGAATTAAAAATTCACATGCTTGGGAGAATCTAGTGGATAAGAGAGGTCTCCAAAAAGGTGGGAGTTTGTCACATGTGACTTGATGTGACAAGTCAAAGATTCTAGAAGATGCATGGGAAAAGGGGATTCTAGAAGGAATAAAATGTGAATTAAAAATTCACATGGGGAAGAGAGGAGCCTAGGGTGAATAAAAAGGAATTAAAAATTCCTTGGGGGATGGGGAGAGTTGACCAAGGTACTAATTAGGTTTAACTATTTAGTAATTAGAGGATAATTAGGGTTAATGAGGATTAGAAGCCAATTTGCAAATTTGAGGATGTGACACATCCTAATCAAGGATTAGGAATGTGTACATCCTTAATGAAGAGATTAGAGATGGATTAGGATTAGGCACAAATAGTACTAGGTGACAGTGTTTAGTACCAATCCAGTTGCCTTTAAAAGACATGGCAAGAAGCCTTAGAGCTACATTCTTCACTGTAATCCCATGTACCAGACACACGTCCTCCACATCTTGCAAATGTTCTACTGGTGTTCTTGAGACATCTCCGGTAAACTTGGGTATAGCTTTCATGGCTGAAACTAGGATGGCATCCCAGATAGCAGGTGCTATTGGGGTTGCTAAGGGACTTCCATCATCCCATGCCACATAATTCATGTTGGTGGTCGACAACATGGTGAGAGGAATAGGTGGTGGAAATGGAATAGTTACAAACTAATTTGCGAATCACATTGTTCCTAGTGGAGGTACTAGTAAACTGGGGTTGCCTGCAGTTTGGGATCTAGTTACAAGCCGATGGCTCATACACCCTTCTAAAACACAAATTCATTTAAGCTCGGTCCCACTTGGTGTGCCAAAAAAAGAACAAATTGTTGACACCAAAATTTGATGAGGTAACAATGTCTTATGGGAAACTCAATTTATGGGGGACCTTTTGTGCTAAACTGAGTGACCTCTAGGTTTTTAGAGAAGCCTACTTCTATAATGGGGGTTTGGAAAGGGAAAAGGAAATAGATATAATAAAATAAAGTCTAACCTAAGAAGATGCACCAAGACTTAATGATAGGCATGATAAATCATAGATCTAAGGGCCTTAATGTTGTTTGTAGTGTTCCAAAAAATTAGAAACCAAAAATTACAACATAGACAATCCATTCATTGACATAAAATAATATTTCATACAACCCTACTACCAGGAAGAGTCATTAGACATGATCTAGTTAATAAAAGTTGCATTCAACATATATAGAAGTTCTCAAATGAAATGTATAGATAATAAAAGACACAGTTTATAGTTTGATTAAATAGCATGAAAAAACATAGAAAGGATGAACAATTGGCACAGTCTGAGAGTCTTTGCAATAAAATAAAACAACAAAAAAGGCCTAGCATCTTTAATCGAAAACTAGTGTTTCTCACAAATTTCGAACCCTTTTCTCACAACAAAGAAAAGAATATATAGTAGGAAAAACCCCCACCACTTCGGAGAGTAGCAACATAAAATATTTTGCAATCCCCTGCCAATGATGCAATAATCAAAATATTCCCAAAGTTGTTGCAACAAAATTGATCTAGAACCAAGCATCTAGTCACTCAAGGCATAGGTGAATCCTTTGCAAATGATGACGGTGGTCATGGTAAGTCCTAATCAGACAAGTGTCACCATCTTGTGTGAATGATTATGACATGCAATGGCCAATAGCATCATTAGGCTCGTCTAGTCTATTGCCCAAATATGAGATCCGCTGGCTAGGCATGTGGCAGCCTTTCGCTTCCTGTATGAACCTCTCTCTTTCACCGCTGAGGACTTATGTTAATGCTACATGTGTCAAATGGGAGGAGCACTTCATCAATAATGGAGGGAACGATCACTAGCTAGGCGTAAAAGAGACACGTGGTAGCATTTCATTGCCCGCAGTTGTTACTTCATCTCTATGCTGAAATATTTGTGAATAGCAGACACGTAGCAAGAGTACACCGTAGATAGCAACTATAGGGCCCGCCAAAACCTTTTGGTAATGAGGGCTTCTTGGCACTCGAGTGGAGCTCAATGAGGCAGCAAGAAATCATGATCAAAATTATTCCACATCTGCGACATGTGGAAGCATAGTAGATTTTCCTAGGATGTGAAAGGAATGCAGAGACTCAGGGTTGCGAGGAGTAGACACATGGAGTGGGAGAGAAAAACCTAGATAAAATTCCAAGTTGACTACTTGCGATGCACGAGCCGATGCATAGAAGAAAATACACCTGAAGGGAGCTAGTTAAATATTTATTAATAGTGACTACACACTCCCTTGTGTATATCAATTAGCAGATCTTCTACTTGGTCACAATCCACACATCTAAGAAGCCCACACTCTGGGCTTCTCCACCAGAGTTCACCATCAATTATAACATAACTAATTGACCAAAACTTTAAAGTTCTTCTTTCATTATTAGGCATGTCATCAGGGAATTGCATGGTCTACAACTATTCAACTATCCTTCGGTACCAGCCACATGTGTGCATATCACAAATGGGAGCAATTTTTTCATGCTCAAATTCATTAATTTGGTTGTCCTCCAAATTAGATTCAACCATGAGTTTGGCTAAACCATGGCCTCTTACCAGCTTTGTAATTTGAATATCTATGTTGAAATCTTGGATTTTGTTAATCCACCTACATCTACTACCTGTAGTTTCTTGTTGAGTAAAAATGTCCTTAACTACTACACTTGAAATGTAAGCCACCATAGTTGCACCAGTCAAATATGTTCTAAAATTTTTAATAGCCTTAACTAAGGAATAAGCTTGCTTCTCAGTGGTTTCACACTTGAGCTCAGCTACTTGTAAATATTTGCTAAAAAAGGAAATTGGTTGCTCAAAACCATCCTCATTTTTTTGTAACAACACTCCTACTACAAATGAAAAGAGACCAATGTAAACAATTGAAATGACATGGAATAATCAGGATTCTTCAAGATAGGTGCAGCTTTAATGGCATCCTTGTTAGCTTGAAAAGCTTTGAGAGGCTCTTCTAACCATGCCACCTTTTCTCCTTTCTTAAGCATTCTCGAGATAGGTCTAACTATCTCTACAAAATTAGTCACAAACCTCCTTAGAAAGTTTATCTTCCCAAAGAAGGACTAAATTCCTTTAACATTCCTTGGTGGTGTAATCTTATCTATAGCTGCTACTCTTTCAGGATCAATCTTGATACCATCTTTCAAGATGATGTGTCCTAGTAGCTTACCTTCGTTGACTCTAATGGCACATTTCTTGGGGTTCAAAGAAATACCATTTTCCAAAGCCCTATTGAATATCTTTTCAAGATGTGAGCAATGATCCTCCTCCTTCTTACTGTGAGCAATAAGGTCATCCTAGTAAATAGCAAGAAATAATCCTATGAAATCTGAAAAAGCTACACCCATAGCTCTTTGAATAGTGGCACCAACATTTATCAGGCCAAAGGGCATCTTCACATAAACATAAGTTCCCCAAGGGGTAGTAAATGTTGTTTTGTACTACTCTAATTCCATCACCATAACATGGTTGTAACCTGAAAAATCCATCCATCATAGAAAGCAATTCACAACCTATCACCTTTTGTAGCATTGCTTCCATGTTAGGTAAAGGGTAATTATATTTCAAGAATGCAACGTTGAGGTTTCTGAAATCCACAAACAGTCTTAAGTTGTCATTCTTTTTTATGATAGCGACTAGATTGGACACCCATGAGGAGTGTCTTATAGGTTTAATAATTCCTACATCACTCAGGTTAGCAAGCTCCTCTTGCATTTTAGACCTTAAGGTAGGATTAATAGGTCTTTGCTTTTGTCTAAAAGGTTTTGTGTCTAGATTCAATGGGATCTCATGCTGGACGATATCTTCTTTGTAGGCCTTTAAATCATTGTAGGACCATGAAAACACATGTATGTATTTCCTCAACAAGGCAATTAACATATTCCTTACATGTGGCTTCATCATTTTCCCTATATACACCTTTTCAGGAGTATTTTTTGTTCCCAAATTTATTTCCTCTAGGTCTTCATTATGGGAACTTGCTTGCTTTGCATTTGACATATCTGGGCCATCAAAGACCCTTTAAAGTGTAACTAACCCCTTGGGAATTTTATTTGTTTTCAACTAAATTATCTCATTCCCAAACAATGTCTCCTTCCCGTCAACTTCCACCACATATGAACTAAATTCAATCTCTTGATTCTCATACTTGTCAACACAATGTAATTATCTCAATATGTCATTGTCATCATCAAACACCTACCAATTGTAGATGTTGTCAGGAACTGTAGGCCTTGTTTGTACCTCAATTCTTGAGACACCATCAAAAGTAACATCATCAAGCTTGACTGCAATATTAGCCAATAGGTTTGCTTTGACATTCTATCCTCTCTGTATCCAATCTATTCCAAAAGCATCAAATGCCTCGATAGTATCCCAAACCTCATTCCTATACTGTCTCAACCTCTTGAATTTAGTGAAAAACCTAGACCTAACTTGGGAAACTACTAACTTCGAATCTCTAAATACTTTTAATGATTTTACCCATGTTTAGAGGCTAACTTCAAACCAAGTAATAAGGCCTCATATTCAACAACATTATTGGTACATGCAAACTACAACAAAAAGGAGTACTTGAAAGTCTTACCTTGGGGAGATATAAGAAAAACTCCAACACCTGAGCCTTCCTTTGAATAGGCTCCATCAAAATATAGTGTCCATAGAGCATGCTCTTGTGCTGCTTGGAAGACCTCTCTAGCAATTGGTGCAGGCCTAGCTTCTTCTTGTTCTTCCTTCAACTCTTCCACATGAAAGGTGTCAATACCAGTGTCCACAAAGTTAATTATTGGGTTCTCTTATATATGCTCAATCATATGCCAAAACCTTGATTCTTTGGAAATTTTGACATCCTTATGGTCAATTGAGAATGTAGTGAAGGAAAGATCACACTGCATACTTCCTCCCATAGAATCACACCATTTTCTTGATAGTAGCATTCCATAAGTTGGTGGAATATCCACCACTGTGACACTCATGACCAGCTCCTTTTTAGGGAATGCAACCAATTTATATGGAACTTTATGAATTACCCCAATGATAGGGACTTCTCTAGAATCCATTGCATAGCACTTTCCATAAGTGTTGTCAACCTTCAAGCCCATTTCTTCCATTATCCTGATAGGCATGACATTGTTTGAATCGCCCGAATCTATCATACAATTACTGAGTACTTTTCCATCAATAATCAAGCTTAAAAAGAAAGGATTGACTAAACTTGGGTTTGTAGTGATGGTGGTTCCCAAGTAAATCTCAGGGTTCTCATTAACTATTGTCCCTACCCCAACATCCTTTGCTTGACCTTTACTCATTTTGGGTACATCATCCTCTACTTTGTACTTTCTACCCCCAATGATGCTATTAATGAGAGCTACTGTTTTGTTTTTATGATCATCAATCCTCATCATTTCTAAAAATGGGACTGTGACTCAGACTTGAGACAAGACATGGAAAATATCAATGGGAGAATAACTTGGTAACTCAGGAAGAACTATTTCTTGAGGGACTACCTTTCAACTTGCTTTTCAATCTTTTCAACTGTAGGTTTCAAATCTTTGGCCTTTAAATCTTGATGTGTAGCTTCAACAGTAGTCTTTGCTTTGCTGCCCTTCTTGGCCCAAATTTGCACTTCTTTAATCTATTTGGGTTTGGTCTCTTCCTTCTTATTTTTTGTCTTGACTCCTTTACTATCTGCATTGTTCTCTTTAATGAACATGCCTCCTGGATGGCCTTGGTTTCCACTCACCACCCTATTTCTCAGGTGAAGATCACTTCTTACTTGAGCTCTAGCGGCTAGTACAATTGTATACTTTTATATTTCCTCATTCATAGGCCTTCTCAAAGAAACATTACATGCCTCGAGATTATAAGCAATATATTCATCTTCTCTTTCTTCATTAGAAAGCACTTGTTGGTGGTGTAGGACTGCTTCGTGTCTTTGTGCATCCACATCATTTGTGTCAGCATCATCATTGGAAGAGTAATCACTACATTCCAAATCTGACCTAGTCATGAATACATTTGTAGTTTCATCTGGATTATGGGGAGAATCAGTCTCCCTTTGATCATCTTGAGTTTCTTTGAAGGACCTCGCAATTGCACATTGTTGTGATGCATGAGGCATCTCACATACTCCACACCAAGGTAATTCTTCAACAACATTTGTAGTTTTTTTATGCAAAGGGTCAGATGTAGCATGATGGTTCTTCCGATTATTCTAAATTAGCTTCCCATTGTGCCAACTAGTATGATAAGGATAATCTTGAAGCCTGGAAGGCCTCTCATTTCTCTGAAACTAGGGTTTTTGATTCTTTTCCTGTTTCTCTAAAAAATTAAGAACTTGATACACCTTTTCATCAGGGGCTACAACTTTAACTACTTTCTCATTTTGAGATTTGAGTTCTTTAAAAGCTTAGGTTCATCTCTTCTCCCAACTTTACCAGAAGCCCTTCTATTGTTTTTGATGTTCACAACCATCTTATAAGCTTCCCTCAGGGATTGTGGATTTTTATCCCTAAGTAGATAACACATCTTAGAGCCGTAGGCATTGCAATATGTCACCAAACACACATCAAGATTAGGCCTTAGATAATCAAGTACCCTGTTCATAGACTTTTGAAATCTTGTGTTAAATTTAGTAACTGACTCATTGTGTCCCTTGGTGATATTATTAAAGTCATTCAATTTGAATCTAGAATCAGTTTGATCCCCATACTGTTCCTTGAACACTCTATAGAAAGACTCCTTTGAGTCAATGCTAGCATCAGGCAACCCCCTATACCAATCCCTTGCATCTTCGGTTAGTGATTGCATGAAGTATTTGATTGCTACGTCATCATCCCATAGTTCAAAATCCTCCAAAAAAATATGGAAAGCTTTCGAGTGATCTTCCCCACTGAAAGCACTATTACTAGTAAACTTAGGGAGATGTTTCTTGGAATTATCTGGTACATTATTTGGATAACCAAGAATATTGTCAAAACATAATTGTCTATACCGGTCATTTTGGGGTAGCCTTCAAGGAAGCCTATCTCTATGAGTCTCTTTTCTCATCATTATTCTTATTGTCCACTTGATCTGCATTCTTACCTTTCCCACCTCTATTATTACCACCATTCTTCTTTTATCTTCTTCATCATTCTCTGAATATGAATTACTATCTTTACTACCACCACTTCCACCACCCTTGTTACCACCGCCTCCTCCACTAGGGGTATGTCCCCCAGATTTATTCTCATGAGATCCACTATCATCCTTCCCTGAGCTTGAAGCCTCCAGAGTAGGTATTGACATCTTGAGAAAGGAAATTGTTCTGGCCATTTTTGTGTTTGCCACTTCTATTTTAGCCTTCTTTAAATCTTCTTGCAATTTTTTATTTACCAATTGCAATTTTATGAGATCAAGAGTTGAGGGTGATGTGGCTAGATTAGGGTCAACTTTGGGATTATTAATAGGGGTTCTGGCAGCTGAGGTATGGTTATTTGTATTGGTACTAGTGTTGAATGCATTGAAAGTCTTCTTCTAGGAATGATCCATGGGCCTCTTCCCATGATCTATGAATGATGTTTTCTTGGGAGGATCGGATGTTTTGGTGGAAATAACGGTTGATGTATATGTGCTAGTAGCAAAATTTCCCATCAAGATTGTTACTTTTGGAACTTCAGGGGAAATTTTGGTTGCTATCTTAGCAGCCTTTTCCTCAGCATCTTTACATTTAGCAGCGTCTTCTCTCATCTTCTCAACTCTTTCTCTTTTGGCATCCCTTTGAAGTTTCTTAGCCCTAATCCTATCCTCCTTTTCTTTAAAGGCTTGTAATCTCTTCTTTTCTTCTTGTTCAAAAATCCAATTCTCTTCTTCTTCTAAGGCTTGCATGTCATTGTCTATATCTTCCTCATTTTTGAGGAAATCTCCATACTCACTTGGGGTTGTGGTATGAAAAGTTTGATTAACTTGGATCTTCCTAAAGGAAAGTGAGTGTAGGTGGATTAAGGGATTCTCCCCTTGGATTAAAATTTCCCCCATAAAAATAGACCCCACCCTAGGTGTTGGTGGTTCTGGGAACCCTTTACTCTTACCCCAGAATTCCCATTTGTCCTCTTCTCTAGAAATGCCCAGTTCATTATCAAATACTTGTTCAACAAAAAAACTACCTTGGCCTCCCTCGATTACCCCACCATTATTTGAATTATTAGCAGTATTTATACTATTTACTCATTGTTAGAAGTGGGAGAAGCTCCAACAAGGGATTTGAGGGACTTACCGGATTCAGTAGCTTTCTTCTTCCATAGAGGTTGTTTGTCCTTGGAAGGCTCAGTCTCCACCTTCTGCTCAGGATTCTTCTTTGTGCAACTTTTTGTTTTCCTCATGGTTCCAACCAAGTTGTCAATTTCCTTCTCCATTTTCTTCTAAGATATTATTGTTATACTAGTATGAGAAACTTTAGATTCACCACCCAAAATGCTGGGAAATAAAGTTTGATTATATCATGACTTGTTATTTGTGACCTCAGAGAAGATTTTAAACATAACCTAACACAATGTGACAGAATTGACCAGAAGTTGGCGCATGAATAAAATATGACTTATGTTACTTTGAAATGTGAACCAATACTTCTTCCAACAAAGAATAATAAAACACCTAACTCTAATGTACCAGATCTACACTAGAGACGCTGAAATTTAAGAAAGTTCCCTAGTAGAGTCACCATTTTGTTGGTTGTTTTCAATGAACCAATATAATCCTACCAGATACCTATGAGTTTTCTATACTCAATTCTTGAATATCAACAAGATGATTGGACAACAAACAAGATATAGCACCAATCACTTTATCTCCTACACTTTGGGTTGTGCAAAACCCGAGAGGGTGGTACCACAATGTACACTATCCAATCCTTTTGCATAACTCATACATACATTGCATATTTAAGCAGATATATTCTCACCAATGACTAATAAGATGAAACTATCCAAGAAATTGGCATTTCCTTGAATGAATTATGCATCTTAAGTTGAGAATACAAGACAATACACACTACACCAAATTAAAGAAAGATCAATGATTATTTTAAAAGATTGTTCTTAAGTTAGGGAATTGTAACCATGAGAAAGGCTTAAATATATTAGGATCAGTGCCATTATCTATAGGCTAGGAGTCTAAACAAATTGAAATATAAGGTATATTTAATTCTGAACACCTATGATCTAAGTGATATTGCTTTGCAATTCACCAATCTATGACCAAATTCTAAAGACTACTTATCAAATCCAACCATCTTGCATACGAATTTGTAATTTGATTCAATCATTTAACCCATTCCATGAACCAGAGCTAAAACCAAAGCAAATATCAAAGTATAAAATGATGACAATTAATGAAATCATCTTCGATCAATATTTTCATTAATAAATCAAATACAAAACTAAATGTAGAGACTATAGACTCAGAAAACCTCCATTATCATTCAAATATGTTCAGGAACCATACATTTACAAAATTTTCTATCTAGACTCAAAGCATTTGATAAAGACTTAACATATTCGCTCTATGTTCTCAATTTTCACCTTCTAATTCCATAATTCAACAAAAGACTTGAACAAATGGCCCTGAATTCCCTTTTATAGAATAAGGGAGCAAAAACAAGCCTCAAGCCATATGTACACATATCACATTATAATTGGATCGCTACAAGACATATTCCCTAATTAAGTTATATTTGCATTCTTCAAATTGGAGGGAATACAAATGAGACAAAAATCATTTACAATTGCAGTAAAAGATAGCCCTGCCTTCCAAAAGGAACATGTCAAAAAGAATAATCTTCATTGTTGTCACACCTTCAATCCATTGAGAAAGATGAAAAAATATGCAAAGCAAGAGGTGAATCAGCATCTCGGTCAACATTCTGCATCATCAACAACCAATACTTACCTGTGAAACATACATTTGGTACATTGCGATTTCTGAGGCCAAACCTGTACAATACTTGACCAATTATATGTTTCAAATCCACATTCATAGACCTAGATGAACAACCAATACCCTTCCCCACTCTTCATATTATTCATCAGATGGCCAATCGAAATCGATGATTTCATCCAACTTCTTCCTGTACAGGGAATACTTTGTCATGATAGAATTGGACTCTTTGTCAAAATCTTCCAAAAAGATGATAATAAATGTCAAATTTTCCAAAGTATCATTAAAGGTATTGATGTTGATCTATTTAAAAATTTCATTCACTTGGGAGGCAACGACATCATCCATCTCCCTTTTCCACATTTGCATCATCTTTAATTCACTATTGGTGAGTTGAATATCTAGAAACAATGACAAATCTGCTAGATCATAATGAGCCTTCAGTTCTATTTTTTTCTGCTCAAGTGGGGAAATATATCCCTAAAACTTTTACTCACTGAGTTCACAAACACATGTATATGTTGGAAGTACCTTAGGGTATCTACCCTCATGCTAGCTAGCTCCAACTTCTATAAGCTTCAATCTCTCAGCTCTTGGGATCCACTTGTTCAAGACTAGCATAGCCAACATCTTATCTCTTCGAGACAATCCTATGGCTTGCAACATCGAGTAGTTGGCATGAACACTATTCATTTTGTCCTGGATATTCATATTTAGATGTTTCAAGATAGTATGAACAACCTTTGAGATGTTTTCATACATTGTGTCTTGTGTCTGTTCTGACAACTTATATGTTTCAATCTACAAAAGAAGTTGCTCTCTTGTAGGTTCATTAGATGAACTGGGACCTGATTTGCTTGGTTCTTCTATTGGAAGTGGCTCTTGTCCCACATTATATGGCACCATAGCCAAGGCCTGATCCTAAGGAGGGAATTGGGAAGAAGATGGAGGTAGGTGACTTAAACTGGCCTAACCCTGATCTCTATGCATTTCTTCCCTCTGCTTGTAAAATTCCAACTCAATTTCTAATAAAGCTACCTTCTACTGACTATTATCATATTCATTGAGTAGCTCATGGTACTTGTTCTTAAAGTTATTCCTTTCCAGGGTGATGTTATCCATAGTTACTTTTGTAAATCTAGCCACATTAATAGCCATGTCAGCTACCTCCAAGGCTGGGTATCAACAACTCTCTTCACAAGCAATTTCCCACCAATATATGATGACTCAACAAGTATTGGTTTCTGAGATCCCAGGGACAATGACCAGATTGCTAGTGCATCCCAATCTTCACTAAATGTAGAACCCTGAAGGGCCATTTCCAATTCCTCTTATGTTTGTACTAGAGCTCTTTCAGTCCTTCTTACAACATCTAGGACAATGGCATCAACAATTTCCCATTCTGGTAGTAGTAACATGCCACACTTATTTACAAGCTCTTTTCCATCCTAGGTAGTAATATTCTAAAATTCATCCTTGATAACACTCCTAACATTGGCTTGAAAGACTCTTTTAGGAAATTCTAGATGCAAACTCCTTTCAGTGGCCACTTTCTCTGCATATTCTATAGCTTTGGATCTCCACCAAAAATCCCTAAACACAGATGTTTCAATAAAGGATTCATCTTTCATAAACTCCTTACAAGCTTCAATCCTTAGGTCATCTACACTATTTAGACCACTGATATCAAGCTTTCCCAACCTAAGGCTTCCTTGTCTTGAATTGAGGAAGTTTCTCCTACAGGAGGAGGCTTTCCTTGTTGCATGTCTTTAGGAGTGATAAGGATATCATCTTCATCTGTATCTGAATATTCAACCACTCCTCTTGCCTCAGTCCTTTTTTTCTTAAGAGGTGGTTTCTCCAATAAAGTAGAGCTTTCTGAAGGTGAATCAAGGTCAATTACAGGTAGAGGAACCTACTCTAGAAGTGGTGGCACTGTATTCTCAGAAGCATTTTCCTTTGGTCCCTTAGAAGTGATAGGAGTTGGAAAGGTTTTCTATTCATCCATTGCTTTCCTCCTCCTGGAGTAGATTCTTAGTTGCTTAGGTGGTTGGTAAGTAGGCCTCTCTTCCAATGTCACATTAGTCTCTTCTTCAACCACTCTCACTTTCTATTTATCTATAACCTCATGCTTCTCCCTCAATATACCAACTATATTTTCAAAATTATCCATAACATACATGACCCGACTGAATTCATCATGTATATTTGGCAAAGGGTTATATGTGGGATCCTTCTTCCATTTTTCCTACAACATTTTCCTATAAGCAAGGTATTTAGCTTTCCTTTCATCTTGGTCTGGAAAGCTAAAATTATTTTTGATGACATCTTCAGGGTAATAAAAAACATGCACAAAAGTTCCCAACTTCTTCTCCCATTTTACTCTAGCAATAAAGCCCTCAAGATCATGATTCCTTGGGCACATAGTCTCCAACTTATAAGGTGCCAGTAGATGTACTAATTTCTTCCATGCCCCTTTCACCAGAACATAATCAACAAACAATGTTTATTCTATAAAGAATGATCCCTTCCTCGTTGTATTAGGCAAGTGTGTTGCCTGTGAGGCTCCCAATTGTCTCATGATTTCAAGAAATCCTATCCTCAGTGGCACATCCCTTGGCAAGAAATATGGATCCACACCGTTGCCATAGACTCTTAAAAAAAATTCTATCAGGGTATAAAATTAGGTCTCCCCAATTGTGACTCAAATTTAAATCTGGCCTCATCTCCATAGGCCTCAAAAATTCATGTATTTCCCTAGGGATTCTTGCTGGTCACAAATCAAGGATATCCTTATTCTTGATGCAAAAGCATGTTGAAAAATCACATAATTATATTTCAGATCATCCTTGTCTAGGATCTGGGTCCAATATTGAATAGGAAAATCAATACCTTTTTCCTTCCTCTTCAAAGTTATATCTTTCTCAAAGACCTTCTGCCCTTTGTGCAAGAACATATACATCATTAGTGAATACCACCAAAATTTTACCCACTGCTTCCCTTCTTTTAACTCAACCAAACCTTTATGGAAATGCTTTTCCAAATAAGTGTCATAGTCATAAACTATGTTATAAGTTGAGTGTTGCAGATGTGTGGTTAGATAACTATATTCTCTCTGCAATGTATCAAGTGGACAAAAACCAATGATTTGGCAGAAGGAATAGACAGTCTTCCTGAAATAGCTTGCAAAATAACTCATTGGGGAGGGCTTGTATACTATTGTAACAGTATACAAGGGAAACAATTTTTTCCTGATGACTACCTTGGTATTATTGTATTCCTTTATGATATCATCCATATTTATGGGAACCAAATCCTCACTTCACTCATGCAAATCAAAAATATCTTCAATTTCTTTCTTGTTTATCTTCACCATATCCCTCCCATCAAATGTCCTAACAACCCTATAAACTAGATCATACCTTGAGGTGATATCTTTTAGAAGATCAACATCCATATACACATTGGGAACCACTACTTTCCCCATATCTAACCTCCAAGGATTATAGAGAGGAGAGTCAAGGCTCCTATTCCCAAACCAATGCTAAAAGAGCTACCATCCAGTGTAAGGTACCTCAGCATCCTTAATAGAACATTGTTTATCCATCACTCCCTCTTTAACAGTAAGGCCATGGAATAAAACCTTTCCTTCAAGTTTCTTACTTTTCGAGGAGAGAACAAGTCAATTACATCTTGGGAGAGTGTTCTAGACTAGGTCGAAGGGGCAACAGTTTGTACTTTGGGAGCCATGAATTTTACACAGACCAGGGTTTTAACAAGACAAATTCCAACTATCAACCTCCTAATTCAAACCCTCAACTTAACACAAATGTTAATTCTAAATGATTTTATAGGGCTATAGCTTTTAAGGAAAGAATTAACCCTAATTTAGAGCAATTAAAGCAGAACAAAAAATGCATTCACAGAAAGAAAATTGAAAGACAACCCTAATTTAGAAAACTAAAAAATGCATAAAACTGTGTTTATTGTACTTATGAATTTCAATTGTAAAAACCCTAATGCAGGTCGAGATGAATTCTACAAGTCACCTCCTTTGATTTCTCATATCACTCCAGACATGTCTTCAAATCCAAATTATGCAAGAACTGATCATACACACATATTTTGAGGGCAATTGGGTAGGTTTATGCGTCATTTCTACCATCACTACTCACTCGCATGAAGCAAAACAATTAGAATAGGTGTACTAGCAATTTTGAATGTACACCATTGATCACTAGCTGAGATGGCCCTCTTGAACGACTCAGATTGAGTCAATTACTTTTGAATTTCATCATTTCCCCAACTAGAACAACTTAGCCAATAGAAACTTGCTGACTAGATCCTTCTTCATGTACTTGTGGGCTGCACATGCCAGTAGCCGTAAGACATATGTGGTGACTTCTTATGGGCCTTACAAATTTTAATGAGCCCACATATTCCTTTCATGAGAAGGAGGGGAATGACATAGATTGTTCCCCATCATTTAATCTTAGCCATCAGTTCAGAACCAAGGGCGGTGAACCAAAAAGTGGACACCAGGCCCCATGTCTGTATAGGGACACGTGTCCTCATCTCACTATCCTCACATAACATAATTGGTCATCATTTTCTCTCTACAATTTGGTTGGGTATGACCAGGATCAATCCTTTCTTCTTAATAATCATCATTGATCTAAAAAGCTTCGAGCATTGGAAAAAGTGATGATGGGATTAGAATCTATGATTGTACATGTGTCATCATTTTGCGGACCACACAATGATTAAAGTATCATTACTTGGGACTTACGAGCTAGTGGGGAACGACTGAGATTACACCCCACGATCTGATGATCATCAATCCTGCACATTCGACGAAGTTAGTTGTAAAAGGGGGCCATTACGAGGCTAATAACATTTTACCCTTGAAGGCACATGACTTAGACTTAAGTCACTTACAAGCAAAATATTAAACCCAACTTTGGGAAAATTAAAACGCTTCATAGCTGAATGTGACCAGGTAACTTAAACAAAGGGGCCAATAAGGAATGCATATCAATGGCTCAAGAGACAACTTAAAATACCTGCAATTGGGTAGAGCAAGTCAATGCAAAATTAAAATGTCCAAGGTTGGAATATGAATCATTTGAAAGTAATGTTGCATAAGTAAAACCCTAAACCCTACCTATGGGCAACCTATGACATGATAATACCAAGCTCAAAAGGACCTAAAAGTCAAGAATTTTAGGGATTCCATCACCTTCACAGTAGGAAGAGGTAGATAAAGCAGAATAAGAAAAGATAATGGATGAGATAGTAGCCATTACCCCTGTTGAAGCTAGAAAACTGGTTACAGAAAGTGGAATGATGTTGCTCCTAGGGTTCACACTTACATAAGCTATTACATTGGATGCAATAAGGAAACATCCAAAATCCTCAATATTAGAAGAACACTTTGACAACCGAGTATTTGGACCAGGTTTCGGCCCAAAATTGCATGCTCTTACAATTTTTTCTATGGCACCTAACATAGGAAAACTTGAGGTTGTCAGATCTATTGAAGAAATCGTTGGATTAGTGGTGGTGAAGAGGGCCACAGATATAACCCTAGTTCAAGCTACTAAATTGACTATGCATGATGCCATGCTTAGTGCTGAAACTACACATAATTCTTAAAAGAAATATGATGTGTTTTTAAAATATTACAATATTGTTTTAGATGAATGCAATAAAATGAGAGCCACATCATAGGCTAGTCAATCAATAAGAGCATTTCCCTCACCCTCCTCATCCTCCTCATATTTTTCATCTCAGGACAGAGAGACCTTGGCATTGAGAATTTAGAGCCTAAAGAAGGAGCTACATACAGAGAAGGAAAATGTCAAGAAAGCTAAGGAGGAGACAACCAAGGTGGCAGGGAATATTTTTGATGATATTCTAGAACATAGAGTGACAATTTTTAAATAAGGTTGATATTATGTGGGGTGTATACAAGAGCATCCATGAAGAAAATGCACAATATGTGCAGGTTCAGTATGCATTCCAGAATGAATGGAACATGTGAAGTACTAGGGTAGTTGCACTTAAGGAAATGATGCCTCATATACAGGAAGACCCTAAGGCTCCCACCAATATTCTTGATTTGTTAAGTGAAATCACAACATTCCATGGCAAGTTAGGCATGAAGCTATAGAATAAGTTAAAAATGTTTAGATACATGGAAAAGAGTGGAATTCCAAAGATTCTGGATGACAAAGGGTTGAAAGAGTTTGCTACCTAGAAGGATGAGTTGGGAGGTCTCCTCCCATATTTTAAGGAAGCTATCAGCCTTACAGATTTCACTATTTTAAATATAGCTATAAATGACATGACAGGAATAGAGGTCGAAATAGATACATTTGTCAAGGAGGCCCAAATTTTAATTAATGCAAGGTATAACTAGTATAACACAAAGGTGAAAAAATTGTTGGGTATGTAGAGGCCAACTAAGCACCAATTCCCCCATGGGATTGAGGGTTTGAATGTTTTGAGCAAGATTAGATAACTTTCATTTAGTTTATTTGCTTTGTTTCTTGTTCTTCATGCTTCAAATGAATCTTATAGGGAATGATGGTTTTGATTTGCATAATTGACTAATATTGTATTTGTTGTTTATGTTTGTGCAGGTCTAGATCCACCATTCACATTTTGGCACTAGAAGGAGGGCGAATCTGAAGAAATTAACACATTTTTTGGTGAAAATTCCATTATTTTTCAATTTTTTGTGTGTCTACAAGAAACTATGATGCTACAAAGGTCAAACAGTGTCACTATCAGTCTAGGGGCACTATTTAGCAACATTGTCAAACTTCAAACCGCGATGTTGAAAGCATTTTAACTTGAGACTGGTCAACCAAACTCCAACTTGCACCATTGGGTGAAACAACAATGCAATCACAGTTTTTATTTCTCCATAGAGCACAGCTGGTTTCACCAGAGCGCTACTGGCCTGCTTCAAACTGTGTTGCCTTTGTAGATTGCCCTGCTGGGGTGAAGCAAAAGTCAGATTTCAAGTTATTTTTAACATGTGCTTTTTTTTTATTACCTTTGACTTCTAATTGGTTTTTTGGCTCTATTTTTTGTAGTTTTAAACATTTTTTGTAGGTTGAAGTGATCAAAAGGGAATGGTGGAAATGAAGGAAAGACTTGTTATGGCATATTCTTTCTATTATAACAAGTGTTTTTGAACACTTTAGAAGAAATTGTAATTCCAATCTAAGGATTTTTCTATCTTAAAGTTTTAGGACTCAAAATAAATTTCATTTGGGCTTAAAAAAAACAATAAAAGTGATTAAAAAGAACTTTAGAAACTTACTAGTGTTGGTTTTGGACTTAACAATTGAACAAGAAAACTTCACACTTCATCTTGGTGCTTAAAAAGAATCCATTATTGCTTTTGGAGTTAAAATGAACATGTGTATTTTGTGTTTTGTAATCTCTTTTACAAAGTAATATCATTTAAAAGGTGTATGCACTTCTCTCACACTTCACAGCGATCTTGAGAATCAAAAGTATTTTTAAGATATTAAGTTGTATAAAAGATTACCTCCACACTTCAATTTGGGTTCTTAAAATTGAACAAATTTTGCAAGTGTGAGTTGAGTATATCATGTGTGTTCTCTCTTTGTTTACGTAAAAAAAAATCTTTCAAACTACGGATGTGCTTGCTCTCTATTGTTTACCCTTAGAGGGGTCTCCCTACAACCAATTCGAAGGTGACTCCAACTAGTTTTTCACTCAGACCGGTATATAAATGGATAAGACTAAATTTTTCAAGTCCTCATGGTATGTAGGCCTTAGCCATCTATTGTCTTTCAGAATGGGGTAGTACCATAAAAATTATAAGAGCCCCTAGTAGGATTGATTAAATCCTTTAGTGGCTTGTTGGATGCTCACGAGGTTCCATGTCCCCGATCACCCTAACTAAGAACCAATTTGTTTAGAGGCCCAAATCCTTATCTATTTGTTGGTGCACGAATAATCATTCTAAGTTCATCCCACATTTTTGTGGTTTTTAGTAGATATGAGAAGTATTCCATGGGATTTTCATGGGTATTAAAGCTTGGATGACCTGAGAAGTGTGTGTCGTGGTGGGGAGCCAGTGTGGTCAAGCTTCTAATCATCCATTAAAAATAGGCGTAGCTGTATTTATCCAAGTGGGAACTCAACAAATATTGTCTCTTTATATCCTAATGTTGTGCATCATTTTGGAATCAAAACACTTTGCTTGGATCTAAAACATTGGAAAACAAACATTCAATAAAATCCTCAAAATTTCAAACCCTTTAGGAGGAGCAAATACCTTTGAAAAAATTCAAGTGCTATTGCTTGTCCTACGGATTCTATCCTTAGAGGCTTCTAAGTATTTGAATTTACATCTCAATTTTCTCTTAATAAAGTCAACATTAGGGAACTATTGCCTCAATTTCCTTGATTTCCACATAATGGACTTTGTGGGATGAAAAGAAGTTGGGACATTAGACATTTAGTTTGAAAAGCTAAATCAAGATAGTGTTTGTGGTAAAAGGAATTCATTAAGCAAAGATAAGAGACAATTGAACCCCACAAATGTGTTGTTCCAAATGATTTCCTGAAAGGTCAAAATCCAAAAACCAAAGTCTAAAAGTCTTAGTCCAAGAGCTCTCCAGAAATGTTTGTTTGTGCTTAGGAATTTAGAGAGAAATTTGTCTTCAAATTTTACAAATGTGCATACTCATTTTACTATTGTCAAAATCTAAGACTTTTTCAAAGGTTTGAGTTTCTTGCCTAGGAAGTATAGCATGCTCTTCAATGCCAAGGTCTTGTAAGAAAAAAGTCTTTTTAGGTTCACTTAGGATGAAAACCAATCATTTTCATCCATCCTCAAACATCAATCAAAATCATCTCACAAACAACTCTTGGAAATCTTAAAAAAATCATTCATGCTAGACTTTTGGAAAATCCTCTAGATCAAATCCAAATCATCTTGTTTGATTATATGTGTGTAGATGAATCCTTCTTCACACATTTAGTCAAATTATCAATTCTTGTGAACAAGTCTATCCCTTGATAACATCCACCATCTTGGGTTTTATGATTTCATCATCCAAATCCAAAACAAATCAAATCAAATCCAAATCCAAATCAAATCAAATATAAATCAAAGCCAAAGTCAAAAATCTAAATCAAATCCAAAATAAAAAATCCAAAAGTCCCAAAGTTTAGCATCTCCTTCAAGAATTCTTAAGAGTTCAAAAATTCACACCATCCATCTTTGATTTATCTCATCATCCTCTTTTGATCCTTAATCATCTTAGATTTTCTTTTTTGAGCCTAAAGTTTAGATCAATCTAAAGAGTTAGAGGTTCACCTCACACATTCTTGAAAATTGATCCCTATTTTATGGTTCAAACTAGATCTCAACACAAGGAGAACATGGAAACCAACAAAGAAACATCAACTTTGAGTGACTTGAGTCAAATTGCTCCTGAAATTCATCCCAATAGATCTAGCAATCCCCCACCCAATCTTCCTCTATTACCACAAGATCCTCAAGAGGAACATCAAGTGGAAGACACCACCAATAATGTCTTTGGGATGACCCAAGATGAAATCATTGAAATGGTTCAAAATCATGAAACTCACAGAATTGTCAATGCCATGATGAGACTCAATCCCTCCCAATATATGCTAGAATTGGCAAAAGAAGGGGCTAAACTCCCTTCCAACTATGATGTAAGCACCATTGTGGAGAAACCTCTTGGGATTATGCCACCAGTCTCATTCACACCATCCTTTCAAAGAATCACTCAAACCATCCCACAAACCACATCATCCATTGCTCCAACTCAACCAATGGTCAATGAGGGGAGCTCATTGCTTTATGCTCTTCAAACACATCTCATTGTTAACAACTAAGATTTGGATGCAAAAACTATCTTGGGTCAATCTCTTCCTCAAAATATGAAACACTCATATGTTTCGCTCATCTTTTACAATCCCAATGACCCATCCTCTTTCAACACAACATCAATATATCCTCTCAAAACACAAGTCTCTCTCCCCATGACCTCACAAGGAGAAGGTGTATTATTTGGACAAGGGGGAATCTTTGATCCCTCATCATCATCATTTCCTCAAGAGAACACACCACCCATTTTCCCACCATTTCCACCTCTACCACCAACATCCACACCGATTCTTGGTTTAGGGAAACCCCCTTTACCAATCCTCAATCAAACCAATCAAAACAACTCTCTGATCATAAATCAAACCATCATACTAAATCTGTCAATCATGCCATCGATATCACAACAACAAGTGGCAATGATCCCAACAACACAAGCCATCAACATATCATCTACCATCCCCCAAATACCTCAAAATGTGGTCTCCCAAGAGCCTATAATATCAGTTGTACCATCCACCACACAAATGGTACCTCAACAACCACCTCAAACTCTCATCACAACATCCCACACAATTTTGAATCCTCCACCACCACCACCAAAACCAAACATGACAAACCAATATAACATCACATTGCACGAAGTTCAACAAGCCTATCAAAAGGCACTTCAAAAATTTTGAAATCCATGCAAGCTGCACAATAAGCGCAAGCACAACAAGCTACCCAAACTATGCAAGCAGCTCAAGCTACATAGGTCGCATAGGTTGCCTAGGCTGCACAAATTTCCCAACAAGCTCAAGCTTAGGCTCAAAAACAATATCAATCCCAACAAGCACAAGCGCACGCTGAATACCAGGCACAATAGCAAGTAGCTCAACAAAAATCCTATCAAAAAGCCTTGCAATAGTACCAAGCACAACAAGAAGTAGACCAACTATTAGCCCAACAACAAGCATTATTGGCACAAAAGTAGCAAGACCAACAAAAAGCATTGTTGGCACAATAGTAGCAAGACTGACAACAAGTGTTGTTGGCACAACAACATTTTCAGGCATACCAACAAGTATTGTTGGCACAACAGAGCTTGTAGAAAACTCCCACCAACATACCCAATACTCCAAAAATCACTCAAATGATCAAACCATCTCAAAACATATTCACCCCACCTCCTGATCCACAAAATGACGTGATGACACAAATCAAATTTCTCTTGCAGCAAGTGCTAGACCTCCAATCTGGGAAAACAATAGAAACACCAAGCAATGTGTGCCCCTATCCATTCAACGAGAGCCTTGTGATGGTACCATTCCCAAAGGGGTTTGAAATCCCTAAATTTGAAAAATATCATGGGATGGGTAACCCTGAAGATCATATCAGGGAATTCCAAGTACATTGCATGGAGGTTGCATACAATGACACAAATCTAATGTGATTGTTTCCTTGAAGTTTGGTTGGGCCTACCATGGAATGGTTCTCTAACCTTCCTCCTAGAATCAAAAAGTTCCAAGAGATTGTAGACACATTCATAAAGAACTACGCATTCAACATTGGCATGGGTGTTAGTCTAGAGGAACTATCTGCACTCAAACAAGCTAAAGGTGAATCATTCACATCCTTCTTGCAACGATGGTGATCCAAGGCCAACAGGAGCAAGTGGGTCATGCCAAAGGAGAAAAAACTTTGCACCATCATTTCCAATCTTGAGAAAACCTTGTCCTTCCATCTAAAGATGCAATGTATAACCAAATACGACCATTTGATCCCTAAGGCGCTTAACATCGAAAGAGCCCTTATTGCACAAGGGGGCACACCCACATATCAAGAATATCAAGACAATCACCCATCCACCAGTTACAACAAGAAACCTCACACATGGGTGAATAAAAAAAAATCACTAATGATGGTGTGGTTGATGACAAGGTCATAATCAATGCTCCAAAACAAAACACCCAATCATACCAATAACTATAAAGCAAAAATCAAAACAACAAACAAGCCAATTTGCTATCACAACAACCACCCAATAATCAAGTGGGGCCACCTCTATGAAACAAATATCCCCCAAGAAAAAGTACACAACCCTTGGGGAATCAATTGAATTTGTCATGAAAAAACTGGTACAAGAGAATCTCATTAAAATCCCCACTTATGAGAATTATCAAGAGCCCCAAGTGAAACCACCATGGTACAATAAAAACCACCTTTGTGATTTTCATAAAATAAAAAGGAACACAATGGCCAGTTGCATGAGGCTAAAAAATATAATCCAAGACATTATCGATGATAAGGTCATAAACATTGAACAACCTACAGGAAATCAAGGCCTCAAGATATACAAAAATCCAATGCTCGATCATAATAAAGGGAATAACCATGGAAATAAAAAATATGGAAATGCAAACCATGTTTATGATCATGTGGTCGCATCCCTAAATGAATGGGTCACCATTGTTAACATCAAGGAGCCAAAGCTAATTGTGGAGTCACCACACGTGGCAAAAAAGTTACCATTGTTGGGTCATCACAACCACCTAGGGCATCCACCTCAAATCCAAAATTTGTTCCCAATGGCTACAATGTATTAGACAAACCCCTTCTCATATCTCCATCATGGAGTTACTAAATATCTCATCCGCACATAGAAAAATCCTTGAGGAAGCATTGGCTTCATCCACTCTCTCCACAGATCTTAATATTGACTAGTTCCAAGCTATGGTCAGACACCTCACCACCCCACATCTCCTAATTTTTTCTGATTAGGACTTCCCCACCCAACCATCTCATAACCACACACTCCATCTTGAATTCTTGGTCCATAAAAATAAAGTCAAAATGTTCTTGGTGGATGGGGGTGTAGGTCTGAATATCTATTCTCTCAAGCTAAAAAAGAATATAGGACTCTCAAGATGTCATTGAAAAAGGTAAAGTTATAACAATTAAAGCATATAATGATCAGGAAAGAGTGTCTCAAGGCACTATTCAACTCCCTATTCAATTAGGGCCAGCCATCATGGAAACCACTTGCCAGGTCCTTGACCTTGATTTTCCTTATAATATTCTCCTGGGGCGTCCATGGATCCATGGGATGCAAGTTGTCACATCAGCCTTCCATTAGTGCATCAAATTTCCATATCAAAATCAAGAGGTCATGGTCCATGGTGATCCCGAACCCTTTTATTACTACAAGAACCTATAAGCAAAGTACTACAAAATACCCCAAGTCCCAAAGACTGATGAAGGCCCTTCAACCCCATATGTCGACCCAACTACTTTAGCCTCCACTTTTGAGACAAAGACACCCACCATTCCTAATATCTCTAAAATCAAAGTCATTGTCCAAGACAATGGGTGTGGGGATTACAAAATGAAGAAAGGTGCTTTCGTAATAGGAGAGTTACCTCAATCTCCTAGGTCTCATGAGCAGCCCCAACCAATTAAAACATCATCCCAAACCTTCAAAGTAGACCCCTCTAGATTCAGATGTTGGGGAGAACTAAGTTGGAAAGTGGTAGATGAAAAAGACATATCAAGTTTTTTATACCAAGATGAAAGGACCATGCTTGATCTTCCCATGGATGATAGTAGCAAAGGACTACAAATGACGCTTGGTATGGGCTATAATAGAAACAAGAAACTTGGACAGAATGAAAATGGTCTTCTGGTACCTCTCATTCCTGAGAAGTGTATGAGAAATCTTGGCCTCAGATGCACCCCTCTAAAGGTAACCACACTTGGTAGAGGTGCCTAGTTAAAATATTCAAAACTCCCCCTCAATTATCAGCAATTGCTCTTCAATTACCGGTATTCATAGGCCGAGTCATAGATAACTTTACTTTGGAAATAACTGATGTGTGCAGTAGTCATGAGGAAGACCCCATAACCGACCTACCCATGCTATTTGAAGATTCCTCCCTTCTCATGATTAGTACCTTATCTTTTGAGTCAAACAACCAAACCCATGAGCTAAACTTAGTCTATCCCCAACTCAACAATTATGACCAATGAGGACCGCCAATTCTAGACATGTTTGAAAATGATGAGCCACTCTTAGAATTCATGGGATTGTAGGATACGATACCATATGGAGATCAAAAAGCTGGATTTGACATCGAGCTTGACACACATGCCTATTATAGGGAAATGATTGAATCCTTCAGTCACAAAAGTAAAAATTTGAGAATAATCTCTAGGTCTTTGAGTGAAAACCACACTGTGGCACTCTTCAACCCAAAAATAGTAAAATAAAGGATGTATCCAATGGTGAAAAGCTCTATGAGGTGCTAGAGGATGAAGGATTCAATATTCACCTTAGTGTTATTCATCAAGAGAAGTCAACAACCTTAGCAGAAAGTGCAATCCAGTCAACCTAGGATTATAAGAAATGCCACACATAGCCTTTTATGCAAAGTCACTCTTGACAAAAGAACAAGAACTCCTAGTTGCATTCCTAAGAGAAAGAAAAGTAAACTTTGCATGGACCTAGGCCGACATTCCTAGGCTTGATCTAGAAGTTGTGGTTTACCACCTAGTTGTATATCTAGAAGCAAATCCAATAAGACAAGCTAAGGAAGATGCATCCCCAGATAGCATTATTGTTCAAAATGGAATTAAAAAAGCTCCTAGATGTTGGGTTCATAAGGTCGATTGATTATCCAGAGTGGGCCTCAAATCTTGTACCTATTTCAAAGCCCACTTGGGGCATCCAAATCTGCACTGACTTCAAAGATTTGAAAAAAGCATGTCCCAAGGATGAATTTCCTCTCCCAAACATAGATATGATTGTGGATATGACAGCAGGACATGAAATGCTATCACTAATGGATGGGTTCTTAGGGTATAATTAGATCATTATAGCTAAGGAAGACCAACACAAAACAACTTTCACTTTCACGTGGGGAACATATTGTTGGAACATGATTCCATTTGGGTTGAAAAATGCAGGGGCTACCTATCAAAGGGATATGACACTAATCTTTCATGATATGATTCACAAAAATATGGAGGATTATGTGGATGACATATTGGCCAAATCAAAGAAATGTTGAGATCACATATCAGCTCTAATCTCCATCTTTGACAGGCTAGAAGAGTACAAGGTTAGACTCAACCTAAAAAATTGTGTCTTCGGGGTACAATCAGGCAAGTTACTAGGGTACATTGTATCTATGAGAGGAATTGAGATAGACCCCACCAAGGTCAAGGAAATTCTTGAAATGGAGGCACCAAAAACATTGAAACAACTCAAAGGTTTGCAAGGAAGACTCTAGTCCATCCACCAATTCATAGCACTAGTAGGCAAGGGTATCCCATATTCTCATCTACTCCATAAGGGGGTAGCATACAAATGGGATGAGAAATGTGACCATGATTTCAATAAGATCAGGATTATTTTCTTACACTACCAGTACTCATGCCACCAATTCCAGGCAAACCCTTGATCCTATATATATCAGCAACAACAACTCTTGGCGCTCTCTTGGCATAGCATGATGAAAACAGGAAAGAGAGAGCTATTTATTACATTAGTAGGAACATGGTGGGACACAAGTTGAATTACACATCCATTGAGAAAGCTTGCTTAGCAGTCGTGTTCGCAACACAAAATCTTAGACACTACATGCTAGCACATTAGATAAAACTCATTGCAAAGGTAGACACTCTCAAGTATCTTCTTTCTAAAGCAACGATCACTGGGTGAACAACTAAATGGGTTATGATCCTAATAGAACACGACATTGAGTATGTAGAAAGGAAAGACATTAAAGGACAAGCAATTATAGATCAGTTGGAAAAAGCACCGATATACTCAGAGAACCCACTTGTATCAGAGTTCCTCGATGAGTCCATCTTTAACCTAAGCATGGCTAATCATTGGAAAATGTATTTTGATGGATCCTACATACAAAACAGGTCAGGACCTAGAGTATTCTTCATTAGGACAAAAGGATATTGCATATCTAAATCATACAAGTTGTATTTTCCATGTACAAACAACATTGCAAAATATGAGGCTCTTGTCATAGGGTTGAGAATTGCAGTACAATGGTAGATCATGGCACTAAAAGTCTATGGAGATTCACATCTTATCATCAACTAGGTCAATGATGAATACCAAACCAAGGATGACAAGTTGACTCCATACAAGAAACTAGTGGAAAGGCTCATAATGTCCTTCATTGATATCACATTTGAGTAGCTTCTGAGAGAAAATAACAGAGCAACAGATGCTATGGCAACTATTGGATCGCTATTGGATGTCCCACACAACTTCCCAAAGTAATAATTCCTTGTAGAGTAGCTTCTCATACCAACATTCGAGATACCAGAGTCTGAATTTGTGTGTGAAATCGTTGGTCTTGGTGATCCCTGGTATCATGATATATACACCTACTTGAGAATAGGAGTCCTCCCCACTGATATAACCTCAAACCTCAAAAGAAAATTTGTCAAGAATTCATCTTTTTTTGTCATCTTAGGAGATACTCTATACCATAGGAGCATTGAAGGAACCCTGTTACGATGTCTAAATGTTGAGGAAGCTTTGACTACTTTAATCAAGGTACATAACGACATTTTTGGTTCACATTCGAGTGGTATGACCTTGGCTATGAAACTATTGAGGACTAGGTACTATTGGCCAACAATGGAAAGGAAAGCTCATGACTATGTTCAAAGGTGTTTGTAGTGTCAGAAACATGGGGATCTCACCCATGCACCAACTTAGGAGCTCCACCTGATCATTACACCTTGGCCCTTTTAACAATGGGGGCTCAATCTCATTGGAAAAATCACTCCCACCTCATCCAATGGAAATAAGTTCATCATCACCGCCACGAAGTACTTTGCAAAGTGAGTGGAAGCCATTCCCATGACCTGCATCACAGGAAAGCAAATATCCAAGTTCATCCTGAATTACCTAATTTTTTGCTATGGTGTCCCTCAAGCCATTATCTCAAATAATGAGACACCTTTCAAAAATGAGGATGTTCGAGACCTATGCCAAAAATTCAAAATCCAACATCACTTTTCCACTCTGTACTACCCTCAAGGAAACGGCCAAGCAAAAGCTACCAATAAGAAAATCCTAAAAATCCTAAAGAAAACAGTCAATGATGTTGGTCCTGATTGGCACTTGTAGTTGAATCCCACCTTATGGGCTTACCAAAAAATTATCCACACACCAATAAGTGCCACCACCTTCTCCCTGGTCTATGGATCATAAGCCATACTCCCCATTGAGATTGAGCTCCCATCCCTGAGGATATCATTGTAGAATCTCATCACAGACGAAGAATATTGGGTATCACGGTTAAACAAGTTGGAACTATTGGATGAGTGGTGCATGGATGCCTTAAACCATCTGCAACTCTATCAAAACTATCTCAAACGAAGCTACAACTAGAAGATCAAGAGTCAAACCTTTCAAGTTAGAGAGCTTGTACTGAAAGAGAACTAGAAAAATGTACCAAATCCAGATAGCAAGGGGAAGTTTGAACCCAATTGGTTGGGACCCTTCATCATCACAGCAAGCTACAAGTCAAGGGCATATTAGCTATCAACACCCAAAGGGGAACCTCTAAAGGAGCCTATGAATAACTCCCATCTCAAAAAAATTATGCCTAATCCTACAAGGTGTAAATCCAAAATATCAAAAAATATAAAAAATCCAAAAAAATCAGAAAAAGGGTTGAAAATGGTAAAGAGAAAAAATTGTCCTCTAGTGAAAACCACTTCAGTGGCACTTTGGGCAAGTACCTTGGTGAAAACCTGGAAAACATGTGCCTTGTGTAAATAAGCACTCTCCATCCACTAGGATCTTTGTGGCTTGTTCTGCATCATCTATCCATCACACTTCCATATCTCCATCCATCACCCATCCATGTCTGCATCATAGCTTGTTCCTGTGTTAGTATCATGATCCCTTCTAGTACTACTTGGCCCATTCTCAAGGTCAATTTTTCCTGCCTATATCAAAGTAGTCTATTGCATCACACTGGGGGCATGTTCTGCATTGAATCAAATTTGTGTAAATTCTTGAAGTCTTCCTTAAAATAAAAAAATCCAAAAACATTCAAAACATATCAAAATCCAAAAGTAGGTCAAAAATTCAGTAAGAAAAAGTCAAAAATAGAGTCGTCTTGTCGAACTATGGGTCTCTGAGCTCTGAACATAGGCAAGGTCGATCTTTCATCTTCCCCCGAGACACTTAGGTCAGTCCTTTAGGAGTTCATCATAATAAACTGGCAATCCATACATGTTCATATCTCATCAATAAACAAGTTAATTCTGTATCATCCAAACTACGTCATCTTTGAGCTTAAACGTAGGCAAGGCTAATCCTTGATCAACCCCTAAGACAAAAAATCCAAAAACATTCAAAAAAAACAAAAAACATAAAAAAATTTTAAATAACCTAAAAATCCAAAAACAACCTCAAAACATTGTAAAATACCAAAAACATTCAAAAAACCCCAAAAAATCCATCTATCCCATCCTACTTTTACCCGCAATAAACATCTTCTGCTACGCCCTTAATATTAGTATACATCGGGTTATGAATAGTTAGCTTGTAGCTATCTTAAATCTCTATTAAGTCATATTATAATTAGTATATTGTTATTTAGTTGTTTAGGTTGGCCTAAGACTTATATAGGTGTGTCTAAGTCGGCCTAGGTGATATCCTAGGCATAAATAGGTATATATAGGAGGTTGTGAGTCTTATTTCATCATCAAGTTGTGAAGTGTGTTCTCATTAGAGATATTTGGAGGTTTTCCCCCTCAAAGTGGCTTGTTATTGTTAGTTATTATCAAGTATCTTCAATATATTTCATATCATATTCTTCTATTGTGCAAGTTATTTCATAACAAGTGGTATCAGAGCATGATCTTGGCACCGTAGAGGCAAGGTTTTTTTCTCAATTTTGGAGGTGATTTTGGGAAAAACATATCTTTCATATTTTGGAAAATTTGCTTTTGATTTTTAAATAGTTTTTTAAGAACATATTAAAGAAGCTACAATCCATATTTTAGAAGAATTGGGGCAGAATTAAGTGAATTATTGCAGAATTAGGGTTTCTACACATTTTTTTTGGAATTTGTATATCTCATACATCTTGTCAAGTTGGAGTTTTATTTTTATTGGGTTTTTGAAGGAATACTAAAGGATATTACAGTAAGAAATTTTGAGGAATTGGAGTAGAAATAAGAAAGTTATTGAAAAATTAAATTTTTCATAATTATTACTCTCCACACTGCAAATTTTCTTATTTCTTGGAAAAAAATTTAGGTGAGAGTTATATTGGCCCTAGTAAGCTACAGTAACAATTTCAAAGAATTTAAGTTTCATTTGTGTGATTTATTTCAAAATTAGTGGTTCCCATCATGACGGGGCCTACAACAAGGGGCAAAAAGAATGTTGTCACTCTGTGGAAGATTCCTAATAAGGATGGGGTAACAATAGAGGATATTACTCCTAATGAGGAAATCAATAAGTTCAAGGAAGAAATTTCCTCAATGAAGATGGATATGTGTGACCTAAGAGGAGATATTTCAGACATAGAAAACATGTTAAGCACCTACATGACTGAACCAAGAAAGGAGTTCTCAAGTGATCAAGGTGAAAATTCTAGGTCAGCTACCATTGACACAAGCTTTAGTACTCCTATGGGATCTAGGAATTTATTTCCAAAGGTGGATATGCACAAGTTCGATGGAAAGGATCCTCTAACATTGATAAACCAAATGGAGATTTTTTTTGTACACCAAATCCCAAATGGACAAAAGGTCACGATGGCTTCCCTATATCTAGAACCAGATCAATTCATTTGGTATCATTGGATTTGCACTCATTGAAGGAAAAAGGGGCTCATCGTACCATGGTCAATTTTTATAGAGGAACTCCAAGCACAATATAGCAATAGCATGATAGATAACTTCTTCAGCTAGCTGGCTAAACTTCAACAAATAGGATTAGTTAAGGATTATATTCAGCAATTCCAAAATCTATCTTTACGAGTGGATACAATTACGGAGGAAAACTTGTATGATTTATTCTTGGGGGGTCTCAAGGATCACATTCAACATGAGGTACGCATGTTTAGCCCTCGCTCCATAAATGAGTCTTTTATCTTAGCACATAGGGTAGAGGAGAAGTATTTGATTCCTAAGAAGCAAGGGCCTAATGTGACAAGAGAGAAAGGATATTCAGCACAACCTACTAGGTTGACTCCACAAAAAATTGAGGAGAAAAGAGAAAAAGGGTTGTGTTTAAATTGTGATAGAAAATACAGTTGAGGACATAAATGGAGTGAAAAGAAATTGTTCTATATTGAAGGTCCAAGTGAGGAAGAAGAGGAGGAACCCATACTAGAGGATGAAAGGGAATCAAATGAGGAATCACATGATTCTCAACCAATAATTTCTTTTCATGCACTCTCAGGTTTCAGTGCTCCACAAACTCTCAAGGTGGTGGGGTTCTTAAAGAATCAAAAGGTAACAGTTGTTAATTGACTCAGGTAGTACTCATAATTTCATCAACAAAAAGTTAGCTACTCGTCTAAGTTGTTTTATACATCTAGCTCCATATTTTCAGGTTTTGATTGCAAATGGTGGTATAGTTAGTTGTTCAAGGAAGTGTCATAGCATTAAATTATCCATGGGAGATTATCAACTTGATACCCCAATGTATGTGATATCCATTAGTGCAGCAGATATTGTTTTGGGAGTACAATGGCTTACTACATTGGGAATGATTGAGATGGACTTCCAAGAACTATTCTTGAGATTTCAATCAGAAGGAAGGGTAGTAGAGCTAAGGGGGTTGAAGGAAAAATCCCCACAAATGGTAAGATCACATCAAATGAAAATTTTCTTAAGAAAGGAGTGGATGGATTTGTGGCCCAGCTATGTTCATTAGAAGTCTCTCAATCTAGTGCTCCTACTCATCCAGATTTGCAAGCTATAATTGATCATCACTCAGTTGTTCTTGGAGATATGCCTAAAGGACTTCCTCCTAAGAGGGATCATGATCATTCCATACAGTTAGTTCCAAGGAGCCAACCACCAAACATCAGGCCTTGCAGGTATCCACACATACAAAAGAGTGAGAAAAAATTGTTGAGGAGATGCTAGAGGCAGGAATTATGAAGCATAGCCAAAGTGCTTACACCTCGCCTATGGTGATGGTATGTAAGAAGGATGATACTTGGCACATGTGTCTAGATTATAGAGTGATCAATATGTACACCATTAAAGATAAGTTTCCTATTCTAGTCATTGATGATTTGCTAGATGAATTGAATGGAGCTATGTATTTTACCATGTTAGATCTTAGATCTGGTTATCACCAAATTCTGATTAAGGAGGAAGATATTTGTAAGACAAAATTTCAGAATCATGAGGGTCATTATGAATTTTTGGTGATGCCATTTGGTCTTACCAATTCACCATCTTCATTCCAAAGTTTGATGAATTCCATTTTTAAGTTCTTGAGAAAGTTTGTGTTAGTATTCTTTGATGATATATTGATTTATAGAAAGACTTGGGAATAACATTTGCAACATGTGGATCAAGCATTACAAATACTTGAAGGTCACAAACTCTATGCTAAGCCATCCAAGTGTGCTTTTGGTCTTACGTAGGTGGAGTATTTGGGACACATAGTCTCACATGAAGGAGTAAAGGTGGACCCTAACAAAATTAAGGCTATCATGGAATGGCCTATTCCAAAAACCATTAAGAAACTAAGGGGTTTCTTGGGATTGACAGGGTACTATAGAAGATTTGTAAATAATTATGGTTGTATAGTAGCACCTCTCACCACTCTATTGAAGAAGGATTCTTTTCATTCGAATGAGTCTACCAATATAGCATTTGAGAGATTGAAGGAGGCTATGTGTACAACTCCAGTGCTTGCCACTCCTGACTTCACCAAGGAATTCATTGTGGAATGTGATACTTCTAGAAATGGGATAGGAGTAGTGCTCATGTAAGAAGGTCGACCAATTGCTTTTAAGAGTCATCAATTAAAGGGTAAGAATCAACTAAAACCTATTTATGAGAAGGAAATGCTAGCAATCCTCCATGCAGTTAAATAATGGAGGCCTTATCTATTGGGTAGACACTTCAAGGTTAAGATAGATCATGATAGCCTAAAATATTTTTTGGAACAAAGACTATCTTCTGAAGAGCTACAAAATGGGTCACTAAGATGTTAGGATATGACTTTGAGATTGTATATAAGAAAAGGAAAGAAAATATTGTAGCAGATACACTTTCAAGGAAGGATGAGAAAAATGAAGACTTATTGTGTGCCCTTTCAATATTACAAGAAAATTGGGTGGAGGAAGCCAAAGTAGAGTGGCAAAATGATGTTGCGACAAGTAATCTCATCAAACAATAAAAAAGTGATCGTAGTAGTTCAAATAAGTTTTGTTGGAAGGGAGATACTCTTTGGTATAAAGAACATTTGTCTCTCTGCAAGAATTCCACTCTTAAACACAAGATTCTCACAGAATTGCATGAGTCTCCAGTGGGTGGTCATTCAAGATTTTTGAAGACATATCATCGAGTCAAGCAAGATTTTTTTGGGAAGGGCTAAAAGGTGATGTTCAAAAATTTGTGGCTGAATGTTTGGTTTGTCAAAGGAATAAAGGGGAGACAATTAAGACACCAGGTCTCTTGCAACCCTTATCTATTCCTAGCCAATGTTGGGAAGAGGTATCCATGGAATTCATCATAGGGCTTCCCAAATCTAAAGGTCATAATGTCATCATGGTAGTAGTTGATCACCTCACTAAATATGCACATTTCATTTCATTATCACGTCCTTTTACAACAAGTGTAGTGGAATTTTTTTTTTGGAGAATATCCAAAAGCTACATGGTACACCTAAGGTTATTGTTAGTGATCATGATCCTATCTTCACTAGTCACTTTTAGAAAGATTTATTCTCATGTTTGGGTACTCAATTGGCTCATAGCTCTTCATACCACCCTCAATCAGATGGGAAAACTGAGGTTGTTAATAAGTGTTTGGAAGGATATCTACGTTGTTTCACTTCAGAGAAACAGTCTCATTGGGTAGATTGGCTACCACTTGCAAAATGGTGGTATAACACTTCTTTTCATAGCTCATAAAAAATGTCTCCATTTTTGGCACTTTATGGATATCATCCTCCTTCCATCACATTATCAATAAAGATGTCACCAAGAGTTTAGGCAATAGAAGACCACTTGCTTCATCAAAAACAAGTACTTTCAAGACTCAAGGAGAATTTAGCCATGGCACAAAATTGAATGAAACAATAGGTAGACCAACATCGTAGTGAAAGAAGTTTTGAAGTTGGGGATTAGGCCTTCTTGAGATTGCATCCTTATAAGAAAATATCAATAAAGCAACAAAAAAGGAATAATAAGTTGTCTCCAAGGTATTATGGTCCATACCAAATCATGCAAAAGATCGGTAGTGTTTCCTACAAGCTAGAGTTTCCACCAACAACTAAGATACATCCAATTTTTCATGTTTCTTATTTGAAGAAGGTAATTGGGCATAATATTCTCACTCAAACAACACTACTAGAGCTCGATGAAGAAGGAAGAATCATTTTGGAACCAGAGTGCATTCATCAAACACGTACAAAGAAGCTAAGGAATAGAACTCTCACTAAGTATCTCATCCAATGGAAGAATTTACCAGTTGAAGATGCCACATGGGAGGATGAGGAGTTCATTCAAAAGAATCCAAACTTGATTGGCAATGAGGACAATGCTTCTTTGAAGAATGGGGGCATTCTACGCCCTTAATATTAGTATACATCGAGTTATGAATAGTCAGCTTGTGGCTATCTTAACTCTCTATTAAGTCATATTATCATTAGTATATTGTTATTTAGTTTTTTAGGTTAGCCTAAGACTTGTATAGGTGTGTCTAAGTCGGCCTAGGTGATATCCTAGGCATAAATAGGTATATATAGGAGGTTGTGAGTCTTATTTCATCATCAAGTTGTGAAGTGTATTCTCATTAGAGATATTTGGAGGTTTGCCCCCTCAAAGTGGCTTGTTATTGTTAGCTATTATCAAGTATCTTCAGCATATTTCATATCATATTCTTATATCGTGCAAGTTATTTCATAACATCTTCTCATAATAAATCATTGTAATCCTCAACCTTTGGTGAAACAGTTAGAAACAAGTCTAGTAGGTCAAAAGTGAAAACTCAAACATCAAGGTTTCAAGTCTAGGTCAGTAGGTAAACAAGTTGGTAAACTATTTGTATCAATAGCCTACCATCCAGTTAATCTCACAATCATCTGATAACATCATGTCCTAGGATGAATCCTTCCTACAATGCACATCAACATCAGGCATCATCGTAGTTTAGTCTTGGCTAGCGGTATGAAGAACATTAGCTTGTTTGTTTACTTGATCTTTGTCTTTTGATTTATCTTATTGCGCTCATTCCAATGACCTCTCGATGATGTCAAAACAAAGGGATTTAGAGAGCAAGGAATGGGGCAATGATCATTATCTTTTATCTATTGTTCTTGTTGAATATTCTTGTAATATAACCTTGGTCATGTGTTCTTTTTTTGGTTTGTAGGGAGTGTGTTTTAGGTGTCTTGTTGACCACATATGAAGGCTTTCCTTTCTATGTTTTGGTCTGAGATATTTGGAATATTTGAACTGCATTTTAAATGAGGTTTCATATGTCAAGTATGAACAAGAGTACTCCTATCTGATTGTCGAGTCAAAGTCCATCACACTAGGTGCAACACCATCCTGGTTCTGTATACCTTGATGCATCATGCCTATGTGTGTTATCAAACATAAGGTAAGTAGCCCTTTAAAATCCCAATTCCTGATAAGCAAATCATCATCATCATATCTAATAAAGTCTCGTAGATCATGAGCTTGTTGGATCCTCTTGTCTTCATCTCATTTCTTCTATTTTATCTTCATGATAACATGGTGCCATGACAGTTAAATCAAAAACATCACTAATGCATCCATCCTGTATCCACAAACTGTCAACATGTTGCATATCATCCATATCATATCATATAGAGAACACTGATCATATCACATGCATTGTATTTCATCATCATAATATAGGTTGGTTATTCTAAGCATCTCATAAACCATACATTTGCATTCATTGCATAGACACATAAGCATCATCATATGCTTCATCATATCATTATAAGAGCATTATCGTATCATATGTTTTCATAATCATATACATTGCACCATCATATGCATCCATACATGCATCATCGTATCATACATGAAAAGGATACTGAAAAAGAAAGGAATATGTCATAACATCTCATACATCACATGATCATAACAATACATCATCCATTAGGGGAATAATATAGATATGTTAGTCTAAGCATAATAAAATAATTTGCATATCATAACATCTATATCCATACATCCATACTCCATAAAAAGTGCATAGAAAAGATACTAAAAAAGAAATGCATCCATCCATCCATAAGCATAATCATACATCACATTGCATCGCATAAAATAATACATACATCACATCACATAAAATAAAGTCATATAGCATATAAAACATCGCATATACATCCATCCATCATGCATAAATAAAATAGGAAACATCTCATAATCAAATCGATCGTACCATATATATCAATAATGTAACTGTCATGGTAAAAAATTAGGATCAAATGTGATGTGTATCAATCAAATGTATACAATTCCCATGGGGCTATAAAAAATGGAGCTTGTGGATCTCAAAAAAAAAAAGTGTTTCTGATAAAAAAATGTGTGAGTTAGCCCTAATGGTTGCTCCCCTCACCCGCCTACCTCTTAGGCTGATCTTGCCTGTACCTTGCTGGGAAAACTCTAGCACCCGAGCCGCTGGAGGAACTTCCTGTTAATAATGAGCTCTATAATACTCAACCTCCCACATAGTGTTGTGGTACATTTGCGTGGGGACTATCCTACCCTGTGTGCTCTCTAGCTACTAGCATCTTCCAATCTCCTATGCCAACTATAGTTCTGTCACCTGCCACTATTGTACAGCCTGATCACACTCTATTGTAAGGGCCTGGACCTACTTCCTGGCCTAGTCCCTCTCCATTGTTAATGTCTACACCTGAGCCTAAAGCTATTGTATCAAAATATTTCTCTAATCAGGAAGAGGTGGTGAAGGTGGTGGCGATGGTTGTTGATCCCTCAAATGCGGCTACTAGTCTCTGGGAGCATCCCTCTGCTGGTCTCTTGGTCCCCTCTAATCCTAATACGGATTTGGTTGGTGTGGGGGTGGTCCTTCTCTTCATCCTCCATCTTCATCTCCTCCTCCTCCTCTTCCCCACCCCTATCCTGATATTCGACATTTGGGTCTCTACTATGGGAGTACTGTCCCTGGGACTACCAATTAGACTGGAGGCCTGAACTAGTCATTGTAGTCCTATGTGGTACCTGGGTCTATCTTCCCCTGATCATAAGCCTAAGGCTTGGCTACCAGTTTTTTAAAGGAATCAATTGCATCCTTTATCAGGATTGTTTGACCCCATATAGGCTCTCTGGTGGACTGAGCAAAGATGGCCATGTATTGATCATCTAGCTTGTCCTGCACATCTCCAAATTGTCTAACTACTCGGTCAGGAAACTAGTGCTCAATTATAGTGTGCTCACATCCCTACATGAGTTGACCCTACCTCACATAGAAAAGTTTTTGATCATCGTCATACCATGCAGGCACTTGCAACCAAGGTCTCCAGGTAAATGTGGTCATCTCATCGATAACCCTCTGCAAATGAGGAATGCCAGGTTGTCCTGTGTGGGAGAATGTAAGGCCACCCCTGTATCACCAAACTATTGGGTTGTTAGGCTCCACATCAACCACTGTGACTCCCAATCGAAGCATGACTATGTGCTCCCATGCCTAGATGTGGAGTGTGACCCTTGCACTAATGGCTCTGTTGTCCATGTATGCGAACTCCTGCAAATCATGATAAAGTGAGGCCAACATCACTGGCCCCCAAGCAAAGTAGCACCTCCTGAAGACCATCTGCTCCCAAGCTAGACCCCACCCTGGACAAAAATACCTATCTTGCTGATCTGGAGCTACAAGTCCTAAAATAATAGCTACACCAATTAGTCAAAATGTTGACACCTAACCTCTATGGTGCTCAATCTCAATCTAACCCTCGACGAAGACATTCTCATCCATCCCCATAATCTCATAGCACACATCTGTTCCAGAGTCCATGTCATATATCACCCTCTCATCATGAATGGGCAATCAAAAAATCTGCTAGATGTCCTCCAATGTGACGGTCACCTCATCGGTGGGAAGATGAAAGGATGACGTCTCACTATGCCATCATTTGGCTAGTGCAGTCATCATGGCTAGGTGAGTCTTAATGGCATGCACATATACAATGTACCATAGACTAATTGCTCCAAGGTGCTCCTGAAGCAACTCGTGTAGTCCGATCAACCTGCTAAGTATCGAGGATCAGTACTTGCATGAATGCACAAGCTCTCTGTCCTCTTGCATCCATAAAAAGCCACAACATCAAGTTTCATAAAATATTTGGATCCCGTTTGAAATTTTCACAACTGAAACAAAAAAGGCGTCACTATCAGCAAATGAATCATTGTTTGGAAACTCCAAACTACGTCACTGGAACCCCCAAACTGCAAAACGCATCATGACATCATTGTTTGACTGTGGGCTTGTTTAACCTAAAAACCCTAATGACCTAACTGGATCGTGGTGGCACCATTTGCATATGCATTAGCCTTTGGAGGTTGAACCCTAAATCCTAAACTACAATGTGACGTCGCTCATCGCAATAATGAAACTCTTTGAAGTTGAGCGTTGCTGATTTAACCCTTTCAGTGGCACTAAACAGTGCCAATAGACTTTGTGACTCTTCAAAGTGTAATAAATGCACACAAAAATTGAAAATGCAAGGTGGGTTAGGGTCACATACCAGTGGTCCTACGCCTGGAAGTCTCTAGTAGACTCAAACTTGCTCGAAAATGTGTCAAGGAAGCACTCTTTGTGCCATCTCACATGAAGGTCAAAGCTCAAAGCAATGAAAAATCTAAGGGTTGAATGTGCAAATGAATTGAAAGTGACCCCTCGAAGGCTATTTAAGCATGAAAATTAGGGATTTTGACCTGTTTTAGCCATCAAACTAGGGTTTTGTGCCCCTGATCCCATTTTTTCCCAATCGGAGCTTGTTTTGCATCTTTTTTCCATGTTTTGGCACATTTTTTGGCATCCTAGAGCCTTTTTGGACCCGTCAGGCAGATTTCCTTTTTTTCACAAGATCACCCAAAAATCTAAATTTTCATCTGATCTCTCGAGGGGGCAGTATACCAATGTAATTCTTCTACTAGAGTAGTAGTGGGGCATTCGAAAAAATTGATTTTTTTTTTAATTTTAATCTCGGTAGGTTTATTCTTTGAACCAATGCAGTAGGTACATTACTTCAAAGTGGGGAAAAATGTAGACACACAAAATAAACTATTGATCTCATACACCTGATCCTAATTTACTAACACCAGTTCATCCTAAATCATCTCCTTTGCTAACCATTTAATCAAATAATCTTTATTCGATTAAATTCATCACATTTCATCTTTTAATTAAATAAATCAATTTTATCTGATTAAATCGCTATCTTCAATTAATTAAACAAATCATTTGTTTAATTAATCCTAATTTCCTCTTTTAATTAAATAAATTAACTTTATTTGCTTAAATCATCATATTCTCCTCTTTAATTAAATAAATCAAATTTATTTAATTAACTTCTAAAGTTCTTCATTTAATTGAATAGATCAAATTTATTTAATTAAATCACTAATATTCATATTCCTCTCATTTTGATTCAAATAAATCTAAAAATCTAAGTCAAAGTTTCAAATCAGCTAATCTCCACCTAAGTTAATCAAATCCTGATTAATCCTAACACTAATCTATCAAATCCTCTAGATTTTGCAACTTGCACAAGTAAATCAATTTAATTGATTTATTAATTCCTCATTTTCATTCAAAAGGGAATCAAGTTGGAATATTCTTCAAATTTGAAATCTCCCTCCCAAATGTCTTATCCTCCAACTTGGCATTTATGACTCGTACAAGTCCTTTTTCTTGACCCAAGTGGCAATAACTCCTCTTCCATATCTCCCTCCAACATGGCACTTCTTCAAATTCAAATATCCACCTAATAGCATTTATTTACACATTCATCAAAATGTGCTCCACTCCTCTCCACTAGCATGTTGACAAGTGGCATTTTGCTATTGGCTCATGTTTAGTCCCACATTCATCCTTTTTGCTCATTCTTCCATCCTTCTATTCTATAAATAGAAGGTTGTTTTACTAATTTGGGATCCACAATCTTAGGCATTTGATCCACAACTTTATGGAAAATCATTATCTTCATGTTTTGAGCAATTTCATCCATTATCATCCAAGTTTGATAGTTTTCATCAATTTCATAGCTAGGTTATGGAAAATTTTATCAAGGAGCACCATTGATCATCATCAAGCTTGCAAGGAATTGGGAAAGGGCTATTTTCCACATCAAAATAGCACCAATTCCCCCATGGGATTGAGGGTTTGAATGTTTTGAGCAAGATTAGATAGCTTTCATTTGGTTTATTTGGTTTATTTCTTGTTCTTCATGCTTCAAATGAATCTTATGGGGAACGATGGTTTTTATTTGCATAATTGACTAATATTGTTTTTGTTGTTTATATTTGTGCAGGTCTAGATCCACCATTCACAAGTGTGAATTCTAGTTTGTAATAGGAATAATAGTTTTATAGTAGTAATGGCATATGAATGAGAATTGCAAATTCTGGAACAATTTCTCTCTTGTGTATTTTGTTACTCAAATCATGAATAAAATGATCAAGGATCTTGTATTTGTCTTCAATCATTTCAGTTGAATGTATATCTTTGTTTCTACTTTAGTTCAAAGATATAATTAAATGCTTTGATGAATGTTACCCAATTTTCACCTACGGGCTCAATCAAGAAGGATAAATTATGTTTCAGATGTTCTTGAAGGCCAAATGGGACATTTGCATCAAGGGTTAGGTCATGCATCTGATGCTATTTCACAAGGAGGTCTACTGGAAAGCTTCGCCATAGTCAAATTTGGCATAAAACTCATCAGAGAAGAAAGTCGGCAAGACCCTCTTGATTGTCTTGCCGACTAGCAGTGCGTTCTATTTGGGCTGAGTGTGCCAGTTGCCAAGACTTTCAGATCGCCATGAGTTTTATAACTCTCTCTGACCAAGTGATGTCTCATCGAATGTTTGGTGCCTTTGGTATAAGGTTTTTATTCACTGTGAGGTCTGGCCGACAACAAAGAAGTCTTGGTGAAAGAAAGGTGGGCCTCACTGAGATGTATCACCAAAATAGAATGCCTTCGGCGTAAGATGGTGGTCTCAAGGAGATGTCCTACCGACCAAGCAAAGTCTCCCCGAAATGAAATGAAGTCTTGCCGACATAGCGATGTCTCCCCGACAACAACGAAGTCTCGGTGAAGGAAAGGAGCTTGGCGAGAGGTCTTGCTGACCCATGGGAGTCTCATCGAGAGGAATGATCGGAGCTCAGGGAGAGCGAAATGCGCTCAGTGTGAGGTCTTGCTGAACCGAAGTGTCTTGCCAAATGGATATTTGAAGTCGGTAAAACTCCTAGCCACAGGGTTTGAGTTCAACATGATGTCTCAGCGAATGATGGTGGTCTCGCTGAAAGATTTAAGTTCGGAAAAAGGTCTCACCGACATAGCGATGTCTCCCCGAAATGAGGTACGCTCTCAGCGAAACAAAGGAGTTTGCCATGATGTCTCGGTGACCAAGCAGAGGTCTCGGTGAAAGTTTTGACTTGATATCAGGTCTCGCTGACTAGGTAGGGTCTTGCCAATATAAAGCAAGCTTGTCGAGAGAGTTTAACATTGGTATATCATCTAGCCAATAGGGTGATGTCTTGTTGAGGAGGTTGCACTCGTTGATAGAAGGTTCAATCAGTGTAATGTCTCACCGACCGAAGGTGGTCTTGCTGAAGCAGAATGAATTCCCCATGATGTCTCACCAGCCCAAAGACCTCTTACTAAAATAAGTGAGCTCAGGTAGAATGGAGGAGTTCACTATGAAGTCCGGCCGACTTGGTGGTGTCTTGCCAATAGCAATGGATCTATGATAGGCTTTGGTGAGACCTCTGGCCGACAACGATAGTCTTGGTGAAATTTTTTTTGATATCGATATAACTGAGGCCGCTCGCTATGAGGTCATGCCGACCATCGTATGTCCTACCAAATGCTACTGCGAGGTCTAATCACATCGAGTAGACACAATTAGTGTCTCACCAACATGTGATTCTGATGAATATTTTTGACCGCCCGAGGAAGCTTGTATGACATATGTTCATCTAATCGGAAGAGGCTGCAGGCAAGCCATGGCAGTTTGACTGATGAGAGGAAGATCAATAGAGAGAAAGCGACATGGATTTGCTCTGAGCCTAGGAGCATTCAAAGCAACTCGGTAAGGAGGTTCGAAGGTGGACACGAAGACCAGGAAGTTAATGTTGTAGTTGTGAAAGATAAAGAGGGTCATTCCTAGAGCAACTCTTCACCGACATGGATAGCAGGGATACACTTGAAGGCAACATTAACTGCATTTAAAAGATCTAGGGGCAGATTTTTCTGAAGGTGGATATTTTTGTAAGCCCTAGGGGCTGACATCTCTTTTGTATATATGGAATTTTTGCCTCTTTGTAATAGAGTTCTCCTGATGCTTTTTGAAAGTCTGTGACTTCTGCAATCCTTTCCCAAATTAGAAAACTTCTGTAACTCATTTTGGAGCATGACATATAAAATTTACCTTGATTACCATTGATGGTTCAATTTTCCTTCTGGTTCTTTTCAAAATATTGTGCATTTTCAGGTGATTGATCAAGCTACTTCATGAAATCTTTCTTTTCCTTATAGCTTTGTCTCAAGTTAGCATGCCTTTCTTTGCAAAAGTAGTATTATGTAGGTTACAAACTATGTTTACTTAATTGCACATGAGCTTTTAATTTGTGAAAATATGCTTTTCCTTCTTGAAAGTGTGTGCATGTCAAACCTATTTGTGAAATACTTATGCATAATCTATAGTAATAGCTTGTTGTGCAGTCCCATATCCATCATAAGTATTCAAGTGTAACTTGAGTGTCTCATTGTTCTTGTCATTTTGGTGTATCACCATAGGACTTAATTTTCATTTTTATGCATTCTCCTTCTCCCTTTTCCTTACAAGATCAGTAGTTAGGTGACACCATAGGAAGTCGACCTTCTCTGGAGGTTGACCTTTGTTTACAAGAAACCCACATCTTTAGAGGTCTTCCCATGTTACACTAAGGTGTTGAACATTAGGTTCAACAAGGGTGCAATTTCAGGAGATAACAATGAAATCATAGGTTTGTGTGATGAAGTATAATGATTAATAAGTAGTTTTTGTTTTGTAAATCTTGAGTTGTCTTATTGCAAAGCAGTATCACAATAGTCTTTGAATGCTAGGTCTAATTACTGATGTATTGTAGTTTGTTGTAAATATGAATCTGTCACTCATGGATAAAACACTAGTCTATTCATTTGGTTATCATTGATGTAATTGAGTCAATCTTCCCTATCAAAGAACACAATCTTAATGAAAATAACTTACATACCTTTAATTACAATAAATTTTTATGAAGTACCACCTATTCCTTGCTTTAGATAGTAATTTGTTAAAGGATCAACCAAATTCTTGAAGAATTCTATCTAATTGGTAGCTTATAGGAATGTATCTATTATTCACAATGTTCATGGTAATTTGGAACAAGAGTATCATTTAAAACATTTTAAGGATCACCCTCTTGGGTCTTACAGATCCTAAAGTGTAAAGGTAAAGCCTAGCAAGCTTCTACCTGTTCGTTGGCCAATCCTCATCATTGTTGGTATTGAATTATGGAAAATTCAGAGGCAATTGTTGAGATTAAGTTTGGTTCTTAAAAAATAACCAACAACATCAATGCATTAAGTTACCATATAATGGAACTAAAGTGACTATATTAGCAGACCCAAATCCCTTTGAGCATTACATACTCTCACAGAGAAATCCTAGCCTTTCAAAGCAATTTCTTAACAACACTACCTTCCATCTTCCTCTGTAATAGAAGAGCCTTCAGTACTACCACATCTCCCACTCTCCCAGAAATCAAGGTTAATGTCAAACATTTTGGAGTCAGATAATATGAGTTGCAACCATACCTTCCAGAGCTCAAACCACTACAATCTGCATCCCAATCATTTGATGTAAATGATAATCCCATGTTTAATCAAGACATCTATAATAACCTACTTTTCCAAAATGGACCTATGGAGAATATCCCAGAGCATCCTTTTTCATTCTAGGATCATATTTCTTCTAGTCCACCACATGGGCTACCATCTTTTTCTCTCGAGCATCCTGGGCTAGAATATGCATCCACATATTTTTCTTCTACCAATATTTCATGCCAACTCGTTGAGGGCGAGTGGTTTACTTTTGATATTACCTATGATAAAAATGATGGTTTTGGAGAATACATTAATGGCATCACTTAGCATACACACAAATCATACATCTTTTCCATGCTATCAAAATCATCTAGTTTCATCTATATCCTATACTTGAATCAACAACTATTAATGCAAAAGCATATGGTTGTAAGTCAAAAGTCAAGAAAGAGAAATCATTTATTAAAAAGATATACAAGGTCAAAGTAGAAAAATAAAGATCAAGAAAAGTCCTTAGAGAAAAATAAAAATAAAAAGTGCTTGGATAAGAAAAAAATAAAAGTAAAAAGTAAAAACAAGCAAAAATTGATCTCCAATCATTCCTTATATACCCACAATAACTGGGGGCATATGTAAAAGAAAGTCATAGCGATATGAGCTTGTTGATCCAACATTTTTATCCACAACATAATTCCACAATCTACACAATTTATCTGATCCACCTACATTCATAAATCCATCATATCATTCTATCTCCCTTGGTGATGTCACTCAATGTACCTTTGATGATGACCCCTGTTAGTGTAATTAATTTATTATTACACTAGCATAAGTTAACTTAGGTCTTGCATTTAATTAATTAAGTCATAGGTTGCATTATTAGATAAATCATTTAATAAATAGAGAAATATTCCCTTCCATGTTTGTAGGGATAAGATTCCTTCTAGAAGATGAGTTATCCTTCTAGAACTTATCTCAACATTTAATAATCATTTAGATAGGGCTCACATGTCACATGTTGTTAGATTATAACACTTGGAAACATCTCATGCATCTTAGGTTTTCCTTCTTGCCTATATAATCAGGCATCTTGTTCATTTGTGACATATCAATATCAATCATATCATCAATATAGAATCTTTATTTAACATTCCATAGTTGCAACACTTCTCTATGTGGTTGATTATCTTTCATGGCTAAGGTCCTTTATTGAAGTTTTCAAAGCTTCAGGGGTTGTATATCCAGAATCTCAACATGGTATCAGAGCTAGTCCATTGAAACATCAACCCTTCATCTAGGAAGTTGGAGTGCAAGATTCTTGTAGGCTTGGAGTTTTATGTTGCAAGCTAGTTGGTTCTACCCGGGAGCCAAACTAATTTCTGGTGCACATCAGGCTCTCTCCGACCTCTCCATTGCATCTAGAAGGCCTCAAAACCCATAGATCGCCTGCTCATTCGTCAAAATAAGAGACATATCATCCGGGAGCCATTGAGATATCAATCTAGGGTTTGCATTTTTTGTACTATCCATACAATTTTGGAGAAAAAAATCCCCCTTTCAGTCCTCCATCATGGCAAATTTTTTTTAGAAAAATCAAAAAAGAAAAATTGGCTATTTTTGGGCATTTTCTTCCTATAGTATTGGCAAAAATTTAATTTCCTGTAGTGGGCGACCTGCATTTTAATTGCAGTTGGCAGAAATATATTTTATCAACATATATATTTTGTATCTTCGGTCAGCATATAATATTTTCTATAGAAATTATATCGGTGTTTTATTTTTTTTATTATTTTTGAATTGCAAATATTGCAATATTCAAAAAATCTTTAGCCGTCAGCATACACCATTGCACAATCTTGTTAGCTAGGTCACATCACTTGACCTCACTCTGAGTCATCCTCACATCAGCACGGTTGTCACTTCTCCCACTGCCGACATCGACCACCTCACCAGAGTCTTCTTCCTAGTGTCTGTTTGACCGACCACCAGCTTCCATTGGTGACTGTTCATCAAAGCCCCTGCCACAGACTTTGCTCTGCCCCCGGTCCCATCAAAACCGTGGGCTCCGTCGGTTGTGCCTCTAATCTCGCCACCCTGGAGCTACTCCGTCGTCGCCTATTTTTTTTGCTAGCCAACCCTGCTATCATATCAATGACCGAGGGCTTTTTTTTTAGCCCCAGGTGCTATAATTTTGCCCCTATTTAGCCTACAGGCCCTAATAGGGCAGATTTTTTCAAATCGCCATATCTTTGTGCCACGGTATTGAAAATCGGCAAACAAGATACTATTAGAAAGGTAATTTAGTCCACTTTCTAGTGGTGCCATTAGTTCTACAAAATTTTGGTTGCAAAAAATTCTAAATTCAAATGAAGTCAACCCTTCATTTTGGACTCAGAGGCACATATCTTCTCATCAGATTGTCGAATTTCAGTGATTCTAGTGGCATTTGGGAGATATTTCAGTGCTTTTTTTATCAGTCCACTCACTTTTTTTGGTTTCAGCTCTAGGTATATTCTATTTTTTTTTTTGCAATTTGGTGCATTTTCCTGATTCCTGAGACATCCTAAAGCTTGAAGAAGAATTTCTTGATCTCGAAGGCATATTTTTAGTTGCATATCTATTTGGAAGTCTTTCTTTGCTATTGAAGGTCAGTGTATTTTTTTTTGTGGACAAATTTCATTATGGGGCTTGCATATTATTCTCCTTTGACTATGTTGCACAAGGGAAACTATAAGCAGTGGTGAGATAGGATCTGCCACCATCTCCAATCACTTGATCTATTGCCTCATATGTATGGTATAGTTCCTCATCTGAGTGAAGGTATTCATGAATTTTCTTGGAGTTGCAACAGATACATAGTTTTGGAGATCATTTCTATGCAAGTTGATTGTGATGTTTTGAATGCTATTGATCATTGTGATTGTCCTCACATTCTTTGGACTAAGATTTGGGAGATCTATGGAGATTCAGATACTTCACCATTCCTCGATGGTCATGATTTAAAATTTCATTCTTTAAATCAAGTAACCCATGATGATATTGTTGTGCAGGAGGTTGATTGCCTTGAATCTTTTGAAGAGGTTGATAAAGTTCCCTCAAGTGCTTCTTCTCCATTAGAGACTATTGGTATCCCTTCACATTCAATGATTCCTTGTCTAGATTCATTGATTAAGGCTTCCACTACCATCATCTCTATCCATCAAGACACCTTCAATTTTCCAGCCTTGACATCACAGGATGGCTTCATTTCAGGTATCACTAACTTGGCTACTTCTATAGGTTTGGAGGAAATTATTGAGGGGATATCACTCCTCTATTCAGATTCCACTTTGGAGATTTTCTTGAGTCTCCTCATCTTTCTCTCTCGACCTTGATTGGGTATTCAAAGAATATCTTGGAGGCAATTGTTTTCCCTTCAGATATTTCATGTATGAGACTTCTTCCCTATCATTCCATTCAGGATTTGAGGTATCTTTAGTATCTACCATTGGATTGGCTTCAACCTTATGTCAGTGGTTTTGAGGACACTTCATTCAAGGGGGGCTATCAAGTTTCCATCACATTCCTCACATCTCAGTCCTTGGATATTGTTTAGCATCAGTTTCTGCATCATCCTGGTTTGTCACCCTCTTCATTGTTTGGGACTATGACATCTTCATCTTTAGGCAAGGAGACATTTGAGCAAAGTTCAGAGACATCATCATCAACATTCTTCTTTTCTTCCTTTAATTCCTATCTGGAATGGGAAGCATCACTTCCCTTGCACTTGGTTCTGTTTCTTCTGAAAGGGAGACAAGTTGTTTGTCGACATTGGATCCTATTCTGTCTTCAAACACTTACCATTTTTGTAGGGATATCATCTTCTGGGGGGGCTATATAGTCTCTCTTTTTCCCTCCTATGGGGGGACTATTACATTGTATCCATGTGATGGATGGTGTACTTGGGGGGTATTTGGGAGTCCTCCATCCTTCCCATCCTATCTCATTTTTTTCTGCATCATCTCCTTTTTGGAGAGGGGTTTTGTTCCCACTGGGTTTTCCCCTTTTCTCCGGTTGTGGGATATTTTCTGCATCTTCATGTACATGGGTACCTAGCATGGCCTCGTAGCTGGGACCCATCATCATCATCATCTTCTTGCATAATCATTGCATTTCCTCCCTAAGTTGCACTTATGGGGGGTGTTAGTGTAATTAATTAATTATTACACTAGCATAAGTTAACTTAGGTCTTGCATTTAATTAATTAAGTCCTAGGTTGCATTATTAGATAAATAATTTAAGAAATAGGGAAATATTCCCTTTCATGTTTGTAGGGATAAGATTCCTTCTAGAAGATGAGTTGTCCTTCTAGAACTTAGCTCAACATTTAATAATCATTTAGATAGGGTTCACATGTTGTTAGATTATAACACTTGGCAACATCTCATGCATCTTAGGTTTTCCTTCTTGCCTATATAATCAGGCATCTTGTTCATTTGTGACATATCAATATCAATCATATAATCAATATAGAATCTTTATTTAACATTCCATAGTTGCAACACTTCTCTGTGTGGTTGATTATCTTTCATGGCTAAGGTCCTTTATTGAAGTTTCTGGAGCTTTAGGGGTTGTACATCCATAATCTCAACAACCCCTTGATGTGCTCTAATCCATTGGTTGTCCAATATCCTCTTCAGGGGAAGTACGATAGTCCATGTAGTGCACATTCTATTGACCATACTTTAGCTTCTCCTACCTACACCATATCACATTCCTCATCCTTTGTTTCATACAATTTATATCCATCTATTAGTCATCAGCCTATGTCTCCTGAAGAGCATCCACCATGATCACAACATCATCAAATTCCAATAAAATGTCATCTTGATGAAAACATGGAAAAAAGTGTCTTGTGTGATATCCTAAAATAAAATAAAAATAGAAAAATAGAAAAATAGAAAAATAAAAACTAAAGAGAAATAATTTGTCTTATAGTGAACCATTTTAGTGGCGCTTTGAATAAGTACCATGGTAAGAACCTAGAAAATAGGTGCCATGTGTATTCAATCTTTGCTCTACCATTTATCACTATTCTATTAGATTCCATTCATAGAAATAATCAATCAAAAGATCCATCATAATAAGCTTTCTCACCCCTCTCATGGCCTGAGAATGATTGACATTTAGTGTCAACCGCTTACCATATTCATCCCTTTCATAATAACTGGTCATGTACCTGATTGGGGGCAAGTCTCAATCTGAATTTTCAAAAGGATCTTAGACATGGTATCAAAGGGCATTATCACAATAAAATCCAAAAACATCCAAATATTCCTTGAAAATAAAAATAGTCATAAAATTTCAAATAAGTCAAATAAAACATTGACCATCAAGCATGTGCTAAGTCCATTCCAAATAATTGAACTACATAGCCTCTATGCATGTACATAGGTAGGACTATCATTGATGAACCTCTAAGGACTAGGTCTATCCCTTAGGTCGCACCATAATAAAATTTCTATCTAAAATTCATATTCCATAATAAAACTATCCCTTGTCAAGAACTAACATGTTGAACATGTGCAGTTTTTTGCACACATGCCCTGTTGAAAGCAGGGACCCTCTTTCGCTTCGTTTTTGGTTTTTGGCCCTTTCTTTTGAGGTTTTGTCTTATTTAGGCATGTGCTTAAAAGGTTTATTTTGATTTCCTAAGTGTCTCCCCTGGGATATTTATTGAAAATCCTAAGTTCTGGACAAATTTTGGGTTTTGGGTTGGATTCAGGATTTTCCACCCTAGTCAGTTTTCCCAGATCCCGCTTGGACTTTGAATAGACCCTATTGTTCAGGAATTTTTAGTATTCATGGATTTCCACGTGGGCCAGATTTTCTCAGATTTTGCCTTGTCATCGGCTTCCCTAGTTTTCTGATGTCATATCGATCACCCTGTATTTCGCTGATAAACCTTCCTAAGTTCACATTGGATCACTATGATAGTATCGTTCCTCACACCGATAAAGTCTCCTATGTTAGTCGCTGAGACAAAGAGGATTCGTCGAGACCTCACCCTGTAAGAAAATCTCTCATCAACATGCATTTTTTTATGTGCATTCGGCATGACAAGCCCTATTCGGCAAGAGGTCATAGCGAGCTCCTTTAGTTATACCGATAGTCATTAGCTTCGCTGAGACCTTGCTAGGTTGCCAAGACCTTTTGGTGAGCTCACATCTCTTGCTGAGGCCTTCGCTTTAAGCAAGACTACCGGTGGTCACCAAGACCTTATGGTGACCCCCTTTCCTCGCGGCGATGCCTTCCTTTCTTGGTGAGCTCTGCCAATGGGACTTCCTCTTGTCGGCAAAGCAATGCACAATCGGCGAGACCTCTGGCTGAATTCCAACCTATCGCTAGTCGCCGAGACACCACAGCTTTGCTGAGACCTCATATCGAAGAATTTTAAGTCTAGCCAAAGTGTTTACTGGGACTCGAGAGTCAGTGAGACACAGGGATTCACCAAGACCTTACCCCGACTACCCTTTGGTCATATCGGTGCATTTGCTATATCACTTTTCACTGAGATGTTACACCGAAACCACCTGGTCTTACCGAAAACTTTTCCGATAACATCCTTCGGCGTGACTTCGCAGAAGTCGCCAAGACTTCTCAGCGAGATGACTGAATCTTGCCAAAACCTTCGTTCCTAGAAGCTGCATTGGTTCATAATTTTTCCTTAACCGTGGATTTCCGTCGAGTCCATATTTCTCAAAAATTTGCCGTCTCCCTGATTTTCTGAATTTGCACTCTAGCGCGTTCTTCGCGGAAATCCATCCCTCACGGATTTTCCCAAAAATTGATGAAATGTAAAGGAATATGGAATAGCATGATATGTTAGTGATTTTCAATGCATTTTATGATTTATTCAAGCTATCTTATGATCTCCCATGTGGTTTATTGATTGATCATGATCAGGTTTAATGGTTAAGTAGGTGTTTCCTGGTTATTCCGTTGGAATCCGATTAGTCTGGAATTTCCCAAAATTCCTCTCTAGCCCAGATTCCGCAGATGGTCTTCAAACCCAAAATTTGTTGTGGTCATCTCATATGAAATTTAATAACACTCTAGCTATATGAGATTCATTCTGACGATGTATTGATGAATTAACCTTCCCTTTCCTGTGGTTTTTACTATGATTTCCATGTTGAGTTCAAGCTGACTCTAGCACAGCAACTAGGTCCTTGATGTCTAGTGTAGAAAGGATCAAAATGGACATTAAGAGCAGGATTCGTGAGAGAGAAATCACTGCAGATTAGGCAGGAAGTGTTGAGGAAGATTTACAAGCAAAGAAGGTAGATTGATGACACTCTAGGTGGTGTATATAATGGCTCCATTGCCTTATTTGAGATCATGACTAGGCGAACGAAGATTGCTCCCAAGTATTTGAGTCTGGAATAGTTGAGAAATTGGTGGTAGGATGATTACGCACCACTTAATGATGGTTCTATCTCTAAGCACCAGATGGATGATGCAGCCACCTACCTTGCAGTTATTGACAAATACCTAACTTATAAGGTGGATTGGGATAAGTTGGTCAAATGGTCAAGAGAAGAGATTAGATCTATTGAGAATTGACTTAGGGTTTTGCCCCTGCCACCAGTAGCTAACTTGGATGGGGCATTCTTGAAAGTACATGAAGAGCTAGATCGGAGTGGGGATAATGGGGAAGGGAGCTAATGATAGGTTGCGGTGCGATTTGTGCTTCCCTATTATCTTTCCGCGCATTGGTCCGAACTACATTGCGGATCCCAGGCTGACTTGGATGGGACGTGCATTTAATGCTTATTTGACTAGCCGTGGGTTTCTCTTGACCGAGTTGTTGTCCCATTAATGTTGCGAGGCTCTTGGTGGGCCAACGGGGTTTCTGGGGGAATTCTATATATTGGGCATTTCGCCTCATTTGTAAGGGCTAGATAGTTAGAATTTGTAATTAGAACATAGAGATTGATATAGAGCAGAGATGGTTAGAAGTAGAGCAAGTTAGCAAGTAGGTATTCTCAAGCAAATATTGTAATAGAAAGCTGGAATTGTTGCTACAGTGGACAATGTGAATAAAAGAAATAACATTGTGATTTGGTGCCATACTTGTTTTCTCTTCTCTTGCATGGTTCTTGTTATTTCATCTTTAAAATTTCTTTGAGGAAGTTAATATTTAGATTAGATTTGATTTAATAATGTTTGTGATTTGATACTTGAATGTTGCAAAAATCCTTTAATCCATACTTTTTGCAACCAACTAATTGTTAGTTCTTTACAAAGTTAGCCTAGACTTCATATTCAGTGTACTTAGTTCGATTGTGAGGATTTGTTCATTTCAACTGCAATAGGGTTGTTGAATGAGTTTCCTCAATTGTTGATCATTCCTGATTATGAGGTTGAGTTTGAATGTTGCATTATTGAGCCTTATTTTGCTGAATATAAAGACATTTTTTTGTTTCTGAGGACTATTGCCATTACCTTGTTGCTTATTCATACCCTGAAGAGTCAAGTAGGGGTGGGTCTCAGTGCACCTTGTCTGATGATGAGTGGTTATGGGTCTTTTGTACGTGGTTAGGATAGTTTGCTTTAGAATTAGTTTGTTGTGGTTAGTTTGGGTTTTCCTTTGTTTTGTTTTGTTTTTTGTTTTGCTCTTGCTTTGGGGGTTTCTCTATTTTCGTCTAGGTGTGTTGCACTTGCATGGAAAATATATCATTATCTAGAATTTTTCTAAGTATTTCCTTGGTGGACTTTAGTCTTGTATCTTGGAAGGATGGTTGAAGTCTTTGCCATTGCCAATAGTCTTAATGTCAGATTTATAGAAGATTGATCACTGGTTTTGATTTGAATTGGAAGTATTCTGAAAATATTATATCTCTCATACATCTTAGGAATCCTGATGGTACTATAGGAATCCTTGTGAAGTTTTGTCATGTGAAAAACCTTATTTCTACTTCAGCACCACTATGTTCTTAGCCTTGAGTGTGAGCTTCATTGTTCATAGGTTGAAATGAAAGTGATATATAAAGAATATCAAAAGAAATAAAAATGAAACATTGATTATCAAAAGAATAAATTCAACTTATCAGGGGTACCTAAATATCTCTATTGGGGCTATGGATGCCTGCCTCATAGTAGAGTTATGTTCAAGAGAGTCACAGTGATAACCTTGTCGGGGCTATGGACGCCTGACTGGAAGCGAGGCCCTATCTAGGTTGCTTTTGAAGTTAGAATCCTTACGTAGCCTGACTTGACTGAACTTTATTCCTGTAGTAACCTAAGGAGGGAAATGAACTCATGTGCACACACTTGGATTTTCAGTTTATGGAAAATTTCATCTATCCTTTAGTTTTGATTCTTTAAAAGTTTGCATTTTGACTTGTTTGTTTGATGGTTAGACTGAAACCAGAGATTCTGGGTTCTTGATTCATGTTCATCATCAAATTCTCTAGAGCATTTTCCCAGTAGAAGTCACCATTTGTTTTGCATTTTTTCGCACACACGCCCCGCTGAAAGTAGGGACCCTCTTTCGCTTCATTTTTGGTTTTTGGCCCTTTCTTTTGAGGTTTTTTCTTATTTAGGCATGTGCTTAAAAGGTTTATTTTGGTTTCCTAAGTGTCTCCCCTGGGTTATTTATTGAAAATCCTAAGTTCTGGACAAATTTCGGGTTTTGGGTCAGATTCAGGACTTTCCACCCTAGCCGGATTTTCCCAAATCTTGCTTGGACTCTGACTAGACCCTGTTGTTCAGGGATTTTTAGTATTCACAGATTTCTGCGTGGGCCAAATTTTCCCAAATTCCACCCTATCGTCGGCTTCCCAGGTTTTCTTATGTCATATCGATCACCCTGTATTTCACTGATAGACCTTCCTAAGTTCATATTGGATCACCATGATAGTATCGTTCCTCACACCGATAAAGTCTCCTATATTAGTCACTGAGACAAAGAGGATTCGTTGAGACCTCACCCCGTAAGAAAATCTTTCATCGACATGCATTTTTTTATGCGCTTTCGGCATGAGAAGCCCTAGTTAGCAAGAGGTCATAGCGGGATCCTTTAGTTATATCGATACTCATTAGATTCACTGAGACCCTATTAGGTCACCAAGACCTTTTAGCGAGATCACATCTCTTGCTGAGGCCATCACTTTTGGCAAGACTATCGACAGTCGCCAAGACCTTATGGCGACCCCCTTTCCTCCCGGTGACGCCTTCCTTTCTTGGTGAGCTCTGCCGATGGGACTTCCTATTGTCGGCAAAGCACTGCACGATCGCCGAGACCTCTGGCTGAAGTCTAAACTATCGCTAGTCGCCGAGACACCGCAGCTTAGCTGAGACCTCATATCGAAGAATTTTAAGTCTGGCCGAAGTGTTTATTGGGACACAAAAGTTGGTGAGACATAGGGATTCTCCAAGACCTTACCTCAACTACCCTTTGGCCATATCAGTGCATTTGCTATATCACTTTTCGCTGAGACAATACACTGAAACCACCTAGTCTTGCTGAAAACTTTTCCGATGACATCCTTCAGTGTGACTTCATGGAAGTCACCAAGACATCTTAGCGAGATGACTGACTCTTTCCGAAACCTTCGTTCTAGGAATCTGCATTGGTTCAGAATTTTGCCTTAACCATGAATTTCCATTGAGTCCGAATTTCTCTAAAATCTGCCGTCTCCCTGATTTCTTGAATTTGCACTTTGGCTCGTTCTTCATGGAAATCTGTCCATCACAAATTTTCCCAAAACTTGATGAAATGTAAAGGAATATGGAATAGCATGATATGTTAGTGATTTTCAATGCATTTTATGATTTATTCATGCTATCTTATGATCTCCCATGTGGTTTATTGATTGATCATGATTAGGTTTAATGATTAAGTGGGTGTTTCCTGGTTATTCCGTTGGAATCTGATTGGTCTGGAATTTCCTGAAATTCCTCTATGGCCCAGATTCTGCAGATGATCTTGAAACCCAAAATTTTTTATGGTCATCTCATATGAAATTTCATAACACTCTGGCTATATGAGATTCATTCTGACGATGTATTGATGAATTAACCTTCCCTTTCCTGTGGTTTTTACTATGATTTCCATGTTGATTGCAGGCTGAATCTAGCACGACAGCAGCTGGGTCCTCGATGTCTAATGCAGAAAGGATCAAAATGGACATTAAGAGCAAGATCCCTGAGAGAAAAATCACTGCAGATTAGCTAGGAAGTGTTGAGGAAGATTTACAAGGGAAGAAGGTAGATTGATGACACCCTAGGTGGTGTATATAATGGCTCCATTTCCTTCTTTGAGATCATGACTGGGCAAACGAAGATTGCTCCCAAGTATTTGAGTTTGGAACAGTTGAGAAATTGGTGGCAGGATGTTTATGCACCACTTAATGATGGTTTCATCTCTAAGCACTAGTTGGATGATGTGGCCACCTACCTTGCAATTATTGACAAATTCCTAACGTATAAGGTGGATTGGGATAAGTCGGTCAAACAATCAAGAGAAGAGATTGCATCTATTGAGAATCGACTTAGGGTTCTGCCCTTACCACTAGTAGCTGACTTGGATGGGGTGTTCTTGAAAGTACATGAAGAGCCAGATCGGAGTGGGGATTAGGGAAGGGAGCTAATGATAGGTTGTGGCGTGATTTGTGCTTCCCTATTATCTTCCCATGCATTGGTTCTAACTGCATTGTGGATCCCAGGCTGACTTGGATGGAACGTGCATTTAATGCTTATTTGATTGGTCATGGGTTTCTCTTGACCGATTTGTTGTGCCATTAATGTCGCTAGGCTCTTGCTGGGCTGACGGGGTTTCTGGGGGAATTATATATATTGGGCATTTCGCCTCATTTATAAGGGCTAGATAGTTAGAATTTGTAATTAGAACATAGAGATTGATATAGAGCAGAGATAGTTAGAAGTAGAGAAAGTTAGCAAGTAGGTATTCTCAAGCAAATATTGTAACAGAAAGCTAGAATTGTTGCTACAGTGGACAACGTGAATACAAGAAATGACATTGTGATTTGGTGCCATACTTGTTTTCTCTTCTCTTACATGGTTCTTGTTATTTCATCTTTAAAATTTCTTTGAGGAAGTTAATATTTAGATTAGATTTGATTTAATAATGTTTGTGATTTGATACTTGAATGTTGCAGCAATCCTTCAGTCCATACTTTTCGCAACCAACTAATTGTTAGTTGCTTTGCAAAGTTAGCTTGGACTTCATATTCAGTGTGCTTAGTTTGATTGTGAGGATTTGTTCATTTCAATTGTAATAGGGTTGTTGAATGAATGTTCATGATTTGAAAATCTTAAAACCTCTGAAGATTGCACTGTTCTCTATAAGATTGTAGATTTATCTGGGTCAAATAGAGATCAGTTTTGAAGGATTGGTCCATTTGAGTGTTGGTTACTTTCATTGTTAATCTTAGGAGTAGTATTAGATTTAGAAATCTCTTTGAAACCCTTGTCCTTTTTTTATTTCTTTGATTATTGGGTTTGATCTAGGATTAAAGTATCATCAGATTGTTAGATCCGATAAAATTGATTTAGTATCTTGCTTGTAGTAAGGTCCCATTGTGATTACCAACATTTTCACATTTTATCATTGAGTTGTTTATGCATTGTCAAGACCTGAAATTAGAGACCTTGGGGTTATCTCTTGAGGCTTGCTTATAGAGATTTACCTTTCAAGAGAGATAGGATATTACATTTTGTCTGAGTTGTTGTTGTGCAGAAAACACCATCAATAGGATTGGTGCTAAAAGGAGGGCCTGAATAAGCAAGCTGGATCAATTTTTGAATGCCATATCTCCTGAGAGATTCAGAAGAAGAACAAGATCCGCTCTAGGAGAGGAAGAGTTTCAGGAATTACTAGACCCTACTAGGTCAAGAAGGACCAACAGAAGGGGAGAATCATCATCATCCCATCCACCTCCCTCATCCCCATCATCCCCATCTTCATCAGGCTCATCTGAGTCTGAGGGCATTCCCAGTCCACAACCTCGGCCAATCATAAATCAGCCATTACCACCCCACCTCCACCAATGGCTTTCCTAGCAACCAACCCATATCCATTGAGTTTCGCCAATTGCAATCCTATGCCTAAAAACCCTGAACACTTTTATTCAAAATTTCATGTCAATGATCCAAATAGGACTGCAGAGGAGCATATTAGGATTTTTAAGACTACCCTTAAGGATAGGGGAATTAATCATGAGGATGTTGCATGTAGACTTTTCCCATTTTCCCTTGGAGATGAGGAATTTTGTTGGTATAACCATCTTCCTACTGGTTCTATCACTACTTGGCTTCAGCTGGAGATTGCATTTTTATAGAAATTCCAAATCCCAATCAGTGCAAATGAGTTACTTTTGCAGTTTATTGGAATCAAGAGGGAAGTAAATGAACTGATAGTGGCTTTCAATAATAGATTCCATAGGGCTTATGCTAGGCTGCAAACCCCTTATTCTATAGACGATGCCTCTACTAGGGAGGTTTATTATGAAGCTTTGGATAGTTTAACATCTACTTTCATCAAGTGGAAAGCAAACCCTCTTGGTAGCTTATTTGAAGCTTATGATGTGGTTGTTAAGGTGAGTACAGATTTGAGACAACACTTGTCTGGACCCTTGGCTAACCAAATACCTATGATGAGTTTAGTCCCTCAATCACCCTTGGTTTCACACCCAGGTCATCCCCTGAGTTAGGCTACATTCATGCCAAATTACCATCCAAATGTGAACCAGCCTGCATTCTATTATCAACAAGCTAATATACCTGGTTACTTAAAGAACTTTGAGATATTTAATCAACCCTTGAACCATGGGTCTTAGGATGTTTATATGCAGAATTTAGCTAGTATAGTTCCTCCATCAAACAGTGCATACAAGGAGAGGTTGGATGCACTCACAGAGCTAGTTGAGAGGCTAAACACTAAAGTAACTTACCTAAGGCACCAAAATAGTCAATCCCATGTAGCCCAAAGGGGGATTCAGTCCAATTATGATCAAGGCAATATGGATATGATGCAGGCTCAAGGGTAGGATTTTGATAGAGAACAATATCTTGATAGAGGTCATGGAAGGCATCCGCCACTTCAAAATAATGGAGAAGCCTTAACTTCTCTGGATCAGCCAAACAATCAGGAGAAACCTAGTGAAGTTTATCTAGAAAAAATAGCTCTTTCAGGATGGTGTAGGCTTCATAATACGAATCAACATTCTGAGTTAGACTGTCAAGAATTCTAGGCTACTGTATCCATTTTTCAGTCGAAGGTTCAACATGCCAGTGGTAGTTTGAGCGGAAGGGAGATAGTGCCATCTAATCCTTATGACAAATCAGTCATGGTGGTAAATCATGTCCCATTTCCAAGAAGTGAAGAGAATGAACTAGAAGAAGAACAGGATAAAGGTGTTGAAACAAGGTATGTATACAATGAAGAATCTATAGTTCAATCCTTTGGAGGTAATGAGGATAATGATAATGGCCCACCAAATGAAGAAGAATATACAACTGAAGAAGTTCAAGTATTCCATCATGTGTCTACTCAGTATTTCACAAATGGAGGACAATCTAATGCTAATAAAGGAGGAAGCATTGAAAGTAGCAGGGATGAATTGATAGATAGCTCTAAGGGAAACTGTTCTACCATGACTATAGAGCAAATAGGGGAGTATGTGGTCAAAGAACTCAAGAAAGTCAAAGTAAGTCTCTCTACTCATGAGTTGTTAAAGGATCCTACCATTAGGGGTGTAGTACCAGGGTCTCTTGAAAAGGATACTTCAGTCCATATTGATGCAAATATTTTTAAGGAGGTATTCCTCTCTGAAACAAGTTTGGGAAATTATGTACTGACAGTTGACCCTCAGGGCTGGGAGACTGAGGAAATCCTCATGTTATATGATATGCCTATCCATAAATCTGACAATGTTAATGCTGAGGCAGTCTTGGAGGAGGTTGAGCTTTTGATTGAGGAGTCTCAACAACTTGGTAATGAATGTTCCCTGGAGCAAATTGTGGGATTTGATATTGTGGGTAAAGAAGCTACTTTTCCTGAGGGTTATAGTTGCAATCCAGAACCAGAACAAATGCCAATAGGGGAGGAATTTAGGGAGTCCCTTCACTCATCACATTCTGTTGATGAATTCAGTAAAGAAAATTCACATATTTCATGTATTAATGACAAGATGGCTATGGATGTACAAGAAAACCCAAATGGTGTTGAGAATAACAATGTTGTAGCCATCACTAATGAGCTTGATTATCCTACTTTAGGTAAAGATGTACTTGAAGATTAGTCTATGAGGCCTCCTGACAAACATCATGATGGGGAAGTTACTATGCATGATGAGGCTTTTACATTTTCAACATTGTTCCCTCGTGAAGAAGGAGGGATATTGCATCATCAGTGGAGACCTCTTGACGACATAGATATCAGCTCTTCACTATACAAGAATTATGAATACCACATTCAGTCTACAACAATACAAAATCAGGTTGTTTCTTTCTTTATTGAAAATTTTGAGTCTTATCAATTTGATTATGGAGTTTTAGGAGAGACAACTTGCATATGGATTGATCATGGTTTCAATGAGTTGCCTCAATTGTTGATCATTCCTGATTATGAGGTTGATTTTGAATGCTGCATTATTGAGCCTTGTTTTGCTGAATATAAAGACAAATTTTCATTTCTGAGGACTATTTCCACTACCTTGTTGCTTATTCATACCCTGAAGAGTCAAGTAGGGGTGGGTCTCAGTGCACCTTGTCTGATGATGAGTGGTTATGGGTCTTTTGTATGTGGTTAGGATAGTTTGCTTTAGAATTAGTTTCTTGTGGTTAGTTTGGGTTTTCCTTTGTTTTTTGTTTTGGTCTTGCTTTGGGGGTTTCTCTGTTTTCCTCTAGGTGTGTTGCACCTGCATGGAAAATATATCATTATCTAGAATTGTTCTAAGTATTTCCTTGGTGGACTTTAGTTTTGTATTTGGAAGGATAGTTGAAGTCTTTTCCATTGTCAATAGTCTTAATGTCATATTTATAGAAGATTGATCACTGGTTTTGATTTGAATTGGAAGTATTTTGAAAATATTATATCTCTCATATATCTTAAGAATCCTGATGGTACTATAGGAATCCTTGTGAAGTTTTGTGAAGTGAAAAACCTTATTTCTACTTCAGCGCCACTGTGGTTCTCAGCCCTGAGTGTGAACTTCATTGTTCATAGGTTGAAATGAAAGTGATATATAAAGAATATCAAAAGAAAGAAAAATGAAGCATTGAATATCAAAAAAATAAATTCAACTTATCATGGGTACCTGAATATCTCTATCGGGGCTATGGACGCCTGGCTGGTAGTAGAGTTATGTTCAAAAGAGTCACAACAATAACATCATTGGGGCTATGGATGCCTGACTGGCAGCGAGGCCCTATCCAGGTTGCTTTCGAAGTTAGAATCCTTATGTAGCCTGACTTGACTGAACTTGGTTCCTATAGTAACTTAAGGAGGGAAATGAACTCATGTGCACACACTTGGATTTTTAGTTTATGGAAAATTGCGTCTATCCTTTGGTTCTGATTCTTTAAAAGTTTGCATTCTGACTTGTTTGTTTGATGGTGAGACTGAAACCAGAGATTCTGGGTTCTTGATTCTTGTTCATCATCAAATGCTCTGGAGCATTTTCCCAGTAGAAGTCATCATTTGTTGTGTAGTTTTTCGCACACATGCCCTGCTGAAAGCAGGGACCCTCTTTCACTTCGTTTTTGGTTTTTGGCCCTTTCTTTTGAGGTTTTGTCTTGTTTAGGCATGTGCTTAAAAGGTTTATTTTGATTTCCTAAGTGTCTCCCTTAGGTTATTTATTGAAAATCCTAAGTTCTGGACAAATTTTGGGTTTTGGGTCGGATTCAGGATTTTCCACCCTAGTTGGATTTTCCCGGATCCTGCTTGGACTCTGGCTGGACCTTGTTGTTAGGGGATTTTCGATATTCACGGATTTCTGCATGGGCCGGATTTTCCTGGATTCCACCCTGTCGTCTACTTCCTGGGTTTTCTAATGTCATATCAATCACCCTGTATTTCGCTGATAAACCTTCCTAAGTTCATAGTGGATCGTCATGACAATATCATTCTTCACACCGATAAAGTCTCCTATGTTAGTCGCTGAGACAAACAGGATTCATCGAGACCTCACCCCGTAAGAAAATCTCTCATCGAGATGCATTTTTTTATGCACTTTTGGCATGACAAGCCCTATTCGGCAAGAGGTCATAGCGGGATCCTTTAGTTATACCGATACTCATTAGCTTCGCTGAGACCCTGCTAGGTCGCCAAGACCTTTTGGTGAGCTCACATCTCTTGCCGAGACTTTTGCTTTTGGTGAGACTACTGGCACTCACCAAGACCTTATGGCCACCCCCTTTCCTCCTGGAGATGCCTTCCTTTCTTGGTGAGCTCTGTCGATGGGACTTCCTATTGTTGGAAAAGCACTGCACAATCGGCGAGACATCTGGCCGAATTACAACCTATTTCTAGTCGCCGAGACACCGTAGCTTCACTGAGACCTCATATCAAAGAATTTTAAGTCTGGCCAAAGTGTTTACTGGGATCCAAAAGTTGGTGAGTCATAGGGATTCACCAAGACCTTACCCCGACTACCCTTTAGTCATATCGGTGCATTTGCTATATCACTTTTCGTCGAGACATTACACTGAAACCACCCAGTCTTGCCGAAAACTTTTTTGATGACATCCTTCTGCATGACTTCGCGGAAGTCACCAAGACTTCTCAGCGAGATGACTGACTCTTGCTGAAACCTTCATTCTGGGAATCTGCATTGGTTCAGAATTTTTCCTTAACCGAGGATTTTTGTTGAGTATGGATTTTCCTGAAAATTGATGAAATGTAAAGGAATATGGAATAGCATGATATGTTAGTGATTTTCAATGCATTTTATGATTTACTCATGCTATCTTATGATCTCCCATGTGGTTTATTGATTGATCATGATCAAGTTTAATGGTTAAGTAGGTGTTTCCTGGTTATTCTGTTGGAATCTGATTGGTCTAGAATTTCCCAAAATTCCTCTCTGGCCTAGATTCCGTGGATGATCTTGAAACCCAAAATTTGTTATGGTCATCTCATATGAAATTTAATAACACTCTGGCTATATGAGATTCATTCTGACAATGTATTGATGAATTAACCTTCCCTTTCCTGTGGTTTTTACTATGATTTCCATGTTGATTGCAGGCTGAATCTAGCATGACAGCAGCTAGGTCCTCAATGTCTGATGCAGAAAGGACCAAAATGGACATTAAGAGTAGGATCACTAAGAGCAAAATCACTACAAATTAGGAAAGAAGTGTTGAGGAGGATTTACAAGCGAAGAAGGCAGATTGATGACACCCTCGGTGGTGTATATAATGGCTCCATTTCCTTCTTTGAGATCATGACTGGGCGAATGAATATTGCTCCCAAGTATTTGAGTCTGGAATAGTTGAGAAATTGGTGGCAGGATGTTTACACACCACTTAATGATGGTTTTGTCTCTGAGCACCAGTTGGATGATGCGGCCACCTACCTTGCAGTTATTGACAAATACCTAACATATAAGGTGGATTGGGATAAGTCGGTCAAATGGTCAAGAGAAGAGATTTCGTCTATTGAGAATCGACTTAGGGTTCTGCCCCTACCACCAGTAGCTGACTTGGATGGGGCTTTCTTGAAAGTACATGAAGAGCCAAATAGGAGTGGGGATAATAGGGAAGGGAGCTAATGATAGGTTGCGGTGTGATTTGTGCTTCCCTATTATCTTCCTGCGCATTGGTCTGAACTGCATTGTGGATCACAGGCTGACTTGGATGGAACGTGCATTTAATACTTATTTGACTGGTTGTGGTTTTCTCTTGACCGAGTTGTTGTGCCATTAATGTCGCTAGGCTCTTGCTGGGCCGACGGGGTTTCTAGGGGAATTCTATATATTGGGCATTTTGCCTCATTTGTAAGGGCTAGATAGTTAGAATTTGTAATTAGAACATAGAGATTGATATAGAGTAGAGATAGTTAGAAGTAGAGCAAGTTAGCAAGTAGGTATTCTCAAGCAAATATTGTAATAGAAAGCTAGAATTGTCGCTACAGTGGACAATGTGAATACAAGAAATGACATTGTGATTTGGTGCCATACTTGTTTTCTCTTGTCTTGCATGGTTCTTGTTATTTCATCTTTAAAATTGCTTTGAGGAAGTTAATATTTAGATTTGATTTGATTTAATAATGTTTGTGATTTGATACTTGAATGTTGCAGCAATCCTTCAGTCCATACTTTTTGCAACCAACTGATTGTTAGTTGCTTTGCAAAGTTAGCCTGGACTTCATATTCAGTGTGCTTAGTTCGATTGTGAGGATTTGTTCATTTCAACTACAATAGGGTTGTTGAATGAATGTTCATGATTTGAAAATATTAATAGCTTAGAAGATTGCACTGTTCTCTGTAAGATTGCAAATTTATCTGGGTCAAATAGAGATCAGTTTTGAAGGATTGGTCCATTTGAGTTTTGGTTACTTTCATTGTTAATCTTAGGAGTAGTATTAGATTTAGAAATCTCTTTGCAACCCTTGTCCTTTTTTTATTTCTTTGATTATTGGGTTCGATCTAGGATTAAAGTATCATCAAATTGTTAGATCCGATAAAATTGATTCAGTATCTTACTTGTAGTAAGGTCCCATTGTGATTACCAACATTTTCACATTTTATCATTGAGTTGTTTATGCATTGTCAAAACCTGACATTAGAGACCTTGGGGTTATCTCTTGAGGCTTGCTGATAGAGATTTACTTTTCAAGAGAGATAGGATATTACATTTTGTCTAAGTTGTTGCTATGCAGAAAACACCATCAACAGAACACAAATGAAACATCTTATATAAACTAAGCTTAACAAATCATGAAATAATAGACAAAAAATACCAAACTAGCCTTCAACCTAGTTGATCAATTATCTATGTATCTATTAATGTTACCTATCTTTTCAAAAAACATTTATATTTTAGGTTGTTGCATTATTGAAACTAGATGAGGCATCTTACACGAGATATTTCACTCCTTAAACTAGACACAATATTTTTAATCCTATCAAAACACACACATCTTTGGCAAGAAGATCTAAATGGTTGTTGAATCATTTAGTCTAGTTATTCTTATATTTTTATCTAATTTATCTTATGTCATGGTCTTATGCTACTCAAGAATATCTACAAGTGATTAGAGGAGTGATGATGGATCATTACATCTTTTCTATTGATTTTTTTTCTTATTTGTATTGATAATATGATTGGGGTTCCATTTGGCATAATCAAAATATCCTATGCAAGTCAAATTTTGGCTAATGCTTTCTTGCATCAGGATTAACATGCTCTATGACTACTTTCTCACATATTCCAATGAATTTCTATTGTTACTAGTATGAATTTGGGCAATCTTGGTCTATTGTGATTGAATCTTGACAACATATACTAATGTCACTAGGGTTTGTCTCAACTTGGTGTACATATATCCACTTTTCCATATATCAAAATCTTTAGGCAAGCAAAAATAAAATCTGTCATCACAATTTATGTGTTGGTGTGCATACATCCACTTGTCACATAATAAAACACTCTATGATGATAAAAGGTGTACTAGTGAAAGCTCAAATTCTATCAATCATACATCAATCTTGATCCATTTCATGGATATCATTTGTCATGATTTGGATGAACGATCTATCTAACCATTCTTCACTTATTATTAACTTTTTCCTCTTTCTAGCATTTATTCTATCAGTCCTTGCATCTAAATGCATCAAATCAACTTGTCACAACAATTTTCCATTATTAAGGGGGCACCATGCTATCCTGTCATTATCAAGGAATACCAAGGCACGTCTTGAACATGAATTTTTAATTTTTCTTTGATACAACACTATAAATACACATTGTATCAAAGAGGGGAAAAATGTAGATACCTAAATTGTCCTAGCCAACAAAGTAACATTTTAACACTAATTATTGTCTTTCCCTAATGATTAAATAATGTTTAATTATCCTGCAGTCTAAAAATAAAATAAAAAATAATAATGTTTAATTATCTAATTATTATCTAATATCATATTTTCACTTTTAATTAAATGATTATTATTTAATTAATTCACTTTATCATTAATCTCCATAATTAATTAAATAAATCTTATTTATTTAATTAACAATATTCCTCTAAATTAATTAAATAATTATTATTAGTTATTTAAATAACATTTTCCCACTTTCTAAATTAAATAAAACTTTAATTATTTAATTATCCCTTTTTAAGTCAAATAATTACTTTAAATATTTAATTTTCCTATTTCTTCTCAACATTATCCACTTCCTCAACAATAAATAAAACATTTTATGTATTTATCTAATTCCCACTTGCACATTCCTCAAATAATCAATTATTATCTCATGTATTTGCACCTTGTTCTTAATGAACACTTTTTTCCAATTGACTGGATAATCAATGCCAGTCCACTGATTAATCAAGTCAATTCACTCTCACTCAGTGAGATTTAACGAAGCAATCAAATCCCTTAACCAATCAATCAATTATCCATGCAAATAGCTAACTAAAATCCTACAATCTGTTGTAGTCAGTTAACTTGTTCATCAATTCCTCTCAAGGATTCTTAACCCTTGATATTGATTATTCACCTCTTAATCCTAATCATCCATTCAAATTGGCATTTTTTATAGAAGCAAAACTCATTCCTCTTTGAAGGCTAACCATCATTCTTTGGTGTTTTGCATCCATTTATCTTATTCATTCACATTGAGCTTGAAGCAAAATAGTACACAAATAACTAAGAGAAAAAGGAAAAACAAAGAGGAGCAATGAAGGACATTCAAGGATAAAATAGGAATGTATTATTGTATCAGTTTAATGTCTTCTATGTTGCATTGTTCATTATTATTTTTTATTAGATTGAGTTTAGCTTGGATTATAGTTAGTGGTTGTTATGTTTATTCATGCTTTATGTTTATCTCATTTTCTGGTCAACAATTTATTTTCTCACTTTGTTTCTAGTTCATCGACTATTCTACTAAATCATTTCAATGAGGTAAGTTATGGCATGAGTGGTTTGGCCATATTAATTACCACTACTTATAGTATATCAACTAGTAGGGCATACTTATAGTGTTTCCTTCTATTTTATTTTTTGATAACTTTCTTTGAAGACTACATCTTTGGTAAGTGATGGGTCCAATTAACAAATAGTTTCCTTTACTATTTTATGCTTTTATGCTTTCATCTAATATCAACTAGTTGGGTATACTTATAGTGTTTCCTTCTATTTTCTTTTTTGATAGCTTTCTTTCAAGGCTACATCCTTGGTAAGTGATGGGTCCAATTAATGAATAGTTTCCTTTACTATTTTATGCTTTTATGTTTTCATCTAATAAAGTATGCTTTTATTCTACTGAATCATTTCAATGAGGTAAGTTATAGCATGAGTGGTTTGGCCATATTAACTACCACTACTTGTAGTATCTCAACTAGTAGGGCATACTTATAGTGTTTCCTTCTATTTTATTTTTTGATAGATTTCTTTCAAGACTACATCCTTGGTAAGTGATGGGTCCAATTAATGAATGGTTTCATAGACATTACCAAGACTTTATAAATCCTTTATATGACTTTCATACACTTTAAAACAAACTTAAGTATGTGGAAATGGAAATATGATATGTTGAAATTTTTATTTGTGAATGCATGAATATTTATGGAATTTAGTAAGATTTTGTGTTTAATTATGATTGTTAATGATGCGGATTCCTTAGGAATAAAAATAACATCTTACAGCTAAAAGGATTGTAACTTGTAGCAATAGGTTTTCTAGCCCAGAGCATAATGAATGCAGACGATTGTAGGGGAGAAGTGAAAATAGTCAAGTGTAAAATTTCTAGAGGAGAACAAAGATGATCATTTAATGATCAACCATGAGTCACCACATCATATTCCTAATAACTGAATAATACTACTAGGAGGAGAAGGAGTTTGTTCTGAACAAGTCTAACTCATGACATGGTTGTCCTCTAGAACACATCTCTTTTATGGAAGTTAACCATTAGACATAGAGTTATAAATCAATTTATTTTCTCTTGCTTCATAATTATTGTTTTCTATTTTAAGACTAAGTCCTCTCCCTATCTTTGAGGGAGAGTGGACATATACTTTATGAGTCTATTTTCAATCCTAGAAGAATAAAACTCCTACATACCCTATATAGTGGGTTCTATTTCCAAGGAGTAAATATACTTGCTAGTAGTTGTTGATCATTGTTTCTAGTTGTTAGTTGTTTTTCTATTACTAGTTACAACAATAGATATGTGTTATTGAATAAGAAATCTTCAATAGATTCTTGTTAGATTGTATGTAAGAATTAAGTGTTTATATGCAATAAAGGGAGTTAGTTCAATATCATGAATTTTTGATTAAGTAGTGAGTGCTTGAAATATTCTATGGAAGAAAAAACTCAAGCAAGGGTGACTTGAGGTACTGTTAATCCACTCTATTTCCTATTATTAGATTAATTGATACATTGTTGAAAATAGTTAAGGTGGTTTTTTGTTATATGCATGTGTAATTCATGAATATTATTCTGTAGTTATGAATTGAATTTTGTAGTGTTACAATGGTTTCATCCTCCAGAGAGATTAGTTAGATAAGGAGTTAGTTATAATTAAATTTTAACAATTTAACAGTCATAGTCTTGAGTGATAGGTACCTGTAACATAAGGTAACAACTTATATTTATTTCCCCTATTTTACGAATTAGCATTTCATTTTATTTTCCAGCTTTTTATAATTGTTTGTACATGTGTAATTACCTATACTCCATTGATATAGGACGTTTCTAGGATCTATGAATGCATATATTGTGAAAGCACTATCTAAAGTTTATGAGTCCTTTGTTGATAATTAAATGTAGCCTCTTGTGAAAAATGAACTGTTTAGTTAGGAATCAACCCTGTGAATTATGTATCTACCTAATAGCACCAAGTTCATTAGACATTAGAGAGGCTCTATATTTTTGGTGCCATTGTTGCGGATGGTGCTAAGTTCATGATTCTTCTATGTATTTTCAATTCCTTTCAAGCTTTCATAGTTTATGAATTTTGTTTTCAACATTAAGGTAAATAGGTCTTAGCCATAAACAACAATATGAGTTACTAGCAATGTGTAGGAACCACTTATCTAAAAAATAACAACCATTGCATGCAAGGTAGTGAGATGCTCTAGGAATATTTATCCCCTCAACACAAAAAGCATTAAAAGATACTAGTGAACAAAGAGAACAAAGTGAGGGTATCCATGAAGAAGAGTCATCCCTACCACTAGTACATACACCAAATATAGAGGAGAGTTCCCACACACACATAAGCATCATGGTTGATGCAACAGTAGAACCACCAAAGAATGTAATGTTTGAGTTCCCTATATCCAACCAAGAGAGGGAAGTTGTTCTAAAGAACATACCTCCTTCAACACTCCCTATCTTTTATGAACTAATCACAAAGGACCCAAACACCTTTATTTTAAATTTTTATGTGCTATGCCAAAGTTATAACTATACCATAGATGCTTACAAACTCAAATTGTTTCTAGCAACAGTGAAACATTTTTCTCTAATATGGTTCATGGGGTTGGGAAGAGAAGTTGTTCCCAATGGGAACACAATAAAGACAAAATTCCTAGAGAAGTTCCAAGATTATTGTAGAGGCACAAATAGAAAGAGGGATGACATCTTTTAGATGTCATAGAAGGAAGAACATCCATGAGAAGACTATGTTGAGAGGTTTCAATTATGCCTCAAAAAATCCCATCAAAAAAGACTTTATGATGAATCCCTAAAACTAGTAATCTTAAGGGGAATTAATGAGGAATGTATGGATGCCCTCAACCTCATTGGGATAGGGGACATCTCATAGTTACCATTTGATGACCTATGTAAAGTATGTAGAAACTATTCCAAGTCCTTCACCAAGAATATTGTTGCCAATTTTTCACTTGTAGCTCAAATTGGCAGAGTTGGAGTAGTTTCATTATATTAAAGATGAAATTATTTCAACTTATTTCTACTTTGCTTAACCATTTCATATATTGAAGTTTAAAAGAAAGTTTTAGTTGTTATTGTGCAATGTGTTTCAACAAAAAGAAAGAATCCAGTTGGTCATTCAATTATTTGCGGCATAAAGAAGAATACATGAATTATAATATATTTATTTCATTCAATTTTGTAATGATTTATTCATTTCACAATGTTGCATACATTTTACAAAAGAGATATATACAAAATTGTACAAGATTGCAAATAATGTTGTTTTTCATATTCATTGGAAAGAAAGGAGTGATAAATTGTCCCACACAAGCCATGAGAATAGCTGAACCAACACAACATGGGGAATGTACTATACAACTGAAGATGAAGAAAGGAAAAGAAGCATATAAGAAGAAACATAGCCATCATTGCCTATTTAGAGTCTTCAATTGGTCTTCATTGTTGTCACTCCTATTTGCTCTCGATCCTTGAGAGAACTTGCATCATGATGAAAAGAGTTGTTAGAACTCTGGTTATGAGTCTTCCTATGTGCTCTATCAATAGAAATATAGTACAATTCCTATGAAGTATTGAATCAGTTGAATAAACATTAGAAGTATGCAAGAGAGCTTGAAAAATTAAACATCACATGAGCATTGGGCTTCACTATTTTTTATCTAACATGTTTGTTCACTATTCAGGTATAGGAGAATTCATGTTGTCAATCCATTTCTAAAGATGTCATAGCATGTGGCGCAAAAATGGGCTCCCACAAGGGTTGAGCCTAGCATGCTGCCCCTAATTCTCAAGAGGGGATTGAAATAGGAATCAATATTCATAATGCTCAAATAGAAACATTAAATTGAAGGAGTAACTCATAAAGCAATTGCAAGAGTCAAAGGCATTGATTTGGAAGTGCAACAAATTGAAAATAATAAATAAATAATGGCTTATTTGAATGATCAATGAATATGTAAAACAAGAATAAAATTGCACTATCTTTCATTGGAAATTTTTGTTTGCATACAAGTATGGCATGTTATGATTGATTGACTACATAGTGTTGTTATTATATTATATTGATGTGATTTTACATATTTATGTTGCTCACATTGATAGGACATCAAGGAATGTGTTGCTAATTATGCTATTTGTGGTGTTCAATGCCCACATGAAGGTGGAATCATATACATGTTCATCAAAGTAATGACAAATAATGTTTCATATTGAGTACAACAATCAGTGGATTGTTTGCAAGAATGCTAGGGTGAGTACTTTTCATGCATTCACCATAGAGTTACAATGATGGAACAATTTCTATGTCATTTTCAAAACTTAAGGGAGTAACAAAGTATTGAAAGTGCAAAGGAAAACATCAGTAAATTGAGATTAATAAAGCCATAGAATAAAGTGAAAGGGAGTCATCATCAACATCTAGGTGATATACATGGACATCACTATGAATCTTTGTATGCTGAAAGATTTGAAGGAGACAATGGTTTTGGCCTAAAGGAAAGCAATAGTACTGAAGCAAAACAAATCACAATATGCAAATTTGTGTCTCAACATGGTGACATATTTCAATTCTTTGAAAAGAACATTCATAATGGATGGTCTTAGTTTTATTTTTGATGAGTCGAAGTGATGATAAGAGGCAATACTCATGCTCATTTTATATTTCAAAAGTAAACTTCAATAAACAGTGGTAAAGCCCACATGATACCTAAAGGTGCATTTTCTTTCAAAATGCAGACATGTTGTAATAGATATCTAGTGTAGTGAATGGAAGAAATGAACAAAAAAAATTCATCTATTTGATGGAATTACAAGATACATTGGTAGCCATAAGGGTCTTGAGAAAATAATATGGTTTAGAAAAACAATACCTAGAATTCCATGAAGCCTGTAGCCATTGAAAACTTGAGAAGCCTTCATTGAATGGTGAAAATAAGGAGTCAAGGGTGCAAACTTGTTACATTTTGCAAAGATAGATGAGACCCATAAATATTTTTGCATAATAAAACAAGTATCTACACTATCTTTCACTCAAGAAAACTCAAATAGAGCATTTTACAAAAGTAAAAAGAGGCAATGTAAAGGCTCGAGTGGTGGAAAACTTACCAAGAGTTTTTCTGTTGGATAATACATTCACTATGTCGCATTCAAGCTTCCAAAATTTCTTCAAATGTCAGCCTCAAGCCAAGAGAACATCAAAAGAAAGAAAGGAACAAGAAAAGACATCAAAAAATATGTCATGGTTGTGGCCAAGAAGGCCAAAAATGCTTAAAAGTTGAGGTCGATGCCCATATTTGTGACAAGTAAACTTACCTTGCATCCTCTAGTGAAGCTTTCTCCATAAAAATCTCTCAGAAATAGAAAAAATGGAGTATGTTCGAGCTTTGAAACCCTAGTCCTCATGGCAGCTAGCAGCAGAGCCTCTTTTCCCAAAAACTTGAATGCAAAATGAGATGCTAAAGTTTAGGGCTGAATGTTGTGTTCTAGGGTTTTCTCCCATTGCCCTAATTCGAGCTTGATTTTTATCACAATGTTTTAAAAATAAAATGCCTAACTAATACCATTGTGGTATTATTTTAAAGTTTTCTTTGCATATGATTTATGATTCGGCCGATTTCCATGCTTTATTCATTTTGTGATTTTCAATAAAATCATAAGTCTTATGCTTTGGCCCATTCATTCCCTAGGTTGAACCTCCTTAATTCTTTAGTGTTTTCAAAACTTTGAAATAAAATCATGTGATGTTTGATCTAGGGTTTTTTTTTCTCATTTTTCATAGAAAAATCAAAGATTAAAGGAGATGTATTTTGATTTTGAAAATAAAAAAACTCAAGTTAGGAAAGTTTGTACTTTGCAAAACTCAAATCAAATGTAGGTATGTGCAGGATCATGATGGGCCAAAAAGTGGCGATATGATGGGTATGTGTAGGGTATGTGGCTAATGACTTTTTTACCCAAAATTGATGAAACAAAAGGGTTTTTAAAAGATATTCTCAGCTTTCCACCAATATAAATTATGCTTTACTTTGAATTTAATAAATAATTATTATTCATTTTCATTTGAATTACTAACAAAGTTCGATTGATAGAATTGAAAAACATCTATAGCTTTGAAATGGTATCACATTTTTGAATCCAAAACATGTGTCACATTCTATGCTTCACATACTATAAGATTAAAAAAGAAAATGAATTTCATGAAGTTTTGAACAAGTTAAGGTGGTCGACATACAAGTTTTATATTTTTAAAAGTTGTATAAAAAATCATAATTAATTATTTACTTGGAAAAAATACAAAAATATGCATCACAGACATGAGTCCTCTACTTATATCTAAAATCCTATAAAAATATTATCATTTTATTGTAGGGGTGGTTAGATAGACACCTACTTATTTTTCCCGAAAAGTACTTGCATTGAAATTTCAAATTTTCACCAAATAGATTTAAAAAAAAATGAACCTAGTAGTTTAGAAACTACATTCAAATTGCTATAGATTCTATTGTTACATATTTTTGAAATAATATAGATAACTTATTCAATTTTTTATGTCAAGTTGCCTAACTCTATTTTTTCTAAAAATTTTGCCACTTAAGGGCCTATTTTTTCCATAATGATTCTACACATACCCATGTAATTGGAGCCTTCCTATTTTGTAATGCTGAAACTGCAAATGATGTAAAACATCATTAAGGAAATATTCCTATAAATTTCCTTAATGTTTGTTATTTTAAAATGCAGTTAGTGTCAATTGAAGCTTCCTTTTCAGAGTTTGAGTTCACTTGGGTGAAGTGGGAAAAAATTGGGCAAACTAGACCTTCTATTTTAGTTTTCAGACAATTTGAGCCTAATTTTGCGAGTCTTTTGGATCAACCTATAATTTTTCATCTTTCTCATTCAGTTTGGAGGCAATTTGGGCACTGATTTTTAGACTTTTCTTTCGAGCTTGAAAATGACAAAAGGTTGTTATTTTGAGGTGTAGTTCAGCTAGGTTTTTTTATTCTCACTATTGGAGACAATTGGGAGCTATAAGTTGGAGGAAAACTTAGTTTTTTCAGAGTTCAGTTTAGATTATTGCTTCTTCCTCTCTTGTTCATTTGCAGAGAGTTTTGTAAGAGTTTTGTAATCAAATTTTGATCTTGCATACTCCTTCAGTTTCAATGAAACAACAAAGCATTCCTATCTCAAATTTGTCTTATTTTGTAGTTATAGTTTGATGTGGTTATTTTGATTCTTACTTTTGGATCCTTTCTATGTCCTATTGTTGCAACTTTAAGTGCAAAAAGTTCATATGACGCAAGTTGCATGTTGTGTTTGAGTTTAAACCTTCATGCAAATTAATTTTGTGTTGTATGTTCATGTGAGATTGTGAGGGTTTATGTTTTTGAGAGACTGTTTGTGAGTAAAGTTATCTAACCCTTTTCTTAGAAAAGTCATTTATATTAGGTGATCTTCTATGGGAACCAACCCACTTTGGAGATTCATTCTCACAATAAGTCACCCACAACCTGAGAGTGTATCCATTTTTCAATAGGATAGTTAAGTTTAACTTGCCTAGGGTGCAATCCTGATTGAAAACAAAGACTAGGGGAGACAAGACCTCTCTCAACAAATTATCCAATGGGGTCTCATGGGTGAAGTTGAGAAATATTCTATCAAACATGAAGGAGGAATTGATACCCTTCATATCAAGAAAAAAAAGGAGAAAATAGAAGCAACCCTCACAAAATACTACCCACATTGTTGACAAAAGAAGATATATTGCAAGTGCAAGAAGTGTATTTCTAAAGATAAGCAAGGGAAGCCAAAATTTCATGCCTTGGAAGATGAAGATGTTAAAATTTCTACATAGCTCAATGCAAACCATGGATGCCAATACAAGGTATTCCCTAAGACCCCTTAACCTATAACATGTCATTTCCAAGTAATAATACAAATTTCCCTAGTTGGAACCCTCAATCTTAGACCAATGTGCAAAACTCACAATGGCCACTACCCTAATCCAATTAGAATCAATAATAGCAAGGCATGTGGATAGCAAAGAATTACCAAGGACCTAATTATAATTATTAGTGGCCACCCTAATAAAATAAATGAAAACTATAGTGGCAAAGAGGTCAATAGTGGAAAAATCAAAATCTCAATTATTAGTAGCCACAATAGCCCCTGCAGCCACAAAAAATAAGCCATAATGCCAAACTTATAAATAGTTGCACCAACACCACCAAAATCACCTCAATTTCTAGCACAACTTGCACCTAACCCAAATAATAAGCATGTCCAATAGGCTTATTCTAATGACACCATACAATACCCCACTTATGGGGTTGAGATGAGTGATGTCCACCTCAAATTAGGAAAAATGCAAGTTGGGCCTTCATCTTGTAGGAGTAAATGGTGACTCCCCAACACCCCCAAGAAAAATTTCTAGACCAAAAAAACTTCCACGAGAGAGAAAATAGAAAGAAAGATTGCTTCGATGATGTAAGGTTTAATAATGGTTGAATATGCTTGAATTACATGAGATGCCTTGCTTATAAAGGAAAGGTTGAGAGATATGATTAGATTTAATATTATGACAAGTGTCTTAATCCTATGACATGAGTCAACTAACAAACTAACTACCTAGGAATCAAGCAATACTAGCTAGATAAGATAAGTTCTATAAAATCCAACTAAGACTTCTAAAAATAATCTTATATCCTAAGTAAACTTAACATGTGAATATGTCCCCTAATTACCTAGTGAGTGAATTAGGTAGGTACAAGACATTTATTCACACCAACACCCCCCCTTAAGTGCAACTTAAGATGAAGATCATTATGCAAACTATGCAAAGACTATGACTATGACTCTGGGTTTTGGCTACTAGGACATGTTAGGTACCCATTTACAAATGTAAATGCAATCAATCTCTCACAAGAAAAGAAAAGGAGAAAACCCAAAAGGAGGAAAAAAATCCTCTCCAATAGAGAGAAAAAGAAATACAAACAAACATGATGTATGTAGGACTCCATGATATCCCCAAGGACTACATCCATCATGTATATACAATAAATGACCCCTTCATAAGAGGGTAAAAGAGAGACAAGATATCCCCCCATAATATGTAATCACCTACAAATATGGTTAATGTCTAAAGACAAAACATAATACAATGCCTACAAACAATGTTTCTCCCCTTGGGAAGAAGATACACCAAGTACAAATGCAAGAATGCTTCCCATTCTAGATAGGATCTAGGAGGAAGAGGAACCCAAATGTATGAATATTGTGTCTCTGAAATCTTCTCATGTGTTTCCAAGTACTTGGATGAGGAAGATGTTTCCACAATCTAATTAGGTACATGCCTAATCACAATAAACTATGATAAACCAAGAACAAGTGGAAACTGATCTTGAACAAAATCTAAAGACAAACATGAAGTAACAATAGTTGATCCATGACAATCATCAAATAGGAGAGAAACCCCCTCAAGTGTGTCCTCCAAATCTGAAATGTGAGACTCCACAAACAAAGAAGCAATGTCCGTCAAATAGGAATCTCAATCAGGAAGACTAGAAGATACATGTTACAATGAATTACTAGAAGTACTCAATGAGTCATCAACATAAGATGATTGTGTGATCTCAACTGGAGAAGTAGGAGCTACATGAGAAGGCTTTGGATCATCAAGATGCTCAAGTTCTACATCATATTCAAACTCCTCTAAGGTCTAATCATCATATGGTATGTTATCAACATCACCAATTGGAATGAGGCAATATGAAGCAGGATCATTTGGGAAAAGAGGCTTGTGTGGATCTCCAAATATCTCCCAAAATTTGGTCCAAACTGTGCGTGGTCATGACATGTCAAAGAAGACCTTATGATAGGTCTCATTGAAGATGCTTACACTGAAAGTAGAACCAATCAATCCTATGATATGATCATTCTTATTACCCTAAATGGATTTCCTATATGTTTTTTCTGGTTCAAGAATGAGTCCATAAAGATGTTACAAAATGTTTAGCCACTTACAATGTGTTATGATGCCTTTTTTCCATGACTCATAATTATTCCTAGTCAGAACTATTACATAAGGATGAGTTGAATAACCCATTATTACAATGATAATACACTTGTAAACTAACACAATATGAGATCAATATACACAATACAACTGAAATGAAGTACAATGATCAAAACAACACTTTCCCAATTGCCAAAATATCCAAGTACCTTTCAATAGACCCACTAGGAAAAATATGAAAGCATAATATACCTGGGATAGAAAATGGAAAAAGTGCAGGGATGGATGTACAAATATCCTCAATACCTTTCCAATTCCATAAGAATCATGAAAATCAGAGATTGTGGCAAAAAATTACAAGCTTGGGAGCCAAAAATCAATATCTGACTTCAATCAATGAAAACTACCACCAAACAACGAAATTTCTAAAAAATAATTGTACCACTGGAAACTTGAGATTTTTTAGCTTTTTGATGATATTTTATTTCAAAAATTTCACCTTTGTATGTGAAAGTTATGCCAAAATGAAAAAAAATAACTAATTTGGAAAAAATGGGCAAAACATAGCAATCTAAATGCTAAATTGGTGCAAAAGTAAAGCACTCAGGGGCTTAAAAAAATGTAGGCGGTCCTTAATAGGACCGTGTGCTACACAGTTGGAAAAAATAAAATACCACCACCAAATGTAGCAGGTGGGAGGCTGTGGAGCCACCTATGGTGAGCGGTAGGAGGCCACACCACCTAGGCATTGAGCCTGATAATTCTAATGTGGCAGTGGGTACTACAAAGTCAGCTGGTACAAATCAAGATCCCATCAGATTTTTAAGCAAAGGTTTTAATATATAAAAAACTTCAAATTCAATGTTTTCTAGAGAAGCCCACAAACAATTAAAAATCTTGATTTAAATCAACTTTGTACCATTACAACCACCCGCGGCTAATGAAAATGAAGAGACTATTGATAGATTTGATCTGTACCTACAAATATTAGTGAAAGTTGATGTAAAGGTACCATCGGCAGCAAATACAAATGAAAATATGATCAATGAGCTAGACGATTTATGGATGTGACTGCATGGTACTAACGATGCTTGCACAGAAAATATGCCTCATAGATGTCAATGTTAGCAGATAATGTGATAGGGTCACCAAGATGTCGATGTGATAGATAAAACAACAATTAGAATTTTGTACCATTGATAGTGAATATACCCTTTGCACAAATGATCGGTGATGCAGATCATGTACAATACTGATAAGAGAATCCA
>VDFB02047230.1:376092395-376196168 GCA_007258455.2 Sequoia sempervirens | reverse complement strand
AGAGAGATTTTCTCAACAAAAAAAAAAAAACCAGACAAATGGTTTCCAAAATCAATGGGTTCCATGCAGTTTTATTTGAAAGAACAAAATTGTGTAAAAAAAAATCACACAATTGATCTTGCATCTCAGGTGTGGAGTTCTGGAAAGTGTCTAAGAACAAAAATTTCTTGTTCATGGAAATAGGTAGGTCACTAACCATCTAACTAAATTGAAAACATAAAAATATTTCCTACAAAGAAAATCATAAACCCAAGTAGGTGGTCTACATTTCATTAGTTGTACTATCTTATCTGCTAGTTCCTCAATTCTTACTTTTAATTTCTTCACCTTTGTTTGTTGCTTCTCAATTTCTCTAGTGTGATTAGACATAATTTCACATTTCTCCCTTACCCATTCTTTTTCTTTTTGGGAGAATTCTTGTGTTCTCTTCCATAATTCAATGCCTAATGACACAAAATTTGGTCCAATGGGGGTATTTATGGGTCCAATTGAGCTTTATGGCACTGGATCTTTTCCTTCTATTTCTGCCATGGAAATCTATGCTAATATCTCCAATTTTAACCCATGCTCAAATTTATGAAGCCTTTCTTCCAACTCCTTGATTCTTGCATCCCTCTCACTATCTTTCTACTAATATTTTTTCAATAATTCCTCTATTTGTTTAATCCTCTACAAGGCTTCTTACAACTCTTTATTTGTATTCCTTTCTTCAAAAAAATCCTCATCTTTTTCTAAAATTTGTTCTTCTCCAATTTCATAGATATACACAAACCCTTCTAAGACAAGGCTCTTCAAATATCTTCTCATCTTTTTGGCAAGAAAAGTATCTTCTGAATCAGACTCAAAATTGCTAGAAAAATACAACAGTTGTACAATTGGTACTTTTATTTCATCACCAGGGGAATTTCCCTCTGAGTCTATAATTGTTTCTTTTTATTGGTGTTTTTATTTGTTCTTCTATTTATTGTTCCTAACCCCTATTTTCTTCATTAGGTAATTGAAGAATGTTGTTGATATTATTGCAATTTAGAAAATACTCCCAACACATTAGGAAATTGAACCCTAAGGCTCCTTTTCACTACTAGTAAAGTAACTAAACAAAACTGTGAGTGTTGATTGATTTCTTTTTCCTAAATAAATTCTTTTCAACAAATTATACAAAAAATCGGGAACATTCACATGCCTTTCATGGTGTAAATGACTTAGAAATTTAAAATGAACTATATACAATAGTGATTGTCTTCCACTACATGTTAAGTACCTAATAGTATGAGAATCTACAAAGGCCTAAAGTGAAAGAAAAGATAAGTGTTTGGTACCTTGTGAGGAAGAGTCCAAGTTCTCCCTTGGCAAGGAGACTTCATTCCTAGCTGTAATTGCATCTTCTCTCACTGGAAACTCTTCTCCCACCTTTGGAAGAATAGAAACTTAAGCTAGAACAAATTTTGATGCGTCTACTCTCAAAACCCTGAAAAATGCCTCGTCATTTTGTAGGGGACTAGAAAATTTATGGGTCATCACTTCATTACATTCTGTAAGTCTCAAGAAGTAGTCTAACTAGCTAGCTTTTTGGAAGATAGGCATGAATTATTTGTCTTCCAGTAGAAAATTATGTGTTGTTGGTTCCCTTCTCACAATGCCATCCCCACTGTAATGCTTCAATCCACAATCACTCACTATTTTTGTTTTACTCTATTTTTGTTATGTCACCCCAATTATACTACTTCTGCTATGCTTTATGCTATATTACTCAATTGTATTTCCCAATTATACTATCGAACACCTTTCTCTCTCCTCTAAACTCCTAGTTTCTTGATAATGGTAGAAAATGAAACAATAGAAAGTTTGAAAAAAAACAAAATTAATGAATATATAGCCTTGAATAACCCTCCCCCAACTAATGTTGCTAAGTTTCCTCACTTAGTATGTACGGATTGGGCAGAGTCATAAATTAGAAGTAGTGAAAATTTAAACATGATATTGACATGCACACACAAATGATAAATATGCATAAAATTAATAATTTTCAATGATTATTATGATAGTTAATGCAAAGAGTATTTGTAGGAATTGTTTGAAGTGAAGTATCATTTGTGTGAAGTAGTTGAATGTCACCTACAACTTGATTTGAAATGGCATGCCATGATTGTTATGAACTATGTCCATTTCTGGTTTGAAGTGGAAGGTAGTATGTGTGTGACATGGGGAAATAGTGTTGGAATGATGAATCAAAAAGGTTGTGTAAAGTAAGCTATGGGTGAAGTGAAAGTTATTGCTTTGCACGATGGAATCAAAAAAGTGATGTGATGGCTACGTGCTAAAGGAAGGAATAAGTTGCATGCAATGAATTGTGATGTGTATTGCTACATGTGCAGGTGGAATGATGGATATGTAATTAATATGGGTGTTTATGTAATGATGGATAGACAAGTGCTTTGGGCTCATGTAGTAATAGGTCCCTTATGTATTGTTTTGCCTAGGGGAATTATATTATAGGTCCATTCTACTTTTGATACTGGTTCAAAAAATGAAGACTATTGAATACCACCTGTGCAGTGTGTGCATGTGAGATACATGATATAATTATACCTATGAAATGATAGTGGGTGAATTGTGTAGCTCATCTATTGATATTTCTGATGAACTTGTTGTTATTAATGAAGTTTGTATCTCTAGTTCAAATTGATTATGTAGTGAGAAAAGGAAGACATCCTTCTATAGTGGTTGTTTATAGAGATTTAACCTGTGGCAACTAACAATGAAAAATATAAACCATCAATTTTGTGTATCTGAACTGCTTCATTTGGAAAGAAATTTTTTATTTCATATAGCCCAAGCCATCTAATCTATAGTTTTCCCTTGTAATATTTGTACCTTGAATCATAATGTAAAGCCTGATGGCCTACACTAAATTCTTTGGTCTTAATAAACTGGTAATGTCAACACATCCTTTGCTTCTAGATGATTTTAGTATGGTGTATTGCTTCCATTCTTATTTCATCCAAGGAATTGAGGTTATGTAACCTCTCCTTTTGTGTTATTGATAAATCCATGCCCATTTTGATTGATGCCCTCAAATTTTGTATTCAAATTCTATTGGAAGTATTTCCTGTTTACCATATACCAATTCATATGGTGTAAATCGCATTGTCTTCCAGGCCGTCTTGTAATCCCAAACTACTTCAGGTAACCTAGCTGTCTAATCCTTTTTGTGGAGTTTCACTACTTTTGTGAGGATGTTTTCAATTTCTTTTCTAGTGACTTCCACTTGACCATTTTCTTGAGGGTGATAAGGTGTAGAATTTTTATTTTTTATCTTATATTCCTACACTAGTTTTGTGATAAGATATGATGTAAACTATGGCCCTTTATCTATAACAATTTCTCTAGGAACACCATATATTGTGAAGATATCTTCATAGAGAAACTTGGCTAGATTCTCATCCCTTTTATTTTGAAAGGATTTTACCTCCACCCATTTGATAATGTAATCAGTATTAATCAGTATACATTCTTTGTTATTTGATGTTGGGGAGATGGACCAATAAAATCTAGTCCCTATTTATCAAATGGTGCTATTACTAGCTGTGGATGTAATGGAATTTCATTTTTTTTGTTGGCCTTCCCATTCTTTGACATCTATCACATCTCCTTGTATATTTGACTGCATCTTTATGAAGTGTTGATCAATAATAGTGATTATTCAAAATATTAAGAGTTTTCCTCATTTCTACAAAGTGTTCCCCACAAGGTTCATCATGACATGCTCTGAGGATGTCATATACTTCATATTCTTGAATGCATCTTCTCATTATATTTCTAGGCCTTGTGTAGAATAAATATCCAACTATCCATGAGTAAGAATTTTTTTTTTGAATTAATTTCCTCTTCTCCCTTGGTGAGATATATGGTGGCATTTTTCTTGCTACCAAATAGTTGGCTATGTTTTCATACCAAGGTGTATACATAGAGAGAGAAAATAGGTGTTCATCTAGGAATGAATCATCTACAACATCTTCTTCTAACTTGGTTGGCAGTCTAGAGAGAAAGTTTGCTACTACATTGGATTTCCTTAGCTTGTCTACAATAATAATATCAAATTCTTGAAGTGGTAGTAACCATCTCACAATCTTGCCACTAAATATTGGTTTGTTCATTAGGTACCTTAATTGTTGTATGATAAATATATATAAATATAGAATAACCTATAATGTAGTGTCTAAATTTTTTTATTGCATAAACCACTACTAACATCTCTTTTTCAATTACTATATAGTTGAGTTCTTTCCCTCAATATTTTTACTAATATAATAAATGGAATTCTCAAGGTTTCCTTCCTTCTATCCTAACATAGCTCCTATTACAAAATCAAAGACATCTATATGGATATGGAAAGGTAAATTCCAATTTGGTCCTCTCAAGATAGGGGTCTTGGTTAGTACTACCTTGAGAACTTCAAAGGAATGTTGACAAGTAGGTGTTCATTCAAACTCTACATCTTTAGACAAAAATACAAATAGTGGTGTTGTAAGTTTACTAAAATTTTGTATGAATCTCTTGTAGTACCTAGCATGGAAAATGAAGCTTCTAACATCCTTTTATTTTTGAGGTACAAGAAGTGTTGATATTACTTTAGTTTTTTGGTGGTCCACATGGATTCCCTTATTGGACACAAACTATCCTAGGATTACTCCCTCAATCATCATCATGACACATTTCTCATGACTCAAGGATAGGTGATGATCTTGAAATATTTGTAGTAATTTCTCCAAATTGGAAAGTGCTTCTTCATAGGTATTCCCATAAGTTGTAAAATCATCCATCTAAAGCTCCATGGAATCATGAGAAAAGTTTGAGAATATGCTTAGCATTGCCCTTTGGAAGGTGGCATGTGCATTGCATATCCAAAATGTCAAGAAAAAGTAAGCATGTATCACCCAATGTCATGTAAAGGTTGTCTTGTCTTGGTATTTTGGGGCTATCTTAATCTGATTGTATCCACTAAACCCATCCAAAAAGGAAAATTATTTATTTCCTGCTAGTGAATCTAGTGCTTGGTCAATGAATGGAAGGCAAAAGTGGTCTTTCCTAGTTGCTTCCTTCAAATAATGGTATTCTACACACACTCTCCATTTCCCTCCTTTATTAGGTACAATTAATAGTGGAGACATCCATTGACTATCAAAGATTGGATAGATTAATTTTGCATCTAGCAAATTTTATAATTGTGTTTTGACTATGTCATAGACTGCAGGGTTCATTCACCTTTGGGGTTGTCTCACTGATTTATAGCCATCATTGATGTAAATCTAATGCATGTATAAGTTTGGGTCTATTCCTTCCATATTATGATAATCCCATGTAAATGCAGTTGCATGTGATTTCAACACATTCAATAGTGAATTTTTTTGTGCAACAATCAATTGACTATTTACATTTAATGTTTTGTTTGGAATAATCTCTAAAGTTAAGGATGATGTTTGAACAAATGAAATGTCAAGTCATACTACATTAGGAATAAAATGGTGTGGAAATAAGGTATGAAAAATTTGAGAAATGGACTCAGATGTATTGATAGGGATTACGTTCTTTAGAGGGTCTTGAAAACATGTTAGACAAACATGTTGTTACAGGTCCCTACCAAATTTTTTCTGGATGATGTTTGAAATCAATTTATCTTTGTCTTGGTTTTATAACAAGGGACTATGTTTGGTAGTCATTAGAGTTTGTAATGAATATTGGTATTCCTCATCTAGGGCAAGCCATGTAGTTTACTCCAAATCTACATGTGGTTGGGCTGGTGGATAGAGGACTAGTTTCTTGGTTACATTTCCATTGGAAATTATCATGTTACCAAACCTGCAACCTATGAAGGCATCTGCAGTTGCTAACCAAGGTCTCTCTAAGATGAGGGTATATCCTGCAAGATTAGCTTTAAGCTGCAACACCATAAATTATGCAAGGTAGAGTCTACTATTATAACCAAGTATTCTATGATTCCCTCACATTTGACCTATTTTCTTATTGTAACACAATAGGTGTAGGTATGAGCTCCATTAGTTGTAATAATTTCATGGTTTATTTGGTCATTGCATTAATGGCTACCCCAAGTTCAATTAAGGTATTATTAATGAGAGTACCATTAATTTTGACATCCACTATAGGGCTCCCAGGATCTGTATACTCGGGACAATTATATTTTCCAACATAATTTCTGCAAGTTGTTCTAAGACATGTACAATATGAGGGTCCTTGTGTTTCTTGCCTTTATTTATGAGGCATAAATATCTCACTATTTTGGTATAAATGGGAACTTCCTTAATGGCCTGGATTTCGGGTATCTTGATGCAAACATCCCTAAGTTATCCAAATAGATCAGTTTCAGCTTGTGAATGATGCTTTTGGACTATTAATCTCTCATGGAATGGAGGCTCTGGACTTATGTTTGTTGGGTTGAATTGATTTGATTCAAGTTACCTAATTTGTTTTCCCATGGGTTATATTGAGAGTTCCTCATCATTCAACTCTGTGATGTGAGGAGATGTCTTGGTGTGAATAAATGTCTTGTACCTAGCTAATTCACTCACTAGGTAATTAGGGGACATATCCACATGTTATGTTTACTTAGGATATAAGATTTTGTCTAGAAGTCTTAGTTGGATTTTCTAGAACTTATCTTATCTAGCTAGTATTGCTTGATTCCTAGATAGTTAGTTTTTAATTTTGTCTCATGTCATAGGATTAAGACACTTGTCATAATCTTGTCAAATCCTATCTCTCAACCTTGCCTTTATGAGCAAGGAAACTCATGTAATTCAAGCATATTAAACCATTATTCAATATTACATTGTTGAAGCAAACTTTCTTGCCATTTTCTCTCTTGTGGAAGTTGTTTTGGTCTTGCAACTATTCCTAGGGGTGTTGGGGAGTCACCATTTACTCCCACGAGATGAAGACCCAACTAGCATTTTCTTTGATCTGAGGTGGACATCACTCACCTCAACCCCATAGGTGGGGTATTGTATGGTGTAATTAGCATAAGCCTATTGGAAATGCTTATTATTTGGGTTAGGTGCAAGTTGTGCTAGAAATTGAGGTGATTTTGGTGGTGTTGGTGCAACTATTTCTAAGTTTGGCATTATGGCTTGTTTTTTATGGTTGCAGGGGCTTTTGTGGTTGCTAATAGTTAAGATTTTTATTTTGCTGCTATTGACCTCTTTGCCACTATAGTTTCCATTGACTTTGTTGGGGTGGCCATTGAGAATTACAATTAGGTCCTTGGTAATTCTTTGGTGGCCACATGCCTTGATGTTGTTGATTCCAATTGGATTAGGGAATTGGCCATTGTGATTTTTGCACATTGGTCCAATATTGAGGGTTCCAACTAGGGAAATTTGTTTTATTACCTAGAAATGACATGTTATTTGTCAAAGGGTCTTATGACATATCTTATATTGGCTGCCATGGTTTGCATTGATCTATGTAGAAAAATTGACCATCTTCATCTTATAGGGCATGAAATTTTGGCTTCCCTTGCTTATCTTTAGAAATACTAGCTAGCTTCTTGCAATTGCAATAGATCTTCTTTTGTCAATAGTGTGGGCAGTATTATGTGAGGGTTGCTTTTGTTTCCTCTTGCTTTTTCTTGATATGGAGGGTATCTAGTTGTGTAGCCAAATGGCTAAGGATATCCTCCTTCATGTTTGATATCCAGTTGTGTCACCATTTACTCACACCTAGTATTAGAGCTCTAGTGTTGCATATTCCTTCCCATATTTGAGGGTTTATTTAGGGGTTTCAAGGACCTCATGATTAAATCTAGGGCATTGAAGAAAGTCAAGTTTTCCTTTCGTTTCATCAAATTTGGATATGTTTTGGCTGATCTATGAGGGTTGGAAAAAGTGTGAAGAGTAGTTGATCCAGGAGGTCAATGAATTTTCAGACCACTTTGGGCCTAGATCAACATCACCATCACGTTTAGAAGGTTTCACAAATGAATTTTGACCGTAAATCCATCCATTTTTGGTAAAAAAATTTTTTGAGGAAAATATATTTTTCTTGGGTAGGTCGTACAACTCCCTAGGTCATCATTTATATTTTCATAGAAAAAATTAAAAAATTATGCGAGCTTTATTGTATTTTTAGGAAAATATTTTAAAAAAAATATATAGAAAATACTTTATATTTTGTTTGGGGTTTATAAAGATTTTGGGAAAAATTATTATTGTATTGGGGTGCCAATAAAATTTTGTTGTAATCAAAAGAATATTCTATCTACAAATTTGTCACTGGTACTTTTTCCGCAGGACCCACCATACAGGGTGTGGATTCTCTTATCAGTATTGTACATGATCTGCATCATCGATCATTTGTGCAAAGGGTATATTCACTATCAATGGTACAAAATTCTGATTGTTGTTTTATCTATCACATCAACATCTTGGTGACCCTATCACATTATCTGCTAACATTGACATCTATTAGGCATATTTTATGTGCAAGCATCATTAGTACCATGCAGCCACATCCATAAATCGTCTAGCTCATCGATCATATTTTCATTTGTATTTGTTGCCGATGGTACCTTTACATCAGCTTTCACTAATATTTGTAGGTACAAATCAAATCTATCAATAGTCTCTTCATTTTCATTAGCCACGGGTGGTTGTAATGGTACAAAGTTGATTTAAATCAAGATTTTTAATTATTTGTGGGTTCTCTAGAAAACATTGAATTTGAAGTTTTTTATATATTAAAACCTTTGCTTAAAAATCTGATGGGATCTTGATTTGTACCTACTGACTTTGTAGTACCTGCTGCCACATTAGAAATATTAGGCTCAATGCCTAGATGGTGTGGCCTCCTACCGCTCACCATAGGTGGCTCCACAGCCTCCCGCCTGCTACATTTGGTGGCAGTATTTTATTTTTTCCAACTGTGTAGCACACGGTCCTATTAAGGACCACCTACATTTTTTTAAGCCCCTGAGTGCTTTACTTTTGCACCAATTTAGCATTTAGATTGCTATGTTTTGCCCATTTTTCCCAAATTAGTTATTTTTTTCATTTTGGCATAACTTTCACATACAAAGGTGAAATTTTTGAAATAAAATATCATCAAAAAGCTAAAAAATCTCAAGTTTCCAGTGGTACAATTATTTTTTAGAAATTTTATTGTTTGGTGGTAGTTTTCGTTGATTGAAGTCAGATATTGATTTTTGGCTCCCAAGCTTGTAATTTTTTACCACAATCTCTGATTTTCATGATTCTTATGGAATTGGAAAGGTATTGAGGATCTTTATACATCCATCCCTACACTTTTTCCATTTTCTATCCTAGGTATATTGTGCTTTCAAATTTTTCCTAGTGGGTCTATTGAAGGGTACTTGGATATTTTGGCAATCAGGAAAGTGTTGTTTTGATCATTGTACTTCATTTTAGTTGTATTGTGTATATTTATCTCATATTATGTTAGTTGACAAGTGTATTATCATTGTAATCATGGGTTATTCAACTCATCCTTATGTAATAGTTCTAACTAGGAATAATTATGAGTCATGGAAAAAAGGCATCATAACTCATTGTAAGTGGCTAAACATTTTGTAACATCTTTATGGACTCATTCTTGAACCAGAAAAAACATATAGGAAATCCATTTAGGGTAATAAGAATGATCATATCATAGGATTGATTGGTTCTACTTTCAGTGTAAGCATCTTCAATGAGACCTATCATAAGGTCTTCTTTGACATGTCATGACCACGCACAGTTTGGACCAAATTTTGGGAGATATTTGGAGATCCACACAAGCCTCTTTTCCCAAATGATCCTGCTTCATATTGCCTCATTCCAGTTGGTGATGTTGATAACATACCATATGATGATGAGACCTTAGAGGAGTTTGAATATGATGTAGAACTTGAGCATCTTGATGATCTAGAGCCTTCTCCTGTAGCTCCTACTTCTCCAGTTGAGATCACACAATCATCTTATGTTGATGACTCATTGAGTACTTCTAGTAATTCATTGTAACATGTATCTTCTAGTCTTCCTAATTGAGATTCCTATTTGATGTACATTGCTTCTTTGTTTGTGGAGTCTCACATTTTAGATTTGGAGGACACACTTGAGGGGGTTTCTCTCCTATTTGATGATTGTCATGGATCAACTATTGTTACTTCATGTTTGTCTTTAGATTTTGTTCAAGATTAGTTTCCACATGTTCTTGGTTTATCACAGTTTATTGTGATTAGGCATGTACCTAATTAGATTGTGGAAACATCTTCCTCATCCAAGTACTTGGAAACACATGAGAAGATTTTAGAGACACAATATTCATACATTTGGGTTCCTCTTCCTCCTGGATCCTATCTAGAATGGGAAGTATTCTTGCATTTGTACTTGGTGTATCTTCTTCCCAAGGGGAGAAACATTGTTTGTAGGCATTGTATTATGTTTTGTCTTTAGACATTAACCATATTTGTAGGTGATTACCTATTATGGGGGGATATCTTGTCTCTCTTTTACCCTCTTATGAAGGGGTCATTTATTGTATATACATGATGGATGTAGTCCTTAGGGATATCATGGAGTCCTCCATACATCATGTTTGTTTGTATTTCTTTTTCTCTCTTTTGGAGAGAATTTTTTTCCTTTTCTTTTCTTGTGAGAGATTGATTGCATTTACATTTGTAAATGGGTACCTAACATGTCCTAGTAGCCAAAACCCAGAGTCATAGTCATAGTCATAGTCTTTACATAGTTTGCATAATAATCTTCTCCCTAAGTTGCACTTAAGGGGGGGTTTTGGTGTGAATAAATGTCTTGTACCTACCTAATTCACTCACTAGGTAATTAGGGGACATATTCACATGTTAATTTTACTTAGGATATAAGATTATTTTTAGAAGTCTTAGTTGGATTTTATAGAACTTATCTTATCTAGCTAGTATTGCTTGATTCCTAGGTAGTTAGTTTGTTAGTTGACTCATGTCATAGGATTAAGACACTTTTCATAATATTAAATCTAATCATATCTCTCAACCTTGCCTTTATAAGCAAGGCATCTCATGTAATTCAAGCATATTCAACCATTATTAAACCTTACATCATCGAAGCAATCTCTCTTTCTATTTTCTCTCTCATGGAAGTTTTTTTGGTCTAGAAATTTTTCTTGGGGGTGTTGGGGAGTCACCATTTACTCCTACAAGATGAAGGCCCAACTTGCATTTTTCCTAATTTGAGGTGGACATCACTCACCTCAACCCCATAAGTGGGGTATTGTATAGTGTCATTAGAATAAGCCTATTGGACATGCTTATTATTTGGGTTAGGTGCAAGTTGTGCTAGAAATTGAGGTGATTTTTGTGGTGTTGGTGCAACTATTTATAATTTTGGCATTATGGCTTATTTTTTGTGGCTGCAGGGGCTATTGTGGCTACTAATAATTGAGATTTTGATTCTGCCACTATTGACCTCTTTGCCACTATAGTTTCCATTTATTTTATTAGGGTGGCCACTAATAATTATAATTAGGTCCTTGGTAATTCTTTTCTATCCACATGCCTTGTTATTATTGATTCTAATTGGATTAGGGCAGTGGCCATTGTGAGTTTTGCACATTGGTCCAAGATTGAGGGTTCCAACTAGGGAAATTTGTATTATTACTTGGAAATGACATGTTATAGGTTAAGGGGTCTTGGGGAATACCTTGTATTGGCATCCATGGTTTGCATTGAGCTATGTAGAAAACTTTAACATCTTCATCTTCCAGGGCATGAAATTTTGGCTTCCCTTGCTTATCTTTAGAAATACTAGCCAACTTCTTGCACTTGCAATATATCTTCTTTTGTCAACAATGTGGGTAGTATTTTGTGAGGGTTGCTTCTATTTTCTCCTTTATTTTCTTGATATGGAGGGTATCAAGTTGTGTATCCAAGTGGCTAAGGATATCCTCCTTCATGTTTGATAGAAGATTTCTCAACTTCACCCATGAGACCCCATTGGATAATTTGTTGAGAGAGGTCTTGTCTCCCCTAGTCTTTGTTGTCAATCAGGATTGCACCCTAGGCAAGTTAAACTTAACTATCCTATTGAAAAATGGATACACTCTCAGGTTGTGGGTGACCTATTGTGAGAATGAATCTCCAAAGTGGTTGGTTCCCCTAGAAGATCACCTAATCTAAATGACTTTTCTAAGAAAAGGGTTAGATAACTTTACTCACAAACAGTCTCTCAAAAACATAAACCCTCACAATCTCACATGAACATACAACACAAAATTAATTTGCATGAAGGTTTAAACTCAAACAAAACATGCAACTTGCATCATATGAACTTTTTGCACTTAAAGTTGCAAAAATAGGGCATAGAAAGGATCCAAAAGTAAGAATCAAAATAACCACATCAAACTATAACTACAAAATAAGACAAATTTGAGATAGGAATGCTCTGTTGTTTCATTGAAACTGAAGGAGTATGCAAGATCAAAATTTGATTACAAAACTCTCTGCAAATGAACAAGAGAGGAAAAAGCAATAATCTGAACTAAACTCCAAAAAAACTAAGTTTTCCTCCAACTTATAGCTCCCAATTGTCTCCAATAGTGAGAATAGAAAAACCTAGCTGAACTACACCTCAAAATAACAACCTTTTGTCATTTTCAAGCTCAAAAGAAAAGTCTCAAAATCAGTGCCCAAATTGCCTCCAAACTAAATGAGAAAGATGAAAACTTATAGGTTGATCCAAAAGACTCACAAAATTAGGCTCAAATTGTCTGAAAACTAAAATAGAAGGTCTAGTTTGCCCAATTTTTTCCCACTTCATCCAAGTGAACTCAAACTCTAAAAAGGAAGCTTCAATTGACACTAACTGCATTTTAAAATAACAAACATTAAGGAAATTTATAGGAATATTTCCTTAATGATGTTTTACATCATTTGCAGTTTCAACATTACAAAATAGGAAGGCTCCAATTACACGGGTATGTGCAGGATCATTATGGAAAAAATAGGCCCTTAAGTGGCAAAAAATTTAGAAAAAATAGGGTTAGGCAACTTGACATAAAAAAATGAATAAGTTATCTATATTATTTAAAAAATATGTAACAATAAAATCTATAGCAAATTGAATGTAATTTCTAAACTACTAGGTTCATTTTTTTTTTTTAAATCTATTTGGTGAAAATTTGAAATTTCAATGCAATAGTACTTAAATTTTAGGGGAAAAATAAGTAGGTGTCTATCTAACCACCCCTACCACAATAAAATGATAATATTTTTTTATAGGATTTTAGATATAAGTAGAGGACTCATGTCACGATGTGATGCATATTTTTTTTGTATTTTTCCAAGTAAATGGTGAAATTATGATTTTTTTGTACAACTTTTAAAGAAATATAAAAAACTTGTATGTCGACCACCTTAACTTGTTCAAAACATCATGAAATTCATTTTCTTTTTAATCTTATAATTATGTGAAGCATAGAATGTGACACATGTTTTGGATTAAAAATGTCTACATTCAAAGAAGCTATAGATGTTTTTCAATCAACCTATCAATCAGAACTTTGGTCATAATTCAAATAGAAAATAAATAATAATTATTTATTAAATTCAAAGTAAAGCATAATTTACATTGGTGGAAAGCTGAGAATATCTTTTAAAAACCCTTTTCGTTTCATCAATTTTGGGTAAAAAAAAAGTCATTAGCCACATACCCTACACATATCCATCATATTGCCACTTTTTGGCCCATCATGATCCTGCACATACCTACATTTGATTTGAGTTTTTCAAAGTACAAACTTTCCTAACTTGATTTTTTTTATTTTCAAAATCAAAATACATCTCCTTTAATCTTTGATTTTTCTATTAAAAATCAGAAAAAAAAACCCTAGATCAAACATCACATGATTTTATTTCAAAGTTTTGAAAACACTAAAGCATTAAGGAGGTTCAACCTAGGGAATGAATGGGCCAAAGCATAAGAATTATGCTTTTATTGAAAATCACAAAATGAATAAAGCATGGAAATTGACCGAATCATAAATCATATGCAAAGAAAACTTTAAAATAATACCACAATGGTATTAGTTAGGCATTTTATTTTTAAAACATTGTGATAAAAATCAAGCTTGAATTAGGGCAATGGGAGAAAACCCTCGAACAAAACATTCAGCCCTAAACTTTAGCATCTCATTTTGCATTCAAATTTTTGGGAAAAGAGGCTCTGCTACTAGCTGCCATGAGGACTAGGGTTTCAAAGCTCGAACATACTCCATTTTTTCTATTTCTGAGAGATTTTTATGGAGAAAGCTTCACTAGAGGATGCAAGGTAAGTTTACTTGTCACAAATCTGGACATCGACCTCAACTTTTAAGCATTTTTGGCCTTTTTGGCCACAACCATGACATATTTTTTGATGTCTTTTCTTGTTCCTTTCTTTCTTTTGATGTTCTCTTGGCTTGAGGCTGACATTTGAAGAAATTTTGGAAGCTTGAATGCGACATAGTGAATGTATTCTCCAACAGAAAAACTCTTGGTAAGTTTTCCACCACTCGAGCCTTTACATTGCCTCTTTTTACTTTTGTAAAATGCTCTATTTGAGTTTTCTTGAGTGCAAGATAGTGTAGATACTTGTTTTATTATGCAAAAATATTTATGGGTCTCATTTATCTTTGCAAAATGTAACACGTTTGCACCCTTGACTCCTTATTTTCACCATTCAATGAAGGCTTCTTAGGTTTTCAATGGCTACAGGCTTCATGGAATTCTAGGTATTGTTTTTCTAAACCATATTATTTTCTCAAGACCCTTATGGCTACCAATGTATCTTGTAATTCCATCAAATAGATGAATTTTTTTTATTGATTTCTTCCATTCACTACAATAGATATCTATTACAGCATGTCTGCATTTTGAAAGAAAATGCACCTTTAGGTATCATGTGGGCTTTACCATTGTTTATTGAAGTTTACTTTTGCAATCTAAAAATGAGAATGAGTATTTCCTCTTATCATCACTTCGACTCATCAAACATACAACTGAGACCATCCATTATGAATGTTCTTTTCAAAGAATTGAAATATGTCACCATGTTGAGACACAAATCTGCATATTGTGCTTTGTTTTTCTTTAGTAATATTGCTTTCCTTTAGGCCAAAACCATTGTCTCCTTCAAATCTTTCAGCATACACAGATTCATAGTGATGTCCATGTATATCACCTAGATGTTGATGATGACTCCCTTGCACTTTATTCTATGGCTTTATTAATCTCAATTTACTGATGTTTTCCTTTGCACTTTCAATACTTTGTTACTCCCTTAAGTTTTGAAAATGACATAGAAATTGTTCCATCATTGTAACTCTATGGTGAATTCATGAAAAGTACTCACCCTAGCATTCTTGTAAACAATCCACTCCTTGTTGTACTCAATATGTAACATTATTTATCATTACTTTGATGAACATGTATATGATTCCACCTTCATGTGGGCATTGAACACCACAAATAGCATAATTAGCAACACATTCCTTGATGTCCTATCAATGTGAGCAACATAAATATGTAAAATCACATCAATATGATACAATAACAACACTATGTAGTCAATCAATCATAACATGCCATACTTGTATGCAAACAAAAATTTCAAATGAAAGATAGTGCAATTTTATTCTTGTTTTACATATTCATTGATCATTCAAATAAGCCATTATTTATTCATTATTTTCAATTTGTTGCACTTCCAAATCAATGCCTTTGACTCTTGCAATTGCTTTATGAGTTACTCCTTCAATTTAATGTTTCTATTTGAGCATTATGAATATTGATTCCTATTTCAATCCCCTCTTAAGAATTAGGGGCAGCATGCTAGGCTCAACCCTTGTGGGAGCCCATTTTTGCACCACATGCTATGACATCTTTAGAAATGGATTGACAACATGAATTCTCCTATACTTGAATAGTGAACAAACATGTTAGATAAAAAATAGTGAAGCCCAATGCTCATGTGATGTTTAATTTTTCAAGCTCTCTTGCATACTTCTAATGTTTATTCAACTGATTCAATACTTCATAGGCATTGTACTATATTTCTAGATTGATAGAGCACATAGGAAGACTCATAACCAGAGTTCTAACAACTCTTTTCATCATGATGCAAGTTCTCTCAAGGATCAAGAGCAAATAGGACCGACAACAATGAAGACCAATTGAAGACTCTAAATAGGAAATGATGGCTATGTTTCTTCTTATATGCTTCTTTTCCTTTCTTCATCTTCAGTTGTATAGTACATTCCCCATGTTGTGTTGGTTCAACTATTCTCATGGCTTGTGTGGGACAATTTATCACTCCTTTCTTTCCAATGAATATGAAATACAACATTATTTGCAATCTTGTACAATTTTGTATATATATCTTTTGTAAAATGTATGTAACATTGTGAAATGAATAAATCATTACAAAATTGAATGAAATAAATATATTATAATTCATGTATTCTTCTTTATGCCGCAAATAATTGAATGACCAACTGGATTCTTTCTTTTTGATGAAACACATTGCACAATAACAACTAAACCTTTCTTTTAAACTTCAATATATGAAATGGTTAAGAAAAGTAGAAATAAGTTGAAATAATTTCACCTTTAATATAATGAAACTACTCCAACTCTGCCAATTTGAGCTACAGGTGAAAAATTGGCAACAATATTCTTGGTGAAGGACTTGGAATAGTTTCTACATACTTTACATATGTCATCAAATGGTAACTATGAGATGTCCCCTATCCCAATGAGGTTGAGGGCATCCATATATTCCTCATTAATTCCCCTTAAGATTACTAGTTTTAGGGATTCATCATAAAGTCTTTTTTGATGGGATTTTTTGAGGCATAACTGAAACCTCTCAACATAGTCTTCTCATGGATGTTCTTCCTTCTATGGCATATAAAAGATGTCATCCCTCTTTCTATTTGTGCCTCTACAATAATCTTGGTACTTCTCTAGGAATTTTGTCTTTATTGTGTTCCCATTGGGAACAACTTCTCTTCCCAACCCCATGAACCATATTAGAGAAAAATGTTTCACTGTTGCTAGAAACAATTTGAATTTGTAAGCATCTATGGTATAGTTATAACTTTGGCATAGCACATAAAAATTTAAAATAAAGGTGTTTGGGTCCTTTGTGATTAGTTCATAAAAGATGGGGAGTGTTGAAGGAGGTATGTTCTTTAGAATAACTTCCCTCTCTTGGTTGGATATAGGGAACTCAAACATTACATTCTTTGGTGGTTCTACTGTTGCATCAACCATGATGCTTATGTGTGTGCAGGAACTCTCCTCTATATTTGGTGTATGTAATAGTGGTAGGGATGACTCTTCTTCATGGATACCCTCACTTTGTTCTCTTTGTTCACTAGTATCTTTTAATTCTTTTTGTGTTGAGGGGATAAATCTTCCTAGAGCATCTCACTACCTTGCATGCAATGGTTGTGATTTTTTAGATAAGTGGTTCCTGCACATTGCTAGTAACTCATATTGTTGTTGATGGCTAAGACCTATTTACCTTAATGTTGAAAACAAAATTGATAAACTATGAAAGCTTGAAAGGAATTGAAAATACATAGAAGAATCATGAACTTAGCACCATCCGCAACAATGGCACCAAAAATATAGAGCCTCTCTAATGTCTAATGAACTTGATGCTATTAGGTAGATACATAATTCACAGGGTTGATTCCTAACTAAACAATTCATTTTTCACAAGAGGCTACATTTAATTATCAACAAAGGACTCATAAACTTTAGATAGTGCTTTCACAATATATGCATTCATAGATCCTAGAAACGTCCTATATCAATGGAGTATAGGTAATTTCACATGTACAAACAATTATAAAAAGCTGGAAAATAAAATGAAATGCTAATTCGTAAAATAGGGGAAATAAATATAAGTTGTTACCTTATGCTATAGGTACCTATCACTCAAGACTATGACTGTTAAATTGCTAAAATTTAATTATAACTAACTCCTTATCTAACTAATCTCTCTGGAGGATGAAACCAATGTAACACTACAAAATTCAATTCATAACTATAGAATAATATTCATGAATTACACATGCATATAACAAAAAACCACCTTAACTATTTTCAACAATGCATCAATTAATCTAATAATAGGAAATAGAGTGGATTAACAGTACCTCAAGCCACCCTTGCTTGAGTTTTTTCTTCCATAGAATATTTCAAGCACTCACTACTTAATCAAAAATTCATGATATTGAACTAACTCCCTTTATTGCATATAAACACTTAATTCTTACATACAATCTAACAAGAATCTATTGAAGATTTCTTATTCAATAACACATATCTATTGTTGTAACTAGTAATAGAAAAACAACTAACAAGTAGAAACAATGATCAACAACTACTAGCAAGTATATTTACTCCTTGGAAATAGAACCCACTATATATGGTATGTAGGAGTTTTATTCTTCTAGGATTGAAAATAGACTCATAAAGTATATGTCCACTCTCCCTCAAAGATAGGGAGAGGACTTAGTCTTAAAATAGAAAACAATAATTATGAAGCAAGAGAAAATAAATTGATTTATAACTCTATGTCTAATGGTTAACTTCCATAAAAGAGACGTGTTCCAGAGGACAACCATGTCATGAGTTAGACTTGTTTAGAACAAACTCCTTCTCCTCCTAGTAGTATTATTCAGTTATTAGGAATATGATGTGGTTACTCATGGTTGATCATTAAATGATCATCTTTGTTCTCCTCTAGAAATTTTACACTTGACTATTTTCACTTCTCGCCTACAATCGTCTACATTCGTTATGCTCTGGGCTAGAAAACTTATTGCTACAAGTTACAATCCTTTTAGCTGTAAGATGTTAGTTTTATTCCTAAGGAATCCACATCATTAACAATCATAATTAAACACAAAATCTTACTAAATTCCATAAATATTCATGCATTCACAAATAAAAATGTCAACATATCATATTTCCATTTCCACATACTTAAGTTTGTTTTAAAGTGTATGAAAGGCATATAAAGGATTTATAAAGTCTTGGTAATGTCTATGAAACTATTCATTAATTGGACCCATCACTTACCAAGGATGTAGTCTTGAAAGAAATCTATCAAAAAAGAAAATAGAAGGAAACACTATAAGTATGCCCTACTAGTTGAGATACTACAAGTAGTGGTAGTTAATATGGCCAAACCACTCATGCCATAACTTACCTCATTGAAATGATTCAATAGAATAAAAGCATAAAATAGTAAAGGAAACTATTCATTAATTGGACCCATCACTTACCAAGGATGTAGCCTTGAAAGAAAGCTATCAAAAAAGAAAATAGAAGGAAACACTATAAGTATACCCAACTAGTTGATATTAGATGAAAGCATAAAAGCATAAAATAGTAAAGGAAACTATTTGTTAATGGGACCCATCACTTACCAAAGATGTAGTCTTGAAAGAAAGTTATCAAAAAATAAAATAGAAGGAAACACTATAAGTATGCCCTACTAGTTGATATACTATAAGTAGTGGTAATTAATATGGCCAAACCACTCATGCCATAACTTACCTCATTGAAATGATTTAGTAGAATAGTCAATGAACTAGAAACAAAGTGAGAAAATAAATTGTTGACCAAAAAATGAGATAAACATAAAGCATGAATAAACATAACAACCACTAACTATAATCCAAGCTAAACTCAATCTAATAAAAAATAATAATGAACAATGCAACATAGAAGACATTAAACTGATACAATAATACATTCCTATGTTACCCTTGAATGTCCTTCATTGCTCCTCTTTGTTTTTCCTTTTTCTCTTAGTTATTTGTGTACTATTTTGCTTCAAGCTCAATGTGAATGAATAAGATAAATGGATGCAAAACACCAAAGAATGATGGTTAGCCTTCAAAGAGAATGATTTTTGCTTCTATAAAAAATGCCAATTTGAATGGATGATTAGGATTAAGAGGTGAATAATCAAGATCAAGGGTTAAGAATCCTTGAGAGGAATTGATGAACAAGTTAACTGACTACAACAGATTGTAGGATTTTAGTTAACTATTTTCATGGAGAATTGATTGATTGGTTAAGGGATTTTATTGCTTCGTTAAATCTCACTGAGTGAGAGTAAACTGACTTGATTAATCAGTGGACTGGCATTGATTATCTAGTCGATTGGAAAAAAGTGTTCATTAAGAACAAGGTGCAAATGCATGAGATAATAATTTATTATTTGAGGAATGTGCAAGTGGGAATTAGATAAATACATAAAATGTTTTATTTATTGTTGAGGAAGTGGATAATGTTGAGAAGAAATAGGAAAATTAAATATTTAAAGTAATTATTTGACTTAGAAAGGGGATAATTAAATAATTAAAGTTTTATTTAATTTAGAAAGTGGGCGAATGTTAGTTAAATAACTAATAATAATTATTTAATTAATTTAGAGGAATATTGTTAATTAAATAAATAAGATTTATTTAATTAATTAGGGAGATTAATGATAAAGTGAATTAATTAAATAATAATCATTTAATTAAAAGTGAAAATATGATTTTTAGATAATAATTAGATAATTAAAAATTATTTAATCATTAGGGAAAGACAATAATTAGTGTTAAAATGTTACTTTGTTCGCTAGGACAATTTAAGTATCTACATTTTTCCCCTCTTTGATACAATGTGTATTTATAGTGTTGTATCAAAGAAAAATTAAAAATTCATGTTCAAGACGTGCCTTGGTATTCCTTGATAATGATAGGATAGCATGGTGCCCCCTTAATAATGGAAAATTGTTGTGACAAGTTGATTTGATGCATTTAGATGCGAGGACTGATAGAATAAATGCTAGAAAGAGGAAAAAGTTAATAAGAAGTGAAGAATGGTTAGATAGATCATTCATCCAAATCATGACAAATGATATCCATGAAATGGATCAAGATTGATGTATGATTGATAGAATTTGAGCTTTCACTAGTACACCTTTTATCATCATAGAGTGTTTTATTATGTGACAAGCGGATGTATGCACACCAACACATAAATTGTGATGACATATTTTATTTTTTCTTGCCTAAAGATTTTGATATATGGAAAAGTGGATATATGTACACCAAGTTGAGACAAACCCTGGTGACATTAGTATCTGTTGTCAAGATTCAATCACAATAGACCAGGATTGCCCAAATTCATACTAGTAACAATAGAAATTCATTAGAATATGTGAGAAAGTAGTCATAGAGCATGTTAATCCTAATGCAAGAAAGCATTAGCCAAACTTTGACTTGCATAGGATATTTTGATTATGCCAAATGGAACCCCAATCACACATAAGGAACTTAGTTACCCCAATCATAATATCAATACAAATAAGAAAAAAAATCAACAGAAAAGATGTAATGATACATCATCACTCCTCTAATCACTTGTAGATATTCTTGAGTAGCATAAGACCATGACATAAGATAAATTAGATAAAAATATAAGAATAACTAGACTAAATGATTCAACAACCATTTAGATCTTCTTGCCAAAGATGTGTGTGTTTTGATAGGATTAAAAATATTGTGTCTAGTTTAAGGAGTGAAATATCTCATGTAAGATGCCTCATCTAGTTTCAATAATGCAACAACCTAAAATATAAATGTTTTTTGAAAAGATAGGTAACATTGATAGATACATAGATAATTGATCAACCAGGTTGAAGGCTAGTTTGGTATTTTTTGTCTATTATTTCATGATTTGTTAAGCTTAGTTTCTATAAGATGTTTCATTTGTGTTATGTTGATGGTGTTTTCTGCATAGCAACAACTCAGACAAAATGTAATATCCTATCTCTCTTGAAAAGTAAATCTCTATCAGCAAGCCTTAAGAGATAAGCCCAAGGTCTCTAATGTCAGGTCTTGACAATGAATAAACAACTCAATGATAAAATGTGAAAATGCTGGTAATCACAATGAGACCTTACTACAAGTAAGATAATGAATCAATTTTATCAGATCTAACAATCTAATGATACTTTAATCCTAGATCAAACCCAATAATCAAAGAAATAAAAAAAGGACAAGGGTTGCAAAGAGATTTCTAAATCTAATACTACTCCTAAGATTAACAATGAAAGTAACCAACACTCAAATGGACCAATCCTTCAAAACTGATCTCTATTTGACCCAGATAAATCTACAATCTTACAGAGAACAGTGCAATATTCTAAGCTTTTAAGATTTTCAAATCATGAACATTCATTCAACAACCCTATTGTAGTTGAAATGAAAAAATCCTCACAATCGAACTAAGCACACTGAATATGAAGTCTAGGCTAAATTTTCATAGCAACTAACAATCAGTTGGTTGCAAAAAGTATGGATTGAAGGATTGCTGCAACATTCAAGTATCAAATCACAAACATTATTAAATCAAATCTAATCTAAATATTAACTTCCTCAAAGCAATTTTAAAGATGAAATAACAAGAACCATGCAAGACAAGAGAAAACAAGAATGGCACCAAATCACAATGTCATTTCTTGTATTCACATTGTCCACTGTAGCAACAATTCTAGCTTTCTGTTACAATATTTGCTTGAGAATACCTACTTGCTAACTTGCTCTACTTCTAAATATCTCTACTCTATATCAATCTCTATGTTCTAATTACAAATTCCAACTATCTAGCCCTTACAAATGAGGTGAAATTCCCAATATATAGAATTCCCATAGAAACCCCGTCGGCCCATCAAGAGCCTAGCGACATTAATGGAACAAAAAATCGGTCAAGAGAAACCCACAACCAGTCAAATAAGCATTAAATGCATGTTCCATCCAAGTCAGCCTGTGATCCATAATGCAGTTCGGACCAATGTGTGGGAAGATAATAGGGAAGCACAAATCACGCCACAGCCTATCATTAGCTCCCTTCCCTATTATCCCCACTCCTATTTGGCACTTCATGTACTTTCAAGAAATCCCCATCCAAGTTAGCTACTGGTGGCAGGGGCAGAACCCTAAGTCAATTCTCAATAGATGAAATCTCTTCTCTTGACCATTTGACCGAATTATCCCAATCCACCTTATATGTTAGGTATTTGTCAATAACTGCAAGGTAGGTGGTCACATCATCCAACTGGTGATCAGAGAAGAAACCATCATTAAGTGGTGCGTAAACATCCTGCCACAAATTTCTCAACTATTCTAGACTCAAATACTTGGGAGCAATATTCATTTTCCGAGTCATGATCTCAAAGAAGGAAATGGAGCCATTATATACACCACCTAGGGTGTCATCAATCTGTCTTCTTCGCTTGTAAATCTTCCTCAACACTTCTTGCCTAATCTGTAGTGATTTTTCTCTCAGTGATCCTAATCTTAATGTCCATTTTGATCCTTTTTGCATCAGACATCGAGGACCCAACTGCTATTGTGCTAGATTCAGCCTGCAATCAACATGGAAATCATAGTAAAAACCATAGGAAAGGGAAGGTTAATTCATCAATACATTGTAAAAATGAATCTCATATAGCTAGAGTGTTATTAAATTTCATATGAGATGACCACAAAAAATTTTGGGTTTGAAGACCATTCATGGAATCTGGGCTAGAGAGGAATTTTGGGAAATTCCAAACTGATCAGATTCCAATGGAATAACCAGGAAACACCTACTTAACCATTAAACCTGATCATGATCAATCAATAAACCACATGGGAGATCATAAGATAGCTTGAATAAATCATAAAATGCATTGAAAATCACTAACACATCATGCTATTCCATATTCCTTTACATTTCATCAATTTTTGGGAAAATACATGAGGGATGGATTTCCGCGAAGAACAAGCCAGAGTACAAATTCAAAAAATCAGGGAGACGACAAATTTCTAAGAAATCTAGACTCAACGGAAATCCATGGTTAAGGAAAATTTATGAACCAATACAGCTTCTCAGAACAAAGGTTTCGGCAAGAGTCAGTGATCTCGCTGAGAAGTCTTGGCGACTTCTACGAAGTCACACCAAAGGACATTATCGAAAAAAAATTCGGTAAGACCAGGTGGTTTTGATGTAACGTCTCGGAGAAAAGTGAAATAGAAAATGCACTAATATGACGAAAGGGTAGTCGGGGTAGGGTCTTGGCAAATCTCAGTGTCTCACTAACTCTCAAGTCCTAGTAAACACTTTGGCCAGACTTAAAATTCTTTGATATGAGGTATCAGCAAAGTTGCGGTGTCTCAACAACTAGCGATAGGTTGGAATTCAACTAGAGGCCTTGCAGATTGTGCATTGCTTTTCCGACAAGAGGAAGTCCCATCGGCAGAGCTCACCAAGAAAGGAAGGCATCACCGTGAGGAAAGGGGGTTGCCATAAGGTCTTTGTGACCACTGGTAGTCTTGCTTAAAGCGAAGGCCTCAACAAGAGATGTGAGCTCGCCAAAAGGTCTTGGTGACCTAGCAAGGTCTCAACGAAGCTAATGAGTATCGGTATAACTAAAGGAGCTCGCTATGACCTCTTTCCAAATAGGGCTTGTCATGTCAAAAGCACATAAAAAAATGCATGTCGATGGGAGATTTTCTTACAGGGTGAGGTCTCGATGAATCCTCTTTGTCTCAGCGACTAACATAGGAGACTTTATCGGTGTGAGGAAGGATATTGTCACAGTGATCCAATGTGAACTTAGGAAGGTTTATCAATGAAATACAGGGTGATCGATATGACATCAGAAAACCCGGGAAGCCGACGACAAGGTAGAATTTGAGCAAATCTGACCCATGTGGAAATCCATGAATACCAAAAATTCCTAAACAATAGGTTCTAGTCGGAGTCCAAGTGGGATCTGGGAAAATCTAACTAGGGTGGAAAATCCTGAATCCAACCCAAAACCCAAAATTTGTCTAGAACTTAGGATTTTCAATAAATATCCTAGGGGAGACACTTAGGAAATCAAAATAAACCTTTTAAGCACATGCCTAAATAAGAAAAAACCTCAAAAGAAAGGGCCAAAAACCAAAAACGAAGCAAAAGAGGGTCCCTACTTTCAGCAGGGCGTGTGTGCGAAAAACTGTACAACATGTTCAACATGTTAGTTCTTGACGAGGGATAGTTTTATTATGGAATATGAATTTTAGATAGAAATTTTATTATGGTGCAATCTAAGGGATAGACCTAGTCCTTAGAGGTTCATCAATGATAGTCCTACCTATGTACATGCATAGAGGCTGTGTAGTTCAATTATTTGGAATGGACTTAGCACATGCTTGATGGTCAATGTTTTATTTGACTTATTTGAAATTTTACTATTTTTATTTTCAAGGAATATTTGGATGTTTTTGGATTTTATTGTGATAATGCCCTTTGATACCATGTCTAAGATCCTTTTTAAAATTCAAATTGAGACTTTCCCCCAATCAGGTACATGACCAGTTATTATGAAAGGGATGAATATGGTAAGCGGTTGACACTAAATGTCAATCATTCTCGGGCCATGAGAGGGGTGAGAAAGCTTATTATGATGGATCTTTTGATTGATTATTTCTATGAATGGAATCTAATAGAATAGTGATAAATGGTAGAGCAAAGATTGAATACACATGGTGCCTGTTTTCCAGGTTCTTACCATGATACTTATTCAAAGCGCCACTAAAATGGTTCACTATAAGACAAATTATTTCTCTTTAGTTTTTCTTTTTCTAATTTTCTATTTTTCTATTTTTATTTTATTTTAGGATATCACACAAGACACTTTTTTCCATGTTTTCATTAGGATGACATTTTATTGGAATTTGATGATGTTGTGATCATGGTGGATGCTCTTCAGGAGACATAGGTTGATGACTAATAGATGGATATAAATTGTATGAAACAAAGGATGAGGAATGTGATATGGTGTAGGTAGGAGAAGCTAAAGTATGGTCAATAGAATGTGCACTACATGGACTATCGTACTTCCCCTGAAGAGGATACTGGACAACCAATGGATTAGAGCACATCAAGGGGTTGTTGAGATTATGGATGTACAACCCATGAAGCTCCAGAAACTTCAATAAAGGACCTTAGCCATGAAAGATAATCAACAACACAAAGAAGTGTTGCAACTATGGAATGTTAAATAAAGATTCTATATTGATTATATGATTGATATTGATATGTTACAAATGAACAAGATGCCTGATTACATAGGCAAGAAGGAAAACCTAAGATGCATAAGATGTTGCCAAGTGTTATAATCTAACAACATGTGACAACATGTGAACCCTATCTAAATGATTATTAAATGTTGAGATAAGTTCTAGAAGGACAACTCATCTTCTAGAAGGAATCTTATCCCTACAAACATGAAAGGGAATATTTCCCTATTTCTTAAATGATTTATCTAATAATGCAACCTAGGACTTAATTAATTAAATGCAAGACCTAAGTTAACTTATGCTAGTGTAATAATTAATTAATTACACTAACTCCGCCCATAAGTGCAACTTAGGGAGGAAATGCAATGATTATGCAAGATGATGATGATGATGATGGGTCCCAGCTACGAGGCCATGTTAGGTACCCATGTACATGAAGATGCAGAAAATCTCCCACAACTGGAGAAAAGGGGAAAACCTAGTGGGAACAAAACCCCTCTCCAAAAAGGAGATGATGTAGATAAAAATGAGATAGGATGGGAAGGATGGAGGACTCCCAAATACCCCCCAAGCACACCATCCATCACATGGATACATTGTAATAGTCCCCCCATAGGAGGGAAAAAGAGAGACTATATAGCCCCCCAGAAGATGATATCCCTACAAAAATGGTAAGTGTTTGAAGACAGAATAGGATCCAATGTCGACAAACAACTTGTCTCCCTTTCAGAAGAAACAAAACCAAGTGCAAGGGAAGTGATGCTTCCCATTCCATATAGGAATTAAAGGAAGAAAAGAAGAATGTTGATGATGATGTCTCTAAACTTTGCTCAAATGTCTCCTTGCCTAAAGATGAAGATGTCATAGTCCCAACCAATGAAGAGGGTGACAAACCAGGATGATGCAGAAACTGATGCTGAATAATATCCAAGGGCTGAGATGTAAGGAATGTGATGGATGTGATGGAAACTTGATAGCCCCCCTTGAATGAAGTGTCCTCAAAACCACTGACATAAGGTTGAAGCCAATCCAATGGTAGATACTAAAGATACCTCAAATCCTGAATGGAATGATAGGGAAGAAGTCTCATAAATGAAATATCTTAAGGGAAAACAATTTCCTCCAAGATAGTCTTTGAATCCCCAATCAAGGTTGAGATAGAAGGATGAGGAGACTCAAGAAAAATCTCCAAAGTGGAATCTGAATAGAGGAGTGATATCCCCTCAAGAATTTCCTCCAAACCTATAGAAGTAGCCAAGTTAGTGATACCTGAAATGAAGCCATCCTATGATGTCAAGGCTGGAAAACTGAAGGTGTCCTAATGGATAGAGATGATGGTAGTGGAAGACTTAATCAATGAATCTAGACAAGGAATCACTAAATGTGAAGGGATACCAATAGTCTCTGATGGAGAAGAAGCACTTGAGGGAACCTTATCAACCTCTTTAGAAGATTCAAGGCAATCAACCTCCTGCACAACAATATCATCATGGGGTACTTGATTTAAAGAATGAAATTTTAAATCATGACCATCGAGGAATGGTTGAGTATCTGAATCTCCATAGAGCTCCCAAATCTTAGTCCAAAGAATGTGAGGACAATCATAATGATCAATAGAATTCAAAACATCACAATCAACTTGCATAGAAATGATCTCCAAAACTATGTATCTGCTGCAACTCCAAGCAAATTCATGAATACCTTCACTCAGATGAGGAACTATACCATACATATGAGGCAATAGATCAAGTGATTGGAGATGGTGGCAGATCCTATCTCACCACTACTTATAGTGTCCCTTGTGCAACATAGTCAGAGGAGAATAATATGCAAGCCCCATAATAAAATTTCTCCACCAAAAAAAGACACTGACCTTCAATAGCAAAGAAAGACTTCCAAATAGATATGCAATTATAGCACCTGGGGCTAAAAAAAAGCCCCCGATCATTGATATGACAGTAGGGCTAGCTAGCAAAAAAAATAGGCAATGATAGAGTAGCTGCAGGGTGGCGATATTAGAGGCACAACCGACGGAGCCCACGATTCTGATGGGACCGGGGGCAAAGCAAAGTCTGTGGCAGGGGCTTTGATGAACAATCGCCGATGGAAGCCAGTGGTCAGTCGAACGGACACTAGGAAGAAGACTCTGGTGAGGTGGTCGATGTCGGCAGTGGGAGAAGTGACAACCGTGCCGATGTGAGGATGACTCAGAGTGAGGTCAAGTGATGTGACCTAGCTAACAAGATTGTGCAATGGTGTATGCCGGCTAAAGATTTTTTGAATATTGTAATATTTGCAATTCAAAAATAATAAAAAAAATAAAACACCGATATAATTTCTATAGAAAATATTATATTCTAACTGAAGATACAAAATATATATGTTGATAAAATATATTTCTGCCAACTGCAATTAAAATGCAGGTCGCCCACTATAGGAAATTAAATTTTTGCCAATACTATAGGAAGAAAATGCCCAAAAATAGCCAATTTTTCTTTTTTGATTTTTCTAAGAAAAATTTGCCATGATGGAGGACTAAAAGGGGGATTTTTCTCTCCAAAATTGTATGGATATTACAAAAAATGCAAACCCTAGATTGATATCTCAATGGCCCCCGGATGATATGTCTTTGATTTTGACGAATGAGCAGGCGATCTATGGGTTTTGAGGCCTTCTAGATGCAATGGAGAGGTCAGAGAGAGCCTAATGTGCACCAGAAATCAATTTGGCTCCCGGGTAGAACCAACTAGCTTGCAATATAAAACTCCAAGCCTACAAGAATCTTGCACTCCAACTTCCTAGATGAAAGGTTGATGTTTCAATGGACTAGCTCTGATACCATGTTGAGATTATGGATATACAACCCCCGAAGCTTTGAAAACTTCAATAAAGGACCTTATCCATGAAAGATAATCAACCACACAGAGAAGTGTTGCAACTATGGAATGTTAAATAAAGATTCTATATTGATGATATGATTATATTGATATGTCACAAATGAACAAGATGCCTGATTATATAGGCAAGAAGGAAAACCTAAGATGCATGAGATGTTTCCAAGTGTTATAATATAACAACATGTGACAACATGTGAGCCCTATCTAAATGATTATTAAATGTTGAGATAAGTTCTAGAAGGACAACTCATCTTCTAGAAGGAATCTTATCCCTACAAACATGGAAAGGAATATTTCCCTATTTATTAAATTATTTATCTAATAATGCAACCTATGACTTAATTAATTAAATGCAAGACCTAAGTTAACTTATGCTAGTGTAATAATAAATTAATTACACTAACAGGGGTCATCATCAAAGGTACATTGAGTGACATCACCGAGGGAGATAAAATGATATGATGGATTTATGAATGTAGGTGGATCAGACAAATTGTGCAGATTGTGGAATTATGTTGTGGATAAAAATGTTGGATCAACAAGCTCATATCGCTATGAATTTCTTTTACATATGACCCCAGTTATTGTGGGTATATAAGGAATGATTGGAGATCAATTTTTGCTTGTTTTTACTTTTGACTTTCATTTTTTTCTTATCCAAGCACTTTTTATTTTTATTTTTCTCTAAGGACTTTTCTTGATCTTTATTTTTCTACTTTGACCTTGTATATATTTTTAATAAATGATTTCTCTTTCTTGACTTTTGACTTACAACCATATGCTTTTGCATTAACAGTTGTTGATTCAAGTATAGGATATAGATGAAACTAGATGATTTTGATAGCATGGAAAAGATGTATGATTTGTGTGTATGCTAAGTGATGCCATTAATGTATTCTCCAAAACCATAATTTTATTATAGGTAATATCAAAGGTAAACCACTCACCCTCAATGAGTTGGCATGAAATATTGGTAGAAGAAAAATATGTGGATGCATATTCTAGCTCAGGATGCTCGAGAGAAAAAGATGGTAGCCCATGTGGTGGACTAGAAGAAATATGATCCTAGAATGAAAAAGGATGCTCTGGGATATTCTCCATAGGTCCATTTTGGAAAAGTGGGTTATTATAGATGTCTTGATTAAACATGGGATTATCATTTACATCAAATGATTGGGATGCAGATTGTAGTGGTTTGAGCTCTGGAAGGTAGGGTTGCAACTCATATTATCTAACTCCAAAATGTTTGACATTAACCTTGATTTCTGGGAGAGTGGGAGATGTGGTAGTACTGAAGGCTCTTCTATTATAGAGGAAGATGGAAGGTAGTGTTGTTAAAAAATTGCTTTGAAAGGCTAGGATTTCTCTATGAGAGTATGTAATGCTCAAAGGGATTTGGGTCTGCTAATATAGTCACTTTAGTTCCATTATATGGTAACTTAATGCATTGATGTTGTTGGTTATTTTTTAAGAACCAAACTTAATCTCAACAATTTCCTATGAATTTTCTATAATTCAATACTAGCAATGATGAGGATTGGCCAATGAATAGGTAGAAGCTTGCTAGGCTTTACCTTTACACTTTAGGATCTGTAAGACCCAAGAGGTTGATCCTTAATATGTTTTAAGTGATACTCTTGTTCCAAATTACCATGAACATTGTGAATAATAGATACATTCCTATAAGCTACCAATTAGATAGAATTCTTCAAGAATTTGGTTGATCCTTTAACAAATTACTATCTAAAGCAAGGAATAGGTGGTACTTCATAAAAATTTATTGTAATTAAAGGTATGTAAGTTATTTTCATTAAGATTGTGTTCTTTGATAGGGAAGATTGACTCAATTAAATCAATGATAACCAAATGAATAGACTAGTGTTTTATCCATGAGTGACAGATTCATATTTACAACAAACTACAATATATCAGTAATTAGACCTAGCATTCAAAGACTATTGTGATACTGATTTGCAATAAGACAACTCAAGATTTACAAAACAAAAACTACTTATTAATCATTATACTTCATCACACAAACCTATGATTTCATTGTTATCTCCTGAAATTGCACCCTTGTTGAACCTGATGTTCAACACCTTAGTGTAACATGGGAAGACCTCTAAAGATGTGGGTTTCTTGTAAACAAATGTCAACCTCCAGAGAAGGCCGACTTCCTATGGTGTCACCTAACTACTGATCTTGTAAGGAAAAGGGAGAAGGAGAATGCATAAAAATGAAAATTAAATCGTATGGTGATACACCAAAATGACAAGAACAATGAGACACTCAAGTTACACTTGAATGCTTATGATGGATATGGAACTGCACAACAAGCTATTTCTATAGATTATGCATAAGTATTTCACAAATAGGTTTGACATGCACACACTTTCAAGAAGGAAAAGCATATTTTCACAAATTAAAAGCTCATGTGCAATTAAGTAAACATAGTTTGTAACCTACATAATACTACTTTTGCAAAGAAAGGCATGCTAACCTGAGACAAAGCTATAAGGAAAAGAAAGATTTCATGAAGTAGCTTGATCAATCACCTGAAAATGCACAATATTTTGCAAAGAACCAGAAGGAAAATTGAACCATCAATGGTAATCAAGGTAAATTTTATATATCATGCTCCAAAATGAGTTACAAAAGTTTGCTAATCTGGGAAAGGATTGCAGAAGTCACAGAATTTCAAAAAGCATCAGGAGAACTCTATTACAAAGAGGCAAAAAAGCCATATATACAAAAGAGATGTCGGCCCCTAGGGCTTACAAAAATATCTGCCTTCAGAAAAATCTGCCCCTAGATCTTTTAAATGTAGTTAATGTTGCATTCAAGTGTATCCCTACTGTCCATGTCGGTGAAGAGTTGCTCTAGGAATGACCCTCTTGATCTTTCACAACTACAACATTAACTTCCTAGTCTTCGTGTCCACCTTTGAACCTCCTTGCCAAACTACTTTGAATGCTCCTAGGCTCAGAGCAAATCCATGTTGCTTTCTCTCTATTGATCTTCCTCTCATCAGTCAAACTGCCACGGCTTTCCTACAACCTCTTCCGATTGGATGAACATATGTCATACAAGCATCCTCGGGTGATCAAAAATTTTCATCAGAATCACATGTTGGTGAGACACTAATCATGTCTCCCCAATGTGATTAGACCTTGCATCAGCATTTGGAAAGACATACGATGGTCGACATGACCTCATAGTGAGTAGCCTGAGTTATATCGATATAAAAAAAAATGTCACCAAGACTATCGTTGTCGGCCAGAGGTCTCACCAAAGCCTATAACAGATCCATCGCTATCAGCAAGACACCACCAAGTTGGTGGGACTTCATAGAGAACTCCTCCATTCTACCCGAGCTCACTTCTTTTGGTAAGAGGTCTTTGGGTTGGTGAGACATCATGGAAAATTCATTCCTCTTCGGCAAGACCACCTTCGGTCAGTGAGACATTACACCGACCGAATCTTCTGTCAGCGAGTGCAACCTCCTTGGCAAGACATCACCCTGTTGGCTAGATGATATACCAATGTTAAACTCTCTCGACGAGCTTGCTTTATATCAACAAGACCCTACCTGGTCGGTGAGACCTGATATCAAGTCAAAACTTTCACTGAGACCTCTGCTTGGTCGCTGAGACATCACGACGAACTCCTTTGTTTCACTGAGAGCGTACCTTATTTCAAGGAGACATCGCTATGTCGGTGAGACCTTTTTCTGAACTTAAATCTTTCGGCAAGACCACCATCATTCACTGAGACATCATGTTGAACTCAAACCCTATGGCTAGGAGTCTTACCGACTTCAAATATCCATTCGGCAAGACACTTCGGTTCAGCAAGACCTCACACCGAGTGCATTCTGCTCTCCCCGAGCTCCGATCATTCCTCTTGTTGAGACTCCCACAGGTCAGCAAGACCTCTCGCTGAGCTCCTTTCCTTCACCGAGACTTTGTTGTTGTTGGGGAGACATCGCTATGTCGGAAAGACTTCATTTCATTTCGGGGAGACTTTGCTTGGTTGGTAGGACATCTCCCTGAGACCACCATCTTACGCCGAATGCATTTTGTTTCAGTGAGACATCATTCGATCACTAAGACATCTCAGTGAGGCCCACCTTTCTTTCACCAAGACTTCTTTGTTGTCAGCCAGACCTCGCAGCGAATAAAAACCTTATACCAAAGGCACCAAACATTCGGTGATACATCACTTAGTCAGATAGAGTTATAAAACTCATGGCGATCCAAAAGTCTTGGCAACTGGCACACTCAACCCAAATAGAACGCACTACTAGTCAGCAAGACAATCAAGAGGGTCTTGCCAACTTTCTTCTCTGATGAGTTTTATGCCAAATCTGACTATGGCAAAGCTTTCCAATAGACCTTGTGAAATAGCATCAGATGCATGACCTAACCCTTGATGCAAATGTCCCATTTGGCCTTCAAGAACATTTGAAACATAATTTATCCTTCTTGATTGAGCCCATAGGTGAAAATTGGGTAACATTCATCAAAGCATTTAATTATATCTTTGAACTAAAGTAGAAACAAAGATATACATTCAACTGAAATGATTGAAGACAAATACAAGACCCTTGATCATTTTATTCATGATTTGAGTAACAAAATACACAAGAGAGAAATTGTCCCAGAATTTTCAATTCTCATTCATATGCCATTACTACTATAAAACTATTATTCCTATTACAAACTAGAATTCATACTTGTGAATGGTGGATCTAGACCTACACAAATATAAACAACAAACACAATATTAGTCAATTATGCAAATAAAAACCATCATTCCCCATAAGATTCATTTGAAGTATGAAGAACAAGAAATAAACCAAATAAACCAAATGAAAGCTATCTAATCTTGCTCAAAACATTCAAACCCTCAATCCCATGGGGGAATTGGTGCTATTTTGATGTGGAAAATAGCCCTTTCCCAATTCCTTGCAAGCTTAATGATGATCAATGGTGCTTCTTGATAAATTTTTCCATAACCTAGCTATGAAATTGATGAAAACTATCAAACTTGGATGATAATGGATGAAATTGCTCAAAACATGAAGATAATGATTTTCCATAAAGTTGTGGATCAAATGCCTACGATTGTGGATCCCAAATTAGTAAAACAACTTTCTATTTATAGAATAGAAGGATGGAAGAATGAGAAAAAAGGATGAATGTGGGACTAAACATGAGCCAATAGCAAAATTCCACTTGTCAACATGCTAGTGGAGAGGAGTGATCATATTTTGATGAATGTGCAAATAAATGCTATTAGGTGGATATTTGAATTTGAAGAAGTGCCATGTTGGAGGGAGATGTGGAAGAGGAGTTATTGATACTTGGCTCAAGAAAAAGGACTTGTATGAGTCATAAATGCCAAGTTGGAGGATAAGACATTTGGGAGGGATATTTCAAATTTGAAGAATATTCCAACTTGATTCCCTTTTGAATGAAAATGAGGAATTAATAAATCAATTAAATTGATTTACTTGTGTAAGTTGCAAAATCTAGAGGATTTGATAGATTAGTGTTAGGATTAATTAGGATTTGATTAACTTAGGTGGAGATTAGCTGATTTGAAACTTTGACTTAGATTTTTAGATTTATTTAAATCAAAATGAGAGGAATATGAATATTAGCGATTTAATTAAATAAATTTGATATATTCAATTAAATGAAGAACTTTAGAATTTAATTAAATAAATTTGATTTATTTAATTAAAGAGGAGAATATGATGATTTAATCAAATAAAGTTAATTTATTTAATTAAAAGAGGAAAATAGGATTAATTAAACAAATGATTTGTTTAATTAATTGAATATAGCGATTTAATCAGATAAAATTGATTTATTTAATTGAAAGATGAAATGTGATGAATTTAATCGAATAAAGATTATTTGATTAAATGGTTAGCAAAGGAGATGATTTAGGATGAACTAGTGTTAGTAAATTAGGATCAGGTGTATGAGATCAATCAGTTTATTTTGCGTGTCTACATTTTGCCCCACTTTGAAGTAATGTACCTACTGCATTGGTTCAAAGAATAAACCTACCAAGATTAAAATTCAAAAAAAATTCAATTTTTTCGAATGCCCCACTACTACTCTAGTAGAAGAATTACATTGGTATACTACCCCCTCGAGAGATCAGATGAAAATTTAGATTTTTGGGTGATCTCGTGAAAAAAAGGAAAGCTGCTTGATGGGTCCAAAAAGGCTTCAGGATGCCAAAAAATGTGCCAAAACATGGAAAAAAGATGCAAAACAAGCCCTGATTGGGAAAAAATGGGATCAGGGGCACAAAACCCTAGTTTGACGGCTAAAACAAGTCAAAAATCCCTAATTTTCATGCTTAAATAGCCTTTGAGGGGTCACTTTCAATTCATTTGCACATTCAACCCTTAGATTTTTTCATTGCTTTGAGCTTTGACCTTCATGCGAGATGGCACAAAGAGTGCTTCCCTGACACATTTTCAGGCAAGTTTGAGTCTACTAGAGACTTCCAGGCATAGGACCATTGGTATGTGACCCTAACCCACCTTGCATTTTCAATTTTTGTGTGCATTTATTACACTTTGAAGAATCACAAAGTCTATTGGCACTGTTTAGTGCCACTAAAAGGGTTAAATCAGCAATGCTCAACTTCAAAGAGTGTCATTATTGCTATGAGTGACGTCACGTTGTAGTTTAGGATTTAGGGTTCAACCTCCAAAGGCTAATGCATATTTTATGCAAATGGTGCCACCACTATCCAGTTAGGTCATTAGGGTTTTTAGGTCAAACAAGCCCACAGTCAAACAATGATGTCATGATGCATTTTGCAGTTTGGGGGTTCTAGTGACGTAGTTTGGAGTTTCCAAACAATGATTCATTTGTTGATAGTGACTCCTTTGTTGTTTCAGTTGTGAAAATTTCAAATGGGATCCAAATATTTTATGAAACTTGATGTTGTGGCTTTTTATGGATGCAAGAGGACAAAGAGCTTGTGCATTCATGCAAGTACTGATCCTCGATACTTAGCAGATTGATCAGACTACATGAGTTGCTTCAGGAGCACCTTGGAGCGATTAGTCTATGGTATGTTGTATATGTGCCTGCCATTAAGACTCACCTAGCCATGATGACTGCACTAGCTAAACAATGGCATAGTGAGACGTCATCCTTTCATCTTCCCACCGATGAGGCGACCGTCACATTGGAGGACATCTAGAAATTTTTTTGATTGCCCATTCTTGATGAGAGGGTGATATATGACATGGACTTTGGAACAGATGCATGCTATGAGATTATGGGGATGGATGAGAATTTCTTCGCCGAGGGTTAGATTGAGATTGAGCACCATAGAGGTCAGGTGTCGACATTTTGACTAATTGGTGTAGCTATTATTTTAGGACTTGTAGCTCCAGATCAACAAGATAGGTATTTTTGTCTAGGGTGGGGTCTAGCTTGGGAGTAGATGGTCTTCAGGAGGTGCTACTTTGCTTGGGGGCCAGTGATGTTGGCCTCACTTTATCATGATTTGCACGAGTTCACATACATGGACAACAGAGCCATTAGCACAAGGGTCACACTCCACGTCTAGGCATGGGAGCACATAGTCGTGCTTCGATTGAGAGTCATAGTGGTTGATGTGGAGCCTAACAACCCAATAGTTTGGTGATACAGGGGTGGCCTTACATTCTCCCACACAGGACAACCTGGCATTCCTCATTTACAGAGGGTTATCGATGAGATGACCACATTTACCTAGAGACCTTGGTTGTAGGTGCCTGCATGGTATGAAAATGATCAAAAACTTTTCTATGTGAGGTAGGGTCAACTCATGTAGGGATGTGAGCACACTATAATTGAGCACTAGTTTCCTGACCGAGTAGTTAGACAATTTGGAGATGTGTAGGACAAGCTAGATGATCAATACATGGCCATCTTTGCTCACTCCACCAGAGAGCCTATATGGGGTCGAACAATCCTGATAAAGGATGCAATTGATTCCTTTAAAAAACTAGTAGCCAAGCCTTAGGCTTATGATTAGGGGAAGACAGACCTAGGTACCACATAGGACTACAATGACTAGTTCAGGCCTCCAGTCTAATTGGTAGTCCCAGGGATAGTACTCCCGTAGTAGAGACCCAAATGTCAAATATCAGGATAGGGGTGGGGATGAAGAGGAGGAGGAGATGAAGATGGAGGAGGAAAAAATAGAGGAGGAGGAGGAGGAGGAGGACCACCCCCACACCAAAAAAATCCACATTAGGATTAGAGGGGACCAAGAGACCAGCAGAGGGATGCTCCTAGAGACTAGTAGCCGCATTTGAGGGATCAACAACCACCGCCACCACCTTCACCACCTCATCCTAATTAGAGAAATATTTTGATACAATAGCTTTAGGCTTAGGTGTAGAAATTAACAATGGAGAGGGACTAGGCCATGTAGTAGGTCCAGGCCCTTACAATAGAGTGTGATCAGTCTATACAACAGCGGAAGGTGATAGAACTATAGTTGGCATAGGAGACTGGAAGATGCTAGTAGCTAGAGAGCACACAGGGTAGGATAGTCCCCATGCAGATGTACCGCAACACTATGTGGGAGGCTGAGTATTATAGAGCTCATTATTAGTAGGAAGTTCCTCTAGCGGCTTGGGTGCTAGAGTTTTCCCAGCAGGGTACAAGCAAGATCAGCCTAAGAGGCAGGTGGGTGAGGGGAGCAACCATTAGGGCTAGCTCACACATTTTTTATTAGAAACACTATTTTTTTTGAGATCCACAAGCTCCATTTTTTATAGCCCCATGGGAATTGTATACATTTGATTGATACACATCACATTTGATCCTAATTTTTTACCATGACAGTTACATTATTGATATATATGGTATGATTGATTTGATTATGAGATGTTTCCTATTTTATTTATGCATGATGGATGGATGTATATGCGATGTTTTATATACTATGTGACTTTATTTTATGTGATGTGATGTATGTATTATTTTATGCGATGCGATGTGATGTATGATTATGCTTATGGATGGATGGATGAATTTCTTTTTTAGTATCTTTTCTAAGCACTTTTTATGGAGTATGGATGTATGGATATAGATGTTATGATATGCAAATTATTTTATTATGCTTAGACTAACATATCTATATTATTCCCCTAATGGATGATGTATTGTTATGATCATGAGATGTATGAGATGTTATGACATATTCCTTTCTTTTTTAGTATCCTTTTCATGTATGATATGATGATGCATGTATGGATGCATATGATGGTGCAATGTATATGATTATGCAAACAAATGATACAATAATGCTCTTATAATGATATGATGGAGCATATGATGATGCTTATGTGTCTATGCAATGAATGAAAATGTATGGTTTATGAGATGCTTAGAATAACCAACCTATATTATGATGATGAAATACAATGCATGTGATATGATCAGTGTTCTCTATATGATATGATATGGATGATATGCAACATGTTGACAGTTTGTGGATACAAGATGGATGCATTAGTGATGTTTTTGATTTAACTATCATGGCACCATGTTATCATGAAGATAAAATAGAAGAAATGAGATGAAGACAAGAGGATCCAACAAGCTCATGATCTACGAGACTTTATTAGATATGATATGATGATTTTCTTATCATGAATTAGGATTTTAAAGGTCTAATTACCTTATGTTTGATAACACACATAGTCATGATGCATCAAGGTATACAGAACCAGGATGGTGTTGCACCTAGTGTGATGGACTTTGACTTGACAATCAGATAGGAGTACTCTTGTTTATACTTGACATATGAAACCTCATTTAAAATGCAGTTCAAATATTTCAAATATCTCAGACCAAAACATAGAAAGGAAAGCCTTAATATGTGGTCAACAAGACACCTAAAACACACTCCCTACAAAGCAAACAAAGCACACATGACCAAGGTTATATTACAAGAATATTCAACAAGAACAATAGATAAAAGATAATGATCATTGCCCCATTCCTTGCTCTCTAAATCCCTTTGTTTTGACATCATCGAGAGGTCATTGGAATGAGCGCAATAAGATAAATGAAAATACAAAGATCAAGTAAACAGACAAGCTAATGTTCTTCATACCGCTAGCCAAGACTAAACTAAGATGATGCCTGATGTTGATGTGCATTGTAGGAAGGATTCATCCTGAGACATGATGTTATCAGATGATTGTAAGATTGACTGGATGGTAGGCTATTGATACAAATAGTTTACCAACTTGTTTACCTACTGACCTAGACTTGAAACCTTGATGTTTGAGCTTTCACTTTTGACCTGCTAGACTTGTTTCTAACTGTTTCACCAAAGGTTGAGGATTACAATGATTTATTATGAGAAGATGTTATGAAATAACTTGCACGATATAAGAATATGATATGAAATATGCTGAAGATACTTGATAATAGCTAACAATAACAAGCCACTTTGAGGGGGCAAACCTCCAAATATCTCTAATGAGAATACACTTCACAACTTGATGATGAAATAAGACTCACAACCTCCTATATATACCTATTTATGCCTAGGATATCACCTAGGCTGACTTAGACACACCTATACAAGTCTTAGGCTGACCTAAAAAACTAAATAACAATATACTACTGATAATATGACTTAATAGAGAGTTAAGATAGCCACAAGCTGACTATTCATAACTCGATGTATACTAATATTAAGGGCGTAGAATGCCCCCATTCTTCAAATAAGCATTGTCCTCATTTCCAATCAAGCTTGGATTCTTTTGAATGAACTCCTCATCCTCCCATGTGGCATCTTCAACTGGTAAATTCTTCCATTGGATGAGATACTTAGTGAGAGTTCTATTCCTTAGCTTCTTTGTACGTGTTTGATGAATGCACTCTGGTTCCAAAATGATTCTTCCTTCTTCATCGAGCTCTAGTAGTGTTGTTTGAGTGAGAATATTATGCCCAATTACTTTCTTCAAACAAGAAACATGAAAAATTGGATGTATCTTAGTTGTTGGCGGAAACTCTAGCTTGTAGGCAACACTACCGATCTTTTGCATGATTTGGTATGGACCATAATACCTTGGAGACAACTTATTATTCTTTTTCTGTTGCTTTATTGATATTTTCTTATAAGGCTGCAATCTCAAGAAAGCCTAATCCCTGACTTCAAAACTTCTTTCACTATGATGTTGGTCTACCTATTGTTTCATTCAATTTTATGCCATGGCTAAATTCTCCTTGAGTCCTAAAAGTACTTGTTTTTGATGAATCAAGTGGTCTTCTATTTCCTAAACTCTTGCTGACATCTTTATTGATAATGTGATGGAAGGAGGATGATATCCATAAAGTGCCAAAAATGGAGACATTTTTTTTGAGCTATGAAAAGAAGTGTTATACCACCATTTTGCAAGTGGTAGCCAATCTACCCAAAGAGACTGTTTCTCTGAAGTGAAACAACGTAGATATCCTTCCAAACACTTATTAACAACCTTAGTTTTCCCATCTGATTGAGGGTGGTATGAAGAGCTATGAGCCAATTGAGTACCCAAACATGAGAATAAATCTTTCCAAAAGTGACTAGTGAAGATAGGATCATGATCACTAACAATAACCTTAGGTGTACCATGTAGCTTTTGGATATTCTCCAAAAAATATTTTTCCACTGCACTTGTTGTAAAAGGATGTGATAATGAAATGAAATGTGCATATTTAGTGAGGTGATCAACTACTACCATGATGACATTATGACCTTTAGATTTTGGAAGCCCTATGATGAAGTCCATGGATACCACTTCCCAACATTGGCTAGGAATAGATAAGGGTTGCAAGAGACTTGGTGTCTTAATTGTCTCCCTTGTATTCCTTTGACAAACCAAACATTCAACCACAAATTTTTGAACATCACCTTTTAGCCCTTCCCAAAAAAATATTGCTTGACTCGATGATATGTCTTCAAAAATCCTGAATGACCACCCACTGGAGACTCATGCAATTTTGTGAGAATCTTGTGTTTAAGAGTGGAATTCTTGCAGAGAGACAAATGCTCTTTATACCAAAGAGTATCTCCCTTCCAACAAAACTTATTTGAACTACTACAATCACTTTTTAATTGTTCGATGAGATTACTTGTCGCAACATCATTTTTCCACTCTACTTTGGCTTCCTCCACCCAATTTTCTTGTAATATTGAAAGGGCACACAATAAGTCTTCATTTTTCTCATCCTTCCTTGAAAGTGTATCTGCTACAATATTTTCTTTCCTTTTCTTATATACAATCTCAAAGTCATATCCTAACATCTTAGTGACCCATTTTGTAGCTCTTCAGAAGATAGTCTTTGTTCCAAAAAATATTTTAGGCTATCATGATCTGTCTTAACCTTGAAGTGTCTACCCAATAGATAAGGCCTCCATTATTTAACTGCATGGAGGATTGCTAGCATTTTCTTCTCATAAATAGGTTTTAGTTGATTCTTACCCTTTAATTGATGACTCTTAAAAGTAATTGGTCGACCTTCTTGCATGAGCACTACTCCTATCCCATTTCTAGAAGTATCACATTCCACAATGAATTCCTTGGTGAAGTCAAGAGTGGCAAGCACTGGAGTTGTACACATAGCCTCCTTCAATCTCTCAAATGCTATATTGGTAGACTCATTCCAATGAAAAGAATCCTTCTTCAATAGAGTGGTGAGAGGTGCTACTATACGACCATAATTATTTACAAATCTTCTATAGTACCCTGTCAATCCCAAGAAACCCCTTAGTTTCTTAATGGTTTTTGGAATAGGCCATTCCATGATAGCCTTAATTTTGTTAGGGTCCACCTTTACTCCATGTGAAACTGTGTCCCAAATACTCCACCTACGTAAGACCAAAAGCACACTTGGATGGCTTAGCATAGAGTTTGTGACCTTCAAGTATTTGTAATGCTTGATCCACATGTTGCAAATGTTATTCCCAAGACTTTCTATAAATCAATATATCATCAAATAATACTAACACAAACTTTCTCAAGAACTTCTTAAAAATGGAATTCATCAAACTTTGGAATGTAGATGGTGAATTGGTAAGACCAAATGGCATCACCAAAAATTCATAATGACCCTCATGATTCTAAAATTTTGTCTTACAAATATCTTCCTCCTTAATCCGAATTTGGTGATAACCAAATCTAAGATCTAACATGGTAAAATACATAGCTCCATTCAATTCATCTAGCAAATCATCAATGACTAGAATGGGAAACTTATCTTTAATGGTGTACATGTTGATCAGTCTATAATCTAGACACATGTGCCAAGTATCATCCTTCTTACATACCATCACCATAGGTGAGGAGTAAGCACTTTGGCTATGCTTCATAATTCCTGCCTCTAGCATCTCCTCAACATTTTTTTCTATCTCACTCTTTTGTATGTGTGGATACCTGCAAGGCCTGATGTTTGGTGGTTGGATCCTTGGAACTAACTGTATGGAATGATCATGATCCCTCTTAGGAGGAAGTCCTTTAGGCATATCTCCAAGAACAACTGAGTGATGATCAATTATAGCTTGCAAATCTGGATGAGTAGGAGCATTAGATTGAGAGACTTCTAATGAACATAGCTGGGCCACAAATCCATTCACTCCTTTCTTAAGAAACTTTTTCATTTGATGCGAGCTTACCATTTGTGAGGATTTTTCCTTCAACCCCCTTAGCTCTACTACCCTTCCTTCTGATTGAAATCTCAAGAATAGTTATTGGAAGTTCATCTCAATCATTCCCAATGTAGTAAGCCATTGTACTCCCAAAACAATATTTGTTGCACTAATGGATATCACATACATTGGGGTATCAAGTTGATAATCTCCCATGGATAATTTAATGCTATGAAACTTCCCTAAACAACTAACTGTACCACCATTTGCAATCAAAACCTAAAAATATGGAGCTAGATATATAAAACAACTTAGATGAGTAGCTAACTTTTTGTTGATGAAATTATGAGTACTACCTGAGTCAATCAACACTGTTACCTTTTGATTCTTTAAGAACCCCACCACCTTGAGATTTTGTGGAGCACTGAAACCTAAGAGTGCATGAAAATAAATTATTGGTTGAGAATCATGTGATTCCTCATTTGATTCCATTCCATCCTCTAGTATGGGTTCCTCTTCTTCTTCCTCACTTGGACCTTCAATATAGAACTGTAGACACCTAAAAATGGTCTGGAGAATCTAATTAATTGAATACGACTTATTTGATTAATTAATCTTAAATTCTTCTACTTAGTAAATAAATAGAAATATTTATTTATATTAAGTTCATTTATAAATTCTTCTATTTTTCTCTCCTAATTAAATGAACAAAATCAAAAACTTTGTTTTATTTAATTATTATCATTTTATCACATTAATTCTCTCTTAATTAAATAAACAAAATTAAAAACTTTGTTTTATTTAATTATTATCATTATCTCTTTTATCTTAAAATTAAATACACAATTTAAATAATTCGTGTTATTTAATTTCACATTTCCTCTTAATTAAATAAAGATTGTCAAAAATCTTTTATTTAATTATCACTCTCCTTTAATTTAATAAAACCAAACCCTATAGTTTGATTTATTAAATTATTTATTCCTCATTTTTGCTAAATTTAAATAAATTAAAATTATTTAAATTTATTGCATAAAGTTTGCACTATTCCCTCACCAATAAATATTTATTTCCCCACCAATGAAATTAATGGCACTGCCATTTACGGGAAAGCTTCAGGGAAAATCTGCAGGAAGATCTCTCAACAACCTTCCACCCACCTTCCCTCTTATCTTGCCTGGTGTTTTCATAGGGAGAAACCATTCTCCATGATCAGCTCCTTCTTCTCATCCCATTCCTTTGGATTCTCAAAAAGAAATCACAGCCCCTCATCCCGGTTTCCTATACATTTGTGCTACCGTGAAAGCTATAAATATAGCTCTTGGGCTACACAAAAAGGATCCCAACGAATGCAATCTTACTCTGCAGGTTTCTAGAGCACTCAAGCATCCAAACCATCCAGCATTGAAGCAACCATCCAGCATCCATCAAGCATTATCCTTTTGCAGTCATGGCTGCCATTAGCATAGAATTGCATACTTAAATCATATTAGAATCATCTTAGTTTAATTTCTCATTCTCTAAGTGTCACTAAATAGTTTAATTAGCTTAAGAATCTGAGAGCTAAATAAATTAGTTCAGTCTTTAGAGTTAGAGAGAAATAGGATATATTTCTGTAGATTTTGTAATTTAAATTTATTTAAATTTCTTAATCTTAGATGCAATATCTTATTTAGAAGCGTAGATGCATTGTTTATTCAGTTTTCCTCTTCTACACGCTTACAGAATGGCGCCCACCGTGGGGCCTAACCCCATATTCTGATTAAATTTTGAAAATTGTGTCCTACAGGTATCGGCGTGAAAGTTTTTGCGGAACCGTGACTTCTTACAGCGCGCCGGGTTTCTGTTACAGCGCACCATGTTTCTGTTATAGTGTGCTGAGTTACTATTCCAGCGCGCCACGTTACTGTTCCAGCGCGCCGTGCAACTGTTTTAGCGCGCCACTAAAATGTTTTAGCGCGCCACACAACTGTTTTAGCGTGCCAATCCACTGTTCTAGCACTTTAGGACAATTCTGTAGCGCGCCTGGTCTCTGTTTCAGTGCGCCTGGTCTCTGTTCCAGCGCGCCCGGTCTCTGTTTTAGCGCATCAGATTTAGGGTTTTGATAGTCAATCTTAAAATGGCCATATCTTGGTCATACGGATGTCTTTTTCGATGCCTTTTTTTTTGAAATGGGGTAGAATTTCATAAGCTATGCAATGGTGTAGGTTTTTATCACTTTTTGTAGAGTTAAAATTTTCAATTTTACATTTAAAGTCAAATCACATTGTAACTTGGTCTAAGGTTTACGGTTTTCTGGATCCGACGCATCCGCGGCCAGGATTTTTGTTCTTTGGTCTCTTTTTAGTTAAAATTTATCAATCCTAGGATAGAAAATGGATTAAAATTTATCAATCCTAGGATAGAAAATTGATAAAAATTGATCAATCCTAGGATAGAAACTTCATCATTTCTTGTGGGATTAAAATTGAACATCATGCTTTTTATGGAGCAATATCTCCATATAGATCAGATAATTTGTCTTTTGGGTTTTAAAAAGTGAACAACTTCTTTGCTGTGATTGGGTGATAGGTTTATGCTCTCCCCTTGACTGGGTGCATCAAAATACCAAACTCACTTTTACTTTGCACATTTTCAAGCTTTCATTAAAACCTTTAGACAGGCCTGCCGTAGTGGGAAAAAGTACTCACCCTACGGGAACGACCTAAGTGGGGACAACCAAAAGCCATGGTATTCCAACCCACTTAAAAATTTATGTGAATTTGGGGAAACCCTCTTTCAACGGAAGTGTGCAGGATAACCATCCCCAAAATCTTTGTTCTAAAGATTGGGAGGTCTCTCGAGGGAGTTTATCCATTTTCCGCTCCGAACGGAAACCCTATCTAAGAACCTAGAACTAGAAGCACGCTTGTCAGTTTCTAAACATTGTAATACTCAGTGGTGCAGGGGTGGGGAAGAATCTACCCTCAAGCACTCACCATATAATTTCCAAGGACTGTTTGCTCAGGGGATCCGGTATCCACTTCCGTCACTCTGAGTACACACCTGGAAAAGACAAAAACACGGGCGCCCTCTAGGGGTGACATGGCTGTGTGAGTCGACACAATTCCAAGCTATGGGCCGTTTGAGTATATAATGATGACCTTTTGTCTCTAGGAGTGAGTCTGTTTGAATTGTCTTATCTTGTTATCAAACCAGTGAAAATCAAGAAGAATCATGTTTGGTTCTTAGAACATACACTCTTTGTTTAAGAATCTAGGATTTTAAAACAACTACTCTATTCTTGCTTGATGTGTTTTCATTCATTAAAAATAGATAAGATCATCCCAAAAAGAAACACAAACCACCATGGCTGAAATAGATGAGGAGAAATTGAATGCTTTAGCTTATCAACTAGAGAACCTTCAACAACAAATCTGGGAAACAACCACAAAGAGATATCTAATGCCAAACATCTACCCATATCTTCTTGACCAAACAATGAACATGAGACCTTCTTCACCAACAACTCCATCATCTAAGTTCAATATCTTTGAATTTTTCCAAAATGTCAATAAGCCCAAATCTCAGTCCTCAAAGACAAATGATATTGAACAATCTTATCATGTCATGCATTTATCTCCATCCACCATAAGCCAAAATGAACCTCAAGATTCTTTCACTCAAGTGAACAATTCCATCCAATCATTCTCTTCTATCATATCTTCTACATCCAATGATTCATGTCAAACTCTCACTCCAAAGCATGCTAGCATAGACTCCCCTACACATCAAGATCAAAATATTCTTTCCACTCCATCCAATGATTCCACAATCTCACGAAGTCTTCCCATCTTTGATAAAGATCCCATTTCTCAAGAATCTTATGATGATCCCCTCCTTTCACTTTTCATCCAAAATAATTCACATCCATCTCAAGAGACAACTATCCTTCCAAGTTATTTTTCCACATCATCTAATCAATCCATACCATATCATGATTCTATTGCATCACAAGATCATGATAGTTCTTCCATCCTATCTAATGATTTCTTACCAATTGACGATCAAGACACACTTTCTATGAAATCTCATGATTCCCTTCCTCATCAAGATCAAGATATGCTTCCATTCAAGGATGCCCTTTCATCCCATGAAGATGTTTATCCTTCTCATGATAAAGATATGTCTTTCATACCACCTCATGATCCTTTTCCAAGTCAAGATCAAAATATCCCATCATCCCCATGTCAAGAGCCTATCACACCTATTCAAGCTATCCATGAATCCCATACCTATAAATTGGGATCCTCCACCTTTATCCATTGTAGTTTACTTCCAACACCTAACCTCTCATCCATATCATATCCTCCCCAAAATGGACTTGCATCTTGTTTCACAAACAATACATATCCCATTGGAAAAAAAATGTGTCAAAGTATGAATTACAAAGGCAAAGGATTAGGCATTCATGAACAAGGTATCCTAGAACCCCTTTCTATTCTAAAACACCCATATCACCATGGCCTTGGTTATACACCTAAGTGTCCTAGTACATCAAACCTACCATCTATCCTAGGTCCTCATCCTAGTGCATCAAACTTTCCATCTATCCTAGGTCCTCATCCTAGTCCATCAAAATTTCCATCTATCCTAGGTCCATATCCTATTCCTCAAAGACAACAAAGGCACACATCTTTGATGCCCTTTCAAAATTCTACCCACATTCACTCATCCATAATACCTTCATACCATTCATCTCAATCCACCCCTCCCATTGCTCTTGGAAGCAATTTGGGTGCCAGATATCAAAAGCTTCTATATCAAAATCCACATGTATCAAAGGATCAACATGTCTCCTCGAAGAGACATGCAAAAATAAAAGAAAACTTGATCCAAAATCAAAGGAAAAATCAAAAAGGCCACAAAGGCCCATCAAAGCAAAAAGGAAATTTTCAAAGACCACAAAGGTCCATAAATCAAAAGAAATTTTCAAAAGGCCACAAAGGCCCATCAAAGAAAAAAAGGAATTTTCAAAGACCACAAAGGTCCATAAATGAAAATTTTTCAAGGCCACAAAGGCCCACTAAGCAAATATCAAAGTCAAAAATCATGTGGATTCCTAAAAGTCTCATAGAAGCAATAAAATCAAAATTGGCATCCAAATTCATTTATCCAAAAGCTTCTTCCAATCTTCCATATAATAACATATCACTTTCTGAATCCATTCTTCCTCCATCACTCCACCATCCTTCAAGGTGTGTGCCAATGTTGAGCTTGTCATACTTTCCATCTATCCATTATCCAACATTCATCCCCCATCATTCCCCGTTAATCCAAACCTTTGCATAAATCCTTAGTCTCTTCCATCATACCATTAATCTACCAACATTTATGAGTCTAATCCCCATTGCCATGGTTAATTAAAGGGATAATTGGTTGTGAAACTCAATGTTAAAGTCCTTCCTCCATCTCCCTATCATCCATATCCTATCTTCCATATTCCTCTTGCACTCTACACCTAGGGGTAAGTCTCATCCATCTTATCATTCATGGTCATTATCCTTTCTACGCTCATTCCTTTCATTTCCACTTTTTGATCTTGATAAGGTTAAGAATCTTCTTGAACATCATATATGCTTATCCTATATGCTTTATCCATATCTTTCATACCATATCTTTTATCTCATCCATATTCCATCATTCTTACTAGATACATCCTTTCTTTTCATCCTTGGTTTTGATGAAGAATAGGGGCAAAGTACTTAGTCTTTGTGTCTATCTATTTGATCTTGATCATCACCATTCATTCTTGTTATCCTTGCATTCTTCCATTCCATATCTCCTAGCTTATCAAAATCCATGTCATCATGTCCCTTTGCAACCTTGAATCTTATCATGCAAATCATATTTGAGCCTAGCTGTCAAAACATTATTCAATCCTCATATCTTTTGTCAATCAATCGTCAACAATCATCAATATTTTTGTACTTAGAGGATATCAGTAATCCTAAGTACTTATCATCATCATGCCTTATGGAATCAATCAACTATTGTCATCTTTCAACAAGAGATATGTTGCTTGTGTGACATGTTTTGCAATGACTTTCATTTTGATCTATCATTTATCCATGGTTGCATTACCTATATTGTGGTTCATCTTGTTCCTTCAATTGGTCATACCATCTCATTCCAGAACAAATATCTTGAAAATCCAAAAAAAATTTAAAAATCTGTCAAAAATCCTAAAAACATCAGAAAATCCATCAAAATCCAAAAAAAATCAGAAAATCCAAAATCCAAAAACATCAAAAATTTCAAAATCCTAAAACATCAGAAAATCCATCAAAATCCAAAAAAATCAGAAAATAAAACAAAACATCAAAAATTTCAAAATCCTAAAAACATCAGAAAATCCAAAATCCAAAACATCGGAAAATCAAAACATCGAGAGAAAATTCAAAAACATCGGAAAATCAAAACACAAAAATAGAGTCTACATCAGTCAAAAGTGGAGTTTGTGTCAGTCGAACTACGTGGTCTCTGCGTGTATAACGTAGGCAAGACTAATCTTTGATCAGTCCCCGAGACCCCTAGTATAGGTCTTTTAAGTTACATCATTTGGTCAAAACGTTTGGGAATATCATGCACACATCAGCACACACATCCCAACACTGATGATCTAATCTGAATAATGATTTGAAAATACATTAAGTAGAATTTGAATTTTTGTGTTTTTTATCATTTGATTATCATTTCTTTGGAGCAACTCAATGATGTATTGAACTAGAGATGTAAGGAAGAAGAATGATATCTTTTCTTTGTTTACTATTTGTGAATTAGTCATTATTGTTTCGTGAATTGTCGCGGGAAATGCTCTACCAAGTATCATGGATGACATCAAAATTCACTTAACAAAATGATTAATTCTTGTTTGTTTACGCAAGAAATGCTCAGGTCATCATTGGTCTATCTCATACCTTGATGCTTGTGTTCACTTGCAATATCAAAAATCATGAAAGAAGTACTCAGGTCATCATTGGTTTATCTCATATCATTGATGCTTGTATTTTCTTTCAACATTTTTAAAAAGCTCAGTGATGATACAAAGCAAAATCAAAAGATTATTGAAATGACACTTAGAATTGCATGGTTAAAATAGATTGCATCCATATTAGTCTTGCATATGCATTTATAGATTGTTTCAAAAGCTACCACATTTCAATCTCAAAAGATACACGTATTCCCTTTCTACATCATATCACCATCTCTTCAATATTTCTTAGGATATCATCTCTTTCTGAATCATTTTCTTTCATTTCAGTCATCTCAAATTCCATCCAATATTAATCTATTAAGTCTAGCACAAATCATTTAATAACATCCTTGGTTTTGTTCCCATCCTTATTACAAGCCTTTATCCAATCATCATCATCATCATCATCATCGGGATGCATCCTTCCCTATCATTTTGTGTTGTTTCGGGATGTATCCTTCCCTCATCAACAACACTCTTATCATCATCATCAATCAATCTTGGCTTGCAACTTGACCGGGGCAACATCATGTTTATCCTTGAATCCATTTGTGCTTACTTACTTTTCATCTTCTCCTTTCATTATCTCTTCCTCATCCCCTATTCTATTCATCATTTTGCATCATCAAGTCCCAGTACATTAATCAATCTTATACTGGGGCATATCAATCAATCAGTGAAGTCAAACCACATTGCCTAATCAAATCTGAATCATCTCTAATGAGGCTTTGATCAAATCTTGTGAGCATCTATCATTGATCCTCACCTATCATGAGGTCAATTATCAATCAATCATTGATCCTCTCCTATCATGAGGTCAATCATCAATCAATCATTGAATCTCACCTATCATGAGATCAATAATCTTCTAAGCTATTAGGATCATCAATCATCATCATAATCAACTGGAGGAATTAGTATTTCTTTATCGGGAGATAAATTGTTTCATCATTGTTTCTTCATCAAACCATTATCAAAATCATCAAATCATCAGAAAAATTTGAAATTCTTGAAAAATCATAAAAAATCCAAAATTCATCAATTTATCTCCCGAGGGGGCATATATCACTATCATTTCGAAATTCATCATCTGGGGCAAGTCTGGGGCATACTTTAAAAACCTTTCGTCAATACTGGCAGCTGAAGCAAAATCATTCTTTGAAGCACTGCGTAAACACATCACTTCAAAGAGGGGCAAAATGTAGACACCTAAAAATGGTCTGGAGAATCTAATTAATTGAATACGACTTATTTGATTAATTAATCTTAAATTCTTCTACTTAGTAAATAAATAGAAATATTTATTTATATTAAGTTCATTTATAAATTCTTCTATTTTTCTCTCCTAATTAAATGAACAAAATCAAAAACTTTGTTTTATTTAATTATTATCATTTTATCACATTAATTCTCTCTTAATTAAATAAACAAAATTAAAAACTTTGTTTTATTTAATTATTATCATTATCTCTTTTATCTTAAAATTAAATACACAATTTAAATAATTCGTGTTATTTAATTTCACATTTCCTCTTAATTAAATAAAGATTGTCAAAAATCTTTTATTTAATTATCACTCTCCTTTAATTTAATAAAACCAAACCCTATAGTTTGGTTTATTAAATTATTTATTCCTCATTTTGCTAAATTTAAATAAAAGAAAATTATTTAAATTTATGGCATAAAGTTTGCACTATTCCCTCACCAATAAATATTTATTTCCCCACCAATGAAATTAATGGCACTGCCATTCACGGGAAAGCTTCAGGGAAAATCTGCAGGAAGATCTCTCAACAACCTTCCACCCACCTTCCCTCTTATATTGCCTGGTGTTTTCATGGGGAGAAACCATTCCCCATGATCAGCTCCTTCTTCTCATCCCAAGCCTTTAGATTCTCCAGAAGAAATCACAGCCCCTCATCCCGGTTTCCTGTACAATTGTGCTGCCGTGAAAGCTATAAATACAGCTCTTGGGCTACACAAAAAGGATCCCAACTAATGTAATCTTACTCTGCAGGTTTCCAAAGCACTCAAGCATCCAATTCATCCAACAATCATCCAGCAACCATCCAACATCCATCCAGCATCAGCATTTGCAGTCATGGCTGCCATTAGCATAGAGTTTGCATATTTAGATTAAAATAGAGTAGCATAATCTCATTTCTCATTCTCTAAGTGTCACTTAATAGTTTAATTAGCTTAAGAATATGAGAGCTAAGTAGATTAGAGGAGTCTTTAGAGTTAGAGAGCAATAGGATAGCATTTTGAAGCTTTTTAGTTTAATTTAGTTTAAATTCATTGAGTTTTTGATACAATTATCCTATTTAGAAGTGTAGAGGCATTGATTATTTAGTTTTATCCTTTTACATGATTATTTAGTGAAAGCTATAAATATAGCTCTTGGGCTACACAAAAAGGATCCTAACTAATGTAATCTTACTCTGCAGGTTTCTAGAGCACTCAAGCATCCAAACCATCCAGCATTGAAGCAACCATCCAGCATCCATCAAGCATTATCCTTTTATAGTCATGGCTGCCATTAGCATAGAATTGCATACTTAAATCATATTAGAATCATCTTAGTTTAATTTCTCATTCTCTAAGTGTCACTAAATAGTTTAATTAGCTTAAGAATCTGAGAGCTAAATAAATTAGTTCAGTCTTTAGAGTTAGAGAGAAATAGGATAGATTTCTGTAGATTTTGTAATTTAAATTCATTTAAATTTCTTAATCTTAGATGCAATATCTTATTTAGAAGCATAGATGCATTGTTTATTCAGTTTTCCTCTTCTACACGCTTACAAGAACAATTTCTTTTCACTCCATTTATGCCCTCAACTGTATTTTCTATCATAATTTAAACACAACCCTTTTTCTCTTTTCTCCTCAATTTGTTGTGGATTCAACCTAGTAGGTTGTGTTGAATATCCTTTCTCTCTTGTCACATTAGGCCCTTGCTTCTTAGGAATCAAATACTTCTCCTCTACCCTATGTGCTAAGATAAAAGACTCATTTATGGAGTGAGGACTAAACATGTGTACCTCATGTTGAATGTGATCCTTGAGACCCCCCAAGAATAAATCATACAATTTTTCCTCTGTAATTGTATCCACTCGTAAAGATAGATTTTGGAATTGTTGAATATAATCCTTAACTAATCATGTTTGTTGAAGTTTAGCTAGCTAGCTGAAGAAGTTATCTATCACACTATTGCTATATTGTGCTTGGAGTTCCTCTGTAAAAATTGACCATGGTACGATGAGCCCCTTTTTCCTTTGATGAGTGCAAAGCCAATGATACCAAATGAATTGATATGGTTCTAGATATAGGAAAGCCATTGTGACCTTTTTTCCATTTGGGATTTGGTGTACAAAAAAAATCTCCATTTGGTTTATCAATGTTAGAGGATCCTTTCCATCGAACTTGTGCATATCCACCTTTGGAAGTAAATTCCTAGATCCCATAGGAGTATTAAAGCTTGTGTCAGTGGTAGCTGACCTAGAATTTTCATCTTGATCGCTTGAGAACTCCTTTCTTGGTTCAACCATGTAGGTGCTTAACATGTTTTCTATGTCTGATATATCTCCTCTTAGGTCACACATATCCATCTTCATTGAGGAAATTTCTTCCTTGAACTTATTGATTTCCTCATTAGGAGTAATATCCTCTATTGTTACCCCATCCTTATTAGGAATCTTCCCCAGAGTGACAACATTCTTTTTGCCCCTTGTTGTAGGCCCCATCATGATGAGAACCACTAATTTTGAAATAAATCACACAAATGAAACTTAAATTCTCTAAAATTGTTACTGTAGCTTACTAGGGCCAATATAACTCTCACCTAAATTTTTTTCCAAGAAATAAGAAAATCTGCAATGTGGAGAGTAATAATTATGAAAAATTTAATTTTTCAATAAATTTCTTATTTCTACTCCAATTCCTCAAAATTTCTTACTGTAATCTCCTTTAGTATGCCTTCAAAAACCCAATAAAAATCAAACTCCAATTTGACAAGATGTATGAGATATACAAATTCCAAAAAAAATGTATAGAAACCCTAATTCTGTAATAATTCGCTTAATTCTACTCCAATTCTTCTAAAAAATTTACTATAGCTTCTTTAATATGTTCTTCAAAAACTCTTTAAAAATCAAAAGCAAATTTTCCAAAATATGAAAGATATGTTCTTCCCAAAATCACCTCCAAAATTGAGAAAAAAACCTTGCCTCTACGGTGCCAAGATCATGCTCTTATACCACTTGTTATGAAATAACTTGCACAATAGAAGAATATGATATGAAATATATTGAAGATACTTGATAATAACTAACAATAACAAGCCACTTTGAGGGGGAAAACCTCCAAATATCTCTAAAGAGAACACACTTCACAACTTGATGATGAAATAAGACTCACAACCTCCTATATATACCTATTTATGCCTAGGATATCACCTAGGATGACTTAGACACACCTATATAAGTCTTAGGGCAACCTAAACAACTAAATAACAATATAATAATTATAATATGACTTAATAGAGATTAAAGATAGCCACAAGCTGACTATTCATAACTCGATGTATACTAATATTAAGGGCGTAGCAAAAGATGTTTATTGCGGGTAAAAGCAGGATGGGATAGATGGATTTTTTGGGGTTTTTTGAATTTTTTTGGTATTTTAAAATGTTTTGAGGTTGTTTTTGGATTTTCAGGTTATTTAAATTTTTTTGTGTTTTTTGTTTTTTTTGAATGTTTTTGTGTTTTATGAGATTTTATGAATGTTTTTGGATTTTTTGTCTTAGGGGTTGATCAAGGATTAGCCTTGCCTACGTTTAAGCTCAAAGATGATGTAGTTCAGATGATACAGACTCGACTTGTTTATTGATGAGATATGAACATGTATGGATTGCCAGTTTATTATGATGAACTCCTAAAGGACTGACCTAAGTGTCTCGGGGGAAGATGAAAGATCGACCTTGCCTATGTTCAGAGCTCAGAGACCCATAGTTCGACAAGACGAATCTTTTTTTGACTTTTTCTTACTGAATTTTTGACCTACCTTTGGATTTTGATATGTTTTGAATCTTTTTGGATTTTTTTATTTTAAGAAAAACTTCAAGAATATACACAAATTTGATTCAATGCAGAACATGCCCCCAGTGTGATGCAATAGACTACTTTGATATAGGCAAGAAAAACTGACCTTGAGAATGGGCCAAGTAGTACTAGAAGGGATCATGATATGAACACAGGAACAAGCTATGATGAAGACATGGATGGGTGATGGATGGAGATATGGAAGTGTGATGGATAGATGATGCAGAACAAGCCGCAGAGATCCTAGTGGATGGAGAGTGCTTATTTACACAAGGCACATGTTTTCCAGGTTTTCACCAAGGTACTTTCCCAAAGTGCCACCGAAGTGGTTTTCACTAGAGGACAATTTTTTCTCTTTACCATTTTCAACCCTTTTTCTGATTTTTTTGGATTTTTTATATTTTTTGATATTTTGGATTTACACCTTGTAGGATTAGGCATAATTTTTTTTGAGATGGGAGTTATTCATAGGCTCCTTTAGAGGTTCCCCTTTGGGTGTTGATAGCTAATATGCCCTTGACTTGTAGCTTGCTGTGATGATGAAGGGTCCCAACCAATTGGGTTCAAACTTCCCCTTGCTATCTGGATTTGGTACATTTTTCTAGTTCTCTTTTAGTACAAGCTCTCTGACTTGAAAGGTTTGAATCTTGATCTTCTAGTTGTAGCTTCATTTGAGATAGTTTTTATAGAGTTGCAGATGGTTTAAGGCATAAATGCACCACTCATCCAATAGTTCCAACTTGTTTAACCGTGATACCCAATATTCTTCAACTGTGATGAGATTCTACAATGATATCCTTAGGGATGGGAGCTCAATCTCAATGAGGATTATGACTTATGATCCATAGACTAGGTAGAAGGTGGTGGCACTTATTGGTGTGTGGATAATTGTATGGTAAGCCCATAAGGTGGGATTCAACTACAAGTGCCAGTTAGGACCAACATCATTGACTATTTTCTTTAGGATTTTTAGGATTGTCTTATTGGTAGCTTTTGCTTGGCCGTCTCCTTGAGGGTAGTACAGAGTGGAAAAGTGATGTTGGATTTTGAATTTTTGGCATAGGTCTTGAACATCCTAATTTTTGAAAGGTGTCTCATTATCTGAGATAATGTCTTGAGGGACACCGTAGCAAAAAATTAGGTAATTCAGGATGAACTTGGATATTTTCTTTCCTGTGATGTAGGTCATGGGAATGGATTCCACCCACTTCACAAAGTACTTCGTGGTGGTGATGACGAACTTATTTCCATTGGATGAGGTGGGAGTGATTTTTCCAATGAGATTGAGCCCCCATTGTTAAAAGGGCCAAGGTGTAATGATCAGGTGGAGCTCCTAAGTTGGTGCATGGGTGAGATCCCCATGTTTCTGACACTACAAACACCTTCAAACATAGTCATGAGATTTCCTTTCCATTGTTGGCCAATAGTACCTAGTCCTCAATAGTTTCATAACCAAGGTCATTCCACTCAAATGTGAACCACAGATGTCGTTATGTACCTTGATTAAAGTAGTCAAAGCTTCCTCAACATTTAGACATCGTAATAGGGTTCCTTCAATGCTCCTACAGTATAGAGTATCTCCTAAGATGACAAAACAAGATGAATTCTTGAAAAATTTTCTTTTGAGGTTTGAGGTTATATCAGTGGGGAGGACTCCTATTCTCAAGTAGGTGTATATATCGTGATACTAGGGATCACCAAGACCAACGATTTCACACACAAATTCAAACTCTGGTATCTTGAATGTTGGTATGAGAAGCTACTCTACAAGGAATTATTGCTTTGGGAAGTTGCGTGGGACATCCAATAGTGATCCAATAGTTGCCATAGCATCTGTTGCTCTGTTATTTTCTCTCAAAAGCTACTCAAATGTGATATCAATGGACATTATGAGCCTTTCCACTAGTTTCTTGTATGGAGTCAACTTGTCGTCCTTGGTTTGGTATTCATCATTAACCTAGTTGATGATAAGATGTGAATCTCCATAGAATTTTAGTGCCATGATCTGCCATTGTACTGCAATTCTCAACCCTATGACAAGAGCCTCATATTTTGAAATGTTGTTTGTACATGGAAAATACAACTTGTATGATTTAGATATGCAATATCCTTTTGTCCTAATGAAGAATACTCTAGGTCCTAACCTATTTTGTATGTGGGATCCATCAAAATACATTTTCCAGTGATTAGCCATGCTTAGGTTAAAGATGGACTCATCAGGGAACTCTGATACAAGTGGGTTCTTTGAGTATATCAGTGCTTTTTCCAACTGATCTATAATTGCTTTTCCTTTAATGTCTTTCCTTTCTACATACTCAATGTCATGTTCTGTTAGGATCATAACCCATTTAGTTGTTCACCTAGTGATCGTTGCTTTAGAAAGAAGATACTTGAGAGTGTCTACCTTTGCAATGAGTTTTATCTAATGTGCTAGCATATAGTGTCTAAGATTTTGTGCTGTGAACACGACTACTAAGAAAGCTTTCTCAATGGATGTGTAATTCAACTTGTGTCCCACCATGTTCCTACTAATGTAATAAATAGCTCTCTCTTTCCCGTTTTCATCATGCTATGCCAAGAGAGTGCCAAGAGTTGTTGTTGTTGCTGATATATATAGGATCAAGGGTTTGCTTGGAATTGGTGGCATGAGTACTGGTGGTGTAAGAAAATAATCCTTATCTTATTGAAATCATGGTCACATTTCTCATCCCATTTGTCTTCTACCCCCTTATGGAGTAGATGAGAATATGGGATACCCTTGTCTACTAGTGCTATGAATTGGTGGATGGACTAGAGTCTTCCTTGCAAACCTTTGAGTTGTTTCAATGTTTTTGGTGCCTCCATTTCAAGAATTTCCTTGACCTTGGTGGGGTTTATCTCAATTCCTCTCATAGATACAATGTACCCTAGTAACTTGCCTGATTGTACCCCAAAGACACAATTTTTTAGGTTGAGTCTAACCTTGTACTCTTCTAGCTTGTCAAAGATGGAGATTAGAGCTGATATGTGATCTCAACATTTCTTTGATTTGGCCAATATGTCATCCAAATAATCCTCCATATTTTTGTGAATCATATCATGAAAGATTAGTGTCATATCCCTTTGATAGGTAGCCCCTGCATTTTTCAACCCAAATGGAATCATGTTCCAACAATATGTTCCCCACGGGCAAGTGAAAGTTTTTTTGTGTTGGTCTTCCTTAGCTATCATGATCTAATTATACCCTAAGAATCCATCCATTAGTGATAGCATTTCATGTCCTTCTGTCATATCCACAATCATATCTATGTTTGGGAGAGGAAAGTCATCCTTGGGACATGCTTTTTTCATTTCTTTGAAGTCAGTGCAGATGTGGATGCCCCAAGTGGGCTTTGAAATAGGTACAAGATTTGAGGCCCACTCTAGATAATCAATCAACCTTATGAACCCAACATCTAGGAGCTTTTTTAATTCAATTTTGACCAATAATGCTATTTGGGGATGCATCTTCCTTAGCTTGTCTTATTGGCTTTGCTTCTAGATATACAACTAGGTGGTGAACCGCAACTTAAGATCAAGCCTAGGAATGTCGGCCTAGGTCTATGCAAAGTTTACCTTTCTTTCTCTTAGGAATGCAACTAGGAGTTCTTGTTCTTTTGTCAAGAGTGACTTTGCATAAAATGTTATGTGTGGCATTTCTTATAATCCTAGGTTGACTAGATTGCACTTTCCGCTAAGGTTGTTGACTTCTCTTGATGAATAACACTAAGGTGAATATTGAATCCTTCATCCTCTAGCACCTCATAGAGCTTTTCACCATTGGATACATCCTTTATTTTACTATTTTTGGGTCGAAGAGTGCCATAGTGTGGTTTTCACTCAAAGACCTAGAGATTATTCTCAAATTTTTACTTTTGCGATTGAAGGATTCAATCATTTCCCTATAATAGGCATGTATGTCAAGCTTGATGTCAAATCCAACTTTGTGATCTCCATATGGTATCGTATCCTACAATCCCATGAATTCTAAGAGTGGCTCATCATTTTCAAACATGTCTAGAATTGGTGGTCCTCGTTGGTCATAATCGCTGAGTTGGGGATAGACTATGTTTAGCTCATGGGTTTGGTTGTTTGACTCAAAAGATAAGGTACTAATCATGAGAAGAGAGGAATCTTCAAATAGCATGGGTAGGTCGGTTATGGGGTCTTCCTCATGACTATTGCACACATCAGTTATTTCCAAAGTAAAGTTATCTATGACTCGGCCTATGGATACTGGTAATTGAAGAGCAATTGCTGATAATTGAGGGGGAGTTTTGACTATTTTAACTAGGCACCTCTACCAAGTGTGGTTACCTCTAGAGGGGTACATTCAAGGCCAAGATTTATCATACACTTCTTAGGAATGAGAGGTACCAGAAGACAATTTTCGTTCTGTCCAAGTTTCTTGTTTCTATTATAGCCCATACCAAGCATCATTTGTAGTCCTTTGCTACTATCATCCATGGGAAGATCAAGCATGGTCCTTTCATCTTGGTATAAAAAACTTGATATGTCTTTTTCATCTACCACTTTCCAACTTAGTTCTCCCCAACATTTGAATCTAGAGGGGTCTACTTTGAAGGTTTGGGATGATATTTTAATTGGTTGGGGCTGCTCATGAGACCTAGGAGATTGAGGTAACTCTCCTATTACGAAAGCACCTTTCTTCATTTTGTAATCCCCACACCCATTGTCTTGGAAAATGACTTTGACTTTAGAGATATTAGGAATGGTGGGTTTCTTTGTCTCAAAAGTGGAGGCTAAAGTAGTTGGGTCAACATATGGGGTTGAAGGGCCTTCATCAGTCTTTGGGACTTGGGGTATTTTGTAGTACTTTGCTTCTAGGTTCTTGTAGTAATAAAAGGGTTCAGGATCACCATGGACCGTGACCTCTTGATTTTGATATGGAAATTTGATGCACTAATGGAAGGCTAATGTGACAACTTGCATCCCATGGATCCATCGACGCCCCAGGAGAATATTATAAGGAAAATCAAGGTCAAGGACCTGGCATGTGGTTTCCATGATGGCTGGCCCTAATTGAATAGGGAGTTGAATAGTGCCTTGAGACACTCTTTCCTGATCATCATATGCTTTAATTGTTATACCTTTACCTTTTTCAATGACATCTTGAGAGTCCTAGATTCTTTATTAGCTTGAGAGAATAGATATTCAGACCTACACCCCCATCCACCAAGACCATTTTGACTTTATTTTTATGGACCAAGAATTCAATATGGAGTGTGTGGTTATGAGATGGTTGGGTGGGGAAGTCCTAATAAAAAAAATTTAGGAGATGTGGGGTGGTGAGGTGTCTGACCATAGCTTGGAACTAGTCAATATTAAGATCTGTGGAGAGAGTGGATGAAGCCAATGCTTCCTCAAGGATTTTTCTATGTGCGGATGAGATCTTTAGTAACTCCATGATGGAGATATGAGTAGGGGTTTGTCTAATACATTTTAGCCATTGGGAACAAATTTTGGATTTGAGGTGGATGCCCTAGGTGGTTGTGATGACCCAACAATGGTAACTTTTTTGCCACGTGTGGTGACTCCACAATTAGCTTTGGCTCCTTGATGTTAACAATGGGGGCCCATTCATTTAGGGATGTGACCACATGATCAAACATGGTTTGCATTTCCATATTTTTTATTTCCATGGTTATTCCCTTTATTATGATTGAGCATTGGATTTGTGTATATCTTGAGGCCTTGATTTCCTGTAGGTTGTTCAATGTTTATGACCTTATCATCAATAATGTCTTGGATTATATTTTTTAGCCTCATGCAACTGGCCATTGTGTGCCTTTTGATTTTATGAAAATCAAAAAGGTGGTTTTTATTGTACCATGGTGGTTTCACTTGGGGCTCTTGATAATTCTCATAAGTGGGGATTTTAATGAGATTCTCTTGTACTAGTTTTTTCATGACAAATTCAATTGATTCCCCAAGGGTTATGTACTTTTGCTTGGGGGATATTTGTTCATAGAGGTGGCCCCAATTGATTATTGGGTGGTTTTTGTGATACCAAATTGGCTTGTTTTTTTTTTTTATTGTTGCTTTACAATTATTGGTATGATTGGGTGTTTTGTTTTGGAGCATTGATTATGACCTTGTCATCAACCACACCATCATTAGTGATTTTTTTTTATTCACCCATGCGTGAGGTTTCTTGTTGTAACTAGTGGATGGGAAATTGTCTTGATATTCTTGATATGTGGGTGTGCCCCCTTGTGCAATAAGGTCTCTTTTGATGTTGAGCACCTTGGGGATCAAATGGTCGTATTTGGCTATACATTGCATCTTTAGATGGAAGGACAAGGTTTTCTCAAGATTGGAAATGATGGTGCAAAGTTTTTTCTCCTTTGGCATGACCCACTTGCTCCTATTGGCCTTGGATCACCATCGTTGCAAGAAGGATGTGAATGATTCACCTTTAGCTTGTTTGAGTGCAGATAGTTCCTCTAGACTAACACCCATGCCAATGTTGAATGCATAGTTCTTTATGAATGTGTCTACAATCTCTTGAAACTTTTTGATTCCAGGAGGAAGGTCAGAGAACCATTCCATGGCAGGCCCAACCAAACTTCAAGGAAACAGTCACATTAGATTTGTGTCATTGTATGCAACCTCCATGCAATGTACTTGGAATTCCCTGATATGATCTTCAGGGTTACCCATCCCACGATATTTTTAAAATTTAGGAATTTCAAACCCTTTTGGGAATGGTACCATCACAAGGCTCTCATTGAATGGATAGGGGCACAAATTGCTTGGTGTTTTTGTTGTTTTCCCATATTGGAGGTCTAACACTTGCTGCAAGAGCAATTTGATTTGTGTCATCACGTCATTTTGTGGATCAGGAGGTGGGGTGAATATGTTTTGAGATGGTTTGATCATTTGAGTGATTTTTGGAGTGTTGGGTATGTTGGTGGGAGTTTTCTACAAGCTCTGTTGTGCCAACAATACTTGTTGGTATGCCTAAAAATGTTGTTTTGCCAACAACACTTGTTGTCAGTCTTTCTTCTATTGTGCCAACAATGCTTTTTGTTGGTCTTGCTACTTTTGTGCCAACAATGCTTGTTGTTGGGCTAATAGTTGGTCTACTTCTTGTTGTGCTTGGTACTATTGCAAGGCTTGTTGCTTGGATTTTTGTTGAGCTACCTACTATTGTGCCTAGTATTGAGCATGCGCTTGTGCTTGTTGGGATTGATATTGTTTTTGAGCCTAAGCTTGAGCTTGTTGGGAAATTTGTGCAGCCTAGGCAACCTATGTGATCTATGTAGCTTGAGCTGCTTGCATAGCTTGGGTAGCTTGTTGTTGTTGCAACAAATCTTGAGCTTGGGTAGCTTGTTGTGCTTGCGCTTATTGAGCAGCTTGTGTGGATTTCAAAATTTTTGAAGTGCCTTTTGATAGGCTTGTTGAACTTCGTGCAATGTGATGCTATATTGGTTTGTCATGTTTGGTTTTGGTAGTGGTGGTGGAGGATTCAAAATTGTGTGGGATGTTGTGATGAGAGTTTGAGGTGGGTGTTGAGGAACCATTTGTGTGGTGGATGGTACAACTGATATTATAGGCTCTTGGGAGACCACATTTTGAGGTATTTGGGGGATGGTAGATGATATGTTGATGGCTTGCGTTGTTGGGATCATTGCCACTTGTTGTTGTGATGTCAATGGCATGACTGACAGATTTAGTATGATGGTTTGATTTATGATCAGAGCGTTGTTTTGATTGGTTTGATTGAGGATTGGTAAAGGGGGTTTCCCTAAACCAAGAATCGGCATGGATGTTGGTGGTAGAGGTGGAAATGGTGGGAAAATGGGTGGTGTGTTCTCTTGAGGAAATGATGATGATGAGGGATCAAAGATTCCCCCTTGTCCAAATAATACACCTTCTCCTTGTGAGGTCATGGGGAGAGAGACTTGTGTTTTGAGAGGATATATTGATGTTGTGTTGAAAGAGGATGGGTCATTGGGATTGTAAAAGATGAGCGAAACATATGAGTGTTTCATATTTTGAGGAAGAGATTGACCCAAGATAGTTTTTGCATCCAAATCTTAGTTGTTAACAATGAGATGTGTTTGAAGAGCATAAAGCAATGAGCTCCCCTCATTGACCATTGGTTGAGTTGGAGCAATGGATGATGTGGTTTGTGGGATGGTTTGAGTGATTCTTTGAAAGGATGGTGTGAATGAGACTGGTGGCATAATCCCAAGAGGTTTCTCCACAATGGTGCTTACATCATAGTTGGAAGGGAGTTTAGCCCCTTCTTTAGCCAATTCTAGCATATATTGGGAGGGATTGAGTCTCATCATGGCATTGACAATTCTGTGAGTTTCATGATTTTGAACCATTTCAATGATTTCATCTTGGGTCATCCCAAAGAAATTATTGGTGGTGTCTTCCGCTTGACGTTCCTCTTGAGGATCTTGTGGTAATAGAGGAAGATTGGGTGGGGGATTGCTAGATCTATTGGGATGAATTTCAGGAGTAGTTTGACTCAAGTCACTCAAAGTTGATGTTTCTTTGTTGGTTTACATGTTCTCCTTGTGTTGAGATCTAGTTTGAACCATAAAATAGGGATCAATTTTCAAGAATGTGTGAGGTGAACCTCTAACTCTTTAGATTGATCTAAACTTTAGGCTCAAAAAAGAAAATATAGGATGATTAAGGATCAAAAGAGGATGATGAGATAAATGAAAGATGGATGGTGTGAATTTTTGAAATCTTAAGAATTGTTGAAGGAGATGCTAAACTTTGGGACTTTTGGATTTTTTATTTTGGATTTGATTTAGATTTTTGACTTTGGCTTTGATTTATATTTAATTTGATTTGGATTTGGATTTGATTTGATTTGTTTTGGATTTGGATGACGAAATCATAAAACCCAAGATGGTGGATGTTATCAAGGGATGGACTTGTTCACAAGAATTGATAATTTGACTAAATGTGTGAAGAAGGATTCATCTACACACATATAATCAAACAAGATGATTTGGATTTGATATAGAGGATTTTCCAAAGGTCTAGCATGAATGATTTTTTCAAGATTTCCAAGAGTTGTTTGTGAGATGATTTTTATTGATGCTTGAGGATGGATGAAAATGATTGGTTTTCATCCTAAGTAAACCTAAAAAGACTTTTTTCTTACAAGACCTTGGCGTTGAAGAGCATGCTATACTTCCTAGGTGAGAAACTCAAACCTTTTAAAAAGTCTTAGATTTTGACAATAGTAAAATGAGTATGCACGCTTGTAAAATTTGAAGACAAATTTCTCTCTAAATTCCTAAAGCACAAACAAATATTTCTGGAGAGCTCTTGGACTAAGACTTTTAGACTTTGGTTTTTGGATTTTGACCTTTCAGGAAATCAGTTGGAAAAACACATGTGTGGGGTTCAATTGTCTGTTATCTTTGCTTAATGAATTCCTTTTACCACAAACACTATCTTGATTTAGCTTTTCAAACTAAATGTCTAATGTCCCAACTTCTTTTCATCCCACAAAGTCCATTATGTGGAAATCAAGGAAATTGAGGCAATAGTTCCCTAATGTTGACTTTATTAAGAGAAAATTGAGATGCAAATTCAAATACTTAGAAGCCTCTAATGATAGAATCCCTAGGGCAAGCAATAGCTCTTGAATTTTTTCAAAGGTATTTTCTCCTCCTAAAGGGTTTGAAATTTTGAGGATTTTATTGAATGTTTGTTTTCCAATGTTTTAGATCCAAGCAAAGTGTTTTGATTCCAAAATGATGCACAACATTAGGATATAAAGAGACAATATTTGTTGAGTTCCCACTTGGATAAATACACCTATGCCTATTTTTAATGGATGATTAGAAGCTTTACCACACTGGCTCCCCTCCATGACACACACTTCTCAGGTCATCCAAGCTTTAGAACCCATAAAAATCCCATGGAATACTTCTCATATCTACTAAAAACCACAAAAATGTGGGATGACCTTAGAATGATTGTTTGTGCACCAACAAATAGATAAGGATTTGGGCCTCTAAACAAATTGGTTCCTAGTTAGGGTGATCGGGGACATGGAACCTTGTGAGCATCCAACAAGCCACTAAAGGATTTAATCAATCCTACTAGGGGCTCTTATACTTTCTATGGTACTACCCCATTCTGAAAGACACTAGATGGCTAAGGCCTACATACCATGAGGACTTGAAAAATTTAGTATTATCCATTTATATACTGGTCTGAGTGAAAAACTAGTTAGAGTCACCTTCAAATTGGTTGTAGGGAGACCCCTCTAAGGGTAAACAATAGCGAGCAAGCACATCCATAGTTTGACAGATCTTTGTTTACGTGAACAAAGAGAGAACACAAATGATATACTCAACTCACACTTGCAAAATTTGTTCAATTTTAAAAACCCAAATTTAAGTGTGGAGGTAATCTTTTATACAACTTAATATCTTAAAAATACTTTTGATTCTTAAGATTGCTGTGAAGTGTGAGAGAAGTGCATACACCTTTTAAATGATATTACTTTGTAAAAGAGATTACAAAACACAAAATACACATGTTCATTTTAACTCCAAAAGCAATAATGGATTCTTTTTAAGCACCAAGATGAAGTGTGAAGTTTTCTTGTTCAATTGTTAAGTCCAAAACCAACTCTAGTAAATTTCTAAAGTTCTTTTTAATCGATTTTATTATTTTTTTTTAAGCCCAAATGAAATTTATTTTGATTCCTAAAAATTTAATATAGAAAAATCCTTAGATTGGAATTATAATTTCTTCCAAAGTGTTCAAAAACACTTGTTACAATAGAAAGAATATGCCATAACAAGTCTTTCCTTCATTTCCATCATTCCCTTTTGATCACTTCAACCTACAAAAAATGGTTAAAACTACAAAAAATAGAGCCAAAAAACCAATTAGAAGTCAAAGGTAATAAAAAAAAACACATGTTAAAAATAACTTGAAATCTGACTTTTGCTTCACCCCAGCAGGGCAATCTACAAAGGCAACATAGTTTGAAGCAGGCTAGTAGCACTCTGGTGAAACCAGTGGTGCTCTATGGAGAAATAAAAATTGTGATTGCATTGTTGTTTCACCCAATGGTGCAAGTTGGAGTTTGGTTGACCAGTCTCAAGTTAGAATGCTTTCAACATCGTGGTTTGAAGTTTGAAAATGTTGCTAAATAGCGCCCCTAGACTAATAGTGATGTTGTTTGACCTTTGCAGCATCATAGTTTCTTGTAGACACACAAAAAAATGAAAAATAATGGAATTTTCACAAAAAAATGTGTTAATTTCTTCATATTTTCCCTCCTTCTAGTGCCAAAATGTGAATGGTGGATCTAGACCTGCACAAACATAAACAACAAATACAATATTAGTCAATTATGCAAATCAAAACCATCATTCCCTATAAGATACATTTGAAGCATGAAGAACAAGAAACAAAGCAAATAAACTAAATGAAAGTTATCTAATCTTGCTCAAAACATTCAAACCCTCAATCCCATGGGGGAATTGGTGCTTAGTTGGCCACTACATACCCAACAATTTTTTCACCTTTTTGTTATACTAGTTATACCTTGCATCAATTAAAATTTGGGCCTCCTTGACAAATGTATCTATTTCGACCTCTATTCCTGTCATGTAATTTATGGCTATATTTAACATAGTGAAATCTGTAAGGCTAATAGCTTCCTTAAAATATGGGAGGAGACCTCCCAACTCATCCTTCTAGGTAGCAAACTCTTTCAACCCTTTGTCATTCCAGAATCTTTGGAATTTCACTCTTTTCCATGTATCTAAACATTTTTAACTTATTCTATAGCTTCATGCCTAACTTGCCATGGAATGTTGTGATTTCACTTAACAAATCAAGAATATTGGTGGGATCCTTAGGGTCTTCCTGTATATGAGGCATCATTTCCTTAAGTGCAACTACCCTAGTACTTCACATGTTCCATTCATTCTAGAATGCATAATGAACCTGCACATATTGTGCATTTTCTTCATGGATGCTCTTGTATACACCCCACATAATATCAACCTTATTTAAAAATTGTCACTCTATGTTCTAGAATATCATCAAAAATATTCCATGCCACCTTGGTTGTCTCCTCCTTAGCTTTATTGACATTTTCCTTCTTTGTATGTAGCTCCTTCTTTAGGCTCTAAATTCTCAATGCCAAGGTCTCTCTGTCCTGAGATGACAAATATGAGGAGGATGAGGAGGGTGAGGGAAATTCTCTTATTGATTGACTAGCCTATGATGTGGTTCTCATTTTATTGCATTCATCTAAAACAATATTGTAATATTTTTAAAACACATCATATTTCTTTTGAGAAATATGTGTAGTTTTAGCACTAAGCATGGCATCATGCATTCAATTTAGTAGCTTGAATTGGGGTTATATCTATGGCCCTCTTCACCACCACTAATCCAACGATTTCTTTAATAGATATGACAACCTCAAGTTTTCCTATGTTAGGTGCCATAGACAAAATTGTAAGAGCATGTAATTTTGGGCCGAAACCTGGTCCAAATACTCGGTTGTCAAAGTGTTCTTCTGATATTGAGGATTTTGGATGTTTCCTTATTGCATCCAATGTAATAGCTTATGTAAGTGTGAACCCTGGGAGCAACATTATTCCACTTTCTATAACTAGTTTTCTAGCTTCAATAGGGGTAATGGCTACTATCTCATCCATTATCTTTTCCTATTCTACTTTATCTACCTCTTCCTACTGTGAAGGTGATGGAATCCCTAAAATTATTGACTTTTAGATCCTTTTGAGCTTGGTATTATCATGTCATAGGTTTCCCATAGGTAGGGTTTAGGGTTTTACTTATGCAACATTACTTTTAAATGATTCATATTCCAACCTTGGACATTTTAATTTTGCATTGACTTGCTCTACCCAATTGTAGGTATTTTAAGTTGTCTCTTGAGCCATTAATATGCATTCCTTATTGGCCCCTTTGTTTAAGTTACCCGATCACATTCAGCTATGAAGCATTTTAATTTTCCCAAAGTTGGGTTTAATATTTTGCTTGTAAGTGACTTAAGTCTAAGTCATGTGCCTTCAAGGGTAAAATGTTATTAGCCTCGTAATGGCCCCCTTTTACAACTAACTTCGTTGAATGTGCAAGATTGATGATCATCAGATCGTGGGGTGTAATCTCAGTCGTTCCCCACTAGCTCGTAAGTCCCAAGTGATGATACTTTAATCATTGTGTGGTCCGCAAAATGATGACACATGTACAATCATAGATTCTGACCCCATCATCACTTTTTCCAATGCTCAAAGCTTTTTAGATCAACGATGATTATTAAGAAGAAAGGATTGATCTTGGTCATACCCCACCAACTTGTAGAGAGAAAATGATGACCAATTATGTTATGTGAGGATAGTGAGATGAGGACACGTGTCCCCATATAGACATGGGGCCTGGTGTCCACTTTTTGGTTCACCGCCCTTGGTTCTGAACTGATGGCTAAGATTAAATGATGGGGAACAATCTATGTCATTCCCCTCCTTCTCACAAAAGGAATATGTGGGCTAATTAAAAGTTGTGAGGCCCATAAGAAGTTGCCACATATGTCTTACGGCTACTGGCATGTGGAGTCCACAAGTACATGAAGAAGGATCTAGTCATAAAGTTTCTATTGGCTAAGTTGTTCTAGTTGGGGAAATGATGAAATTCAAAAGTAATTGACTCAATCTGAGTCGTTCAAGAGGGCCATCTCAGCTAGTGATCAATGGTGTACATTCAAAATTGCTAGTACAAGTATTCTAATTGTTTTGCTTCATGCGAGTGAGTAGTAATGGTAGAAATGACGCATAAACCTACCCAGTTTCCCTCAAAATATGTGTGTATGATCAGTTCTTGCATAATTTGGATTTGAAGACATGTCTGGAGTGATATGAGAAATCAAAGGAGGTGACTTGTAGAATTCATCTCAACCTGCATTAGGGTTTTTACAATTGAAATTCGTAAGTACAATAAACACGGTTCTATGCATTTTTCAGTTTTCTAAATTAGGGTTGTCTTTCAATTTTCTTTCTATGAATGCATTTTTTGTTCTGCTTTAATTGCTCTGAATTAGGGTTAATTCTTTCCTTAAAAGCTATAGCCCTATAAAATCATTTAGAATTAACATTTGTGTTAAGTTGAGGGTTTGAATTAGGAGGTTGATAGTTGGAATTTGTCTTGTTAAAACCCTAGTCTGTGTAAAATTCATGGCTCCCAAAGTACAAACTGATGCCCCTTCGACCTAGTCTAGAACACTCTCCCAAGATGTAATTGACTTGTTCTCTCCTCGAAAAGTAAGAAACTTGAAGGAAAGGTTTTATTCCATGGCCTTACTATTAAAGAGGGAGTGATGGATAAACAATGTTCTATTAAGGATGCTGAGGTACCTTACACTAGATGGTAGCTCTTTTAGCATTGGTTCGGGAATAGGAGCCTTGACTCTCCTCTCTATAATCCTTGGAGGTTAGATATGGGGAAAGTAGTGGTTCCCAATGTGTATATGGATGTTGATCTTCTAAAAGATATCACCTCAAGGTATGATCTATTTTATAGGCTTGTTAGGACATTTGATGGGAGGGATATGGTGAAGATAACCAGGAAAGAAATTGAAGATATTTTTGATTTGCATGAGTGAAGTGAGGATTTGGTTCCCCTAAATATGGATGATATCATAAAGGAATACAATAATACCAAGGTAGTCATCAGGAAAAAATTGTTTCCCTTGTATACTATTACAATAGTATACAAGCCCTCCCCAATGAGTTATTTTGCAAGTTATTTCAGCAAGACTGTCTATTCCTTCTGCCAAATCATTGGTTTTTGTCCACTTGATACATTGCACAGAGTATATAGTTATCTAGCCACACATTTGCAACACTCAACTTATAACATAGTTTATGACTATGACACTTATTTGGCAAAGCATTTCCATAAAGGTTTGGTTGAGTTAAAAGAAGGGAAGCAGTGGGTAAAATTTTGGTGGTATTCACTAATGATGTATATGTTCTTGCACAAAGGGCAGAAGGTCTTTGAGAAAGATATAAATTTGAAGAGGAAGGAAAAAGGTATTGATTTTCCTATTCAATATTGGACCCAGATCCTAAACAAGGATGATCTGAAATATAATTATGTGATTTTTCAACATGCTTTTGCATAAAGAATAAGGATATCCTTGATTTGTGACCAGCAAGAATCCCTAGGGAAATACATTAATTTTTGAGGCCTATGGAGATGAGGCCAGATTTAAATTTGAGTCACAATTGGGGAGACCTAATTTTATACCCTAATAGAATTTTTTTTAAGAGTCTATGGAAATGGTGTGGATCCATATTTCTTGCCAAGGGATGTGCCACTGAGGATAGGATTTCTTGAAATCATGAGATAATTGGGAGCCTCATAGGCAACACACTTTCCTAATACAACGAGGAAGGGATCATTTTTTATAGAATGAACATTGTTTGCTGATTATGTTCTGGTGAAAGGGGCATGGAAGAAATTAGTACATCTACTGCACCTTATAAGTTGGATACTATGTGCCCAAGGAATCATGATCTTGAGGGCTTTATTGCTAGAGTAAAATGGGAGAAGAAGTTGGGAACTTTTGTGCATGTTTTTTATTACCCTGAAGATGTCATCAAAAATAATTTTAGCTTTCTAGACCAAGATGAAAGGAAAGCTAAATAACTTGCTTATAGGAAAATGTTGTAGGAAAAATGGAAGAAGGATCCCACATATAACCCTTTGCCAAATATACCTGATGAATTCAGTTGGGTCATGTATGTTATGGATAATTTTGAAAATATAGTTGGTATATTGAGGGAGAAGCAGGAGGTTATAGATAAAGAGAAAGTGAGAGTGGTTGAAGAAGAGACTAATGTGACATTGGAAGAGAGGCCTACTTACCAACCAAATAAGCAACTAAGAATCTACTCCAGGAGGAGGAAAGCAATGGATGAAAAGAAAACCTTTCCAACTCCTATAACTTCTAAGGGACCAAAGGAAAATGCTTCTAAGAATACAGTGCCACCACTTCTAGAGCAGGTTCCTCTACCTATAATTGATCTTGATTCACCTTCAGAAAGCTCTACTTTGTTGGAGAAACCACCTCTTAAGAAAAAAAGAACTGAGGCAAGAGGAGTGGTTGAATATTCAGATACAGATGAAGATGATATCCTTATCACTCCTAAAGACATGCAACAAGGAAAGCCTCCTCCTGTAGGAGAAACTTCCTCAATTCAAGACAAGGAAGCCTTAGGTTGGGAAAGCTTGATATCAGTGGTCTAAATAGTGTAGATGACCTAAGGATTGAAGCTTGTAAGGAGTTTATGAAAGATGAATCCTTTATTGAAACATCTATGTTTAGGGATTTTTGGTGGAGATCCAAAGCTATAGAATATGCAGAGAAAGTGGCCACTGAAAGGAGTTTGCATCTAGAATTTCCTAAAAGAGTCTTTCAAGCCAATGTTAGGAGTGTTATTAAGGATGAATTTTAGAATATTACTACCCAGGATGGAAAAGAGCTTGTAAATAAGTGTGGCATGTTACTACTACCAGAATGGGAAATTGTTGATGCCATTGTCCTAGATGTTGTAAGAAGGATTGAAAGAGATCTAGTACAAACATAAGAGGAATTGGAAATGGCCCTTCAGGGTTCTACATTTAGTGAAGATTAGGATGCACTAGAAATCTAGTCATTGTCCCTGGGATCTCAGAAACCAATACTTGTTGAGTCATCATATATTGGTGGGAAATTGCTTGTGAAGAGAGTTGTTGATACCCCAGCCTTGGAGGTAGCTGACATGGCTATTAATGTGGCTAGATTTACAAAAGTAACTATGGATAACATCACCCTAGAAAGGAATAACTTTAAGAACAAGTACCATGAGCTACTCAATGAATATGATAATAGTCAGTAGAAGGTAGCTTTATTAGAAATTGAGTTGGAATTTTACAAGCAGAGGGAAGAAATGCATAGAGATCAGGGTTAGGCCAGTTTAAGTCACCTACCTCCATCTTCTTCCCAATTCCCTCCTCAGGATCAAGCCTTGGCTATGGTGCCATATAATGTGGGACAAGAGCCACTTCCAATAGAAGAACCAAGCAAATTAGGTCCCAGTTCATCTAATGAACCTACAAGAGAGCAACTTCTTTTGTAGATTGAATCATATAAGAAGTTGTCAGAACAGACACAAGACACAATGTATGAAAACATCTCAAAGGTTGTTCATACTATCTTGAAACATCTAAATATGAATATCCAAGACAAAATGAATAGTGTTCATGCCAACGACTCGATGTTGCAAGCAATAGGATTGTGTCGAAGAGATAAGATGTTGGCTATGCTAGTCTTGAACAAGTGGATCCCAAGAGCTGAGAGATTGAAGCTTATAGAAGTTGGAGCTAGCTAGCATGAGGGTAGATACCCTAAGGTACTTCCAACATATACATGTGTTTGTGAACTCAGTGAGTAAAATTTTTAGGGATATATTTCCCCACTTGAGCAAAAAAAAATAGAACTGAAGGCTCATTATGATCTGGAAAATTTATCATTGTTTCTAGATATTCAACTCACCAATAGTGAATTAAAGATGATGCAAATGTGGAAAAGGGAGATGGATGATGTCGTTGCCTCCCAAGTGAATGAAATTTTTAAATAGATCAACATCAATACCTTTAACGATACTTTGGAAAATTTGACATTTATTATCATCTTTTTGGAAGATTTTGACAAAGAGTCCAATTCTATCATGACAAAGTATTCCTTGTACAGGAAGAAGTTGGATGAAATCATCGATTTCGATTGGCCATCTGATGAATAATATGAAGAGTGGGGAAGGGTATTGGTTGTTCATCTGGGTCTATAAATGTGGATTTGAAACATATAATTGGTCAATTATTGTACAGGTTTGGCCTCAGAAATTGCAATGTACCAAATGTATGTTTCACAGGTAAGTATTGGTTGTTGATGATGCAAAATGTTGACCGAGATGTTGATTCACCTCTTGCTTTGCATATTTTTTCATCTTTCTCAATGGATTGAAGGTGTGACAAAAATGAAGATTATTCTTTTTGACATGTTCCTTTTGGATGGCAGGGCTATCTTTTACTGCAATTGTAAATGATTTTTGTCTCATTTGTATTCCCTCCAATTTGAAGAATGCAAATATAACTTAATTAGGGAATATGTCTTGTAGCGATCCAATTATAATGTGATATGTGTACATATGGCTTGAGGCTTGTTTTTGCTCCCTTATTCTATAAAAGGGAATTCAGGGCCATTTGTTCAAGTCTTTTGTTGAATTATGGAATTAGATGGTGAAAATTGAGAACACGGAGCGAATATGTTAAGTCTTTATCAAATGCTTTGAGTCTAGATAGAAAATTTTGTAAATGTATGGTTCCTGAACATATTTGAATGATAATGGAGGTTTTCTGAGTCTATAGTCTCTACATTTAGTTTTGTATTTGATTTATTAATGAAAATATTGATCGAAGATGATTTCATTAATTGTCATCATTTTATACTTTGATATTTGCTTTGGTTTTAGCTCTGGTTCATGGAATGGGTTAAATGATTGAATCAAATTACAAATTCGTATGCAAGATGGTTGGATTTGATAAGTAGTCTTTAGAATTTGGTCATAGATTGGTGAATTGCAAAGCAATATCACTTAGATCATAGGTGTTCAGAATTAAATATACCTTATATTTCAATTTGTTTAGACTCCTATCCTGTAGATAATGGCACTGATCCTAATATATTTAAGCCTTTCCCATGGTTACAATTCCCTAACTTAAGAAAAAGCTTTTAAAATAATCATTGATCTTTCTTTAATTTGGTGTAGTGTGTATTGTCTTGTATTCTTGACTTAAGATGCATAATTCATTCAAGGAAATGCCAATTTCTTGGATAGTTTCATCTTATTAGTCATTGGTGAGAATATATCTGCTTAAATATGCAATGTATGTACAAGTTATGCAAAAGGATTGGATAGTGTACATTGTGGTACCACCCTCTCGGGTTTTGCACAACCCAAAGTGTAGGAGATAAAGTGATTGGTGCTATATCTTGTTCGTTGTCCAATCATCTTGTTGATATTCAAGAATTGAGTATAGAAAACTCATAGGTATTTGGTAGGATTATATTGGTTCATTGAAAACAACCAACAAAATGGTGACTCTACTAGGGAACTTTCTTAAATTTCATCATCTCTAGTGTAGATCTAGTACATTCAGAGTTAGGTGTTTTATTATTCTTTGTTGGAAGAAGTATTGGTTCACATTTCAAAGTAACATAAGTCATATTTTATTCATGCGCCAACTTCTGGTCAATTCTATCACATTGTGTTAGGTTATGTTTAAAATATTCTCTGAGGTCACAAATAACAAGTCATGATATAATCAAATTTTATTTCCCAGCATTTTGGGTGGCGAATCTAAAGTTTCTCATACTAGTATAACAATAATATCTCAGAAGAAAATGGAGAAGTAAATTGATAACTTGGTTGGAACCATGAGGAAAACAAAAAGTTGCACAAAGAAGAATCCTGAGCAGAAGGTGGAGACTGAGCCTTCCAAGGACAAACAACCTCTATGGAAGAAGAAAGCTACTGAATCCGGTAAGTCCCTCAAATCCCTTGTTGGAGCTTCTCCCACTTCTAACGATGAGTAAATAGTATAAATACTGCTAATAATTCAAATAATGGTGGGGTAATCGAGGGAGGCCAAGGTAGTTTTTGTGTTGAACAAGTATTTGATAATGAACTGGGCATTTCTAGAGAAGAGGACAAATGGGAATTCTAGGGTAAGAGTAAAGGGTTCCCAGAACCACCAACACCTAGGGTGGGGTCTATTTTTATGGGGGAAATTTTAATCCAAGGGGAGAATCCCTTAATCCACCTACACTCACTTTCCTTTAGGAAGATCCAATTAATCAAAATTTTCATACCACAGCCCCAAGTGAGTGTGGAGATTTCCTCAAAAATGAGGAAGATATAGACAATGACATGCAAGCCTTAGAAGAAGAAGAGAATTGGATTTTTGAACAAGAAGAAAAGAAGAGATTACAAGCCTTTAAAGAAAAGGAGGATAGGATTAGGGCTAAGCAACTTCAAAGGGATGCCAAAAGAGAAAGAGTTGAGAAGATGAGAGAAGACGCTGCTAAACATAAAGATGTTGAGGAAAAGGCTACTAAGATAGCAACCAAAATTTCCCCTGAAGTTCCAAAAGTAACAATCTTGATGGGAAATTTTGCTACTAGCACATATACATCAACCATTATTTCCACCAAAACATCTGATCCTCCCAAGAAAACATCATTCATAGATCATGGGAAGAGGCCCATGGATCATTCCTAGAAGAAGACTTTCAATGCATTCAACAATACAAATAACCATACCTCAGCTACCAGAACCTCTATTAATAATCCCAAAGTTGACCCTAATCTAGCCACATCACCCTCAACTCTTGATCTCATGAAATTGCAATTGGTAAATAAAAAATTGCAAGAAGATTTAAAGAAGGCTAAAATAGAAGCGATAAACACAAAAATGGCCATAATGATTTCCTTTCTCAAGATGTCAATACCTACTCTGGAGGCTTCAAGCTCAGGGAAGGATGATAGTGGATCTCATGAGAATAAATCTAGGGGACATACCCCTAGTGGAGGAGGTGGTGGTAACAACAGTGGTGGAAGTGGTGGTAGTAAAGATAGTAATTCATATTTAGAGAATGATGAAGAAGATAAAAGAATGGTGGTAATAATAGAGGTGGGAAAGGTAAGAATGTAGATCAAGTGGACAATAAGAATAATGATGAGAAAAGAGACTCATAGAGATAGGCTTCCTCTAAGGCTACCCCAAAATGACTAGTATGGACAATTATGTTTTGACAATATTCTTGGTTATCCAAATAATGTACTGGATAATTCCAAGAAACATCTCCCTAAGTTTACTAGTAATAGTGCTTTCAGTGGGGAAGATCACTTGAAAGCTTTCCATATTTTTGTGGAGGATTTTGAACTATGGGATGATGATGTAGCAATCAAATACTTCATGCAATCACTAACCGAAGATGCAAGGGATTGGTATAGGGGGTTACCTGATGCTAGCATTGACTCAAAGGAGTCTTTCTATAGAGTGTTCAAGGAACAGTATGGGGATCAAACTGATTCTAGATTCAAATTGAATGACTTTAATAATATCACCAAGGGACATAATGAGTCAATTACTAAATTTAACACAAGATTTCAAAAGTCTATGAACAGGGTACCTAATTATCTGTGGCCTAATCTTGATGCGCGTTTGGTGACATATTGCACTGCTACGGCTCTAAGATGTGTTATCTACTTAGGGATAAAAATCCACAATCCCTGAGGGAAGCTTATAAGATGGTTGTGAACATCAAAAACAATAGAAGGGCTTCTGGTAAAGTTGGGAGAAGAGATGACCCTAAGCTTTCAAAGAACTCAAATCTCAAAATGAGAAAGTAGTTAAAGTTGTAGCCCTTGATGAAAAGGTGTATCAAGTTCTTAATTTTTTAGAGAAACAGGAAAAGAATCAAAAACCATAGTTTTAGAGAAATGAGAGGCCTTCTAGGCTTCAAGATTATCCTTATCATACCAGTTGGCACAATGGGAAGCTAGTTTAGAATAATCAGAAGAACCATCATGCTACATCCGACCCTTTGCATAAAAACACTACAAATGTTGTTGAAGAATTACCTTGGTGTGGAGTATGTGAGATGCCTCATGCATCACAACAATGTGCAATTGTGAGGTCCTTCAAAGAAACTCAAGATGATCAAAGGGAGACTGATTCCCTCCATAATCCAGATGAAACTACAAATGTATTCATGACTAGGTCAAATTTGGAATGTAGTGATTACTCTTCCAATGATGATGCTGACACAAATGATGTGGATGCGTAAAGACATGAAGCAGTCCTACACCACCAGCAAGTGCTTTCTAATGAAGAAAGAGAAGATGAATATATTGCTTATAATCTTGAGGCATGTAATGTTTCTTTGAGAAGGCCTTTGAATGAGGAAATATAAAAGTATACAATTGCACTAGCCACTAGAGCTCAAGCAAGAAGTGATCTTCACCTAAGAAATAGGGTGGTCAGTGGAAACCAAGGCCATCCAGGAGGCATGTTCATTAAAGAGAACAATGCAGATAGTAAAGGAGTCAAGACAAAAAATAAGAAGGAAGAGACCAAACCCAAAGAGATTAAAGAAGTGCAAATTTGGGCCAAGAAGGGCAGCAAAGCAAAGACTACTGTTGAAGCTACACATCAAGATTTAAAGGCCAAAGATTTGAAACCTACAGTTGAAAAGATTGAAAAGTAGGTTGAAAGGTAGTCCCTCAAGAAATAGTTCTTCCTGAGTTACCAAGTTATTCTCCCATTGATATTTTCCATGTCTTGTCTCAAGTCTAAGTCACAGTCCCATTTTTAGAAATGATGAGGATTGATGATCATAAAAACAAAACAATAGCTCTCATTAATAGCATCTCTGGGGGTAGAAAGTACAAAGCAGAGGATGATGTACCCAAAATGAGTAAAGGTCAAGCAAAGGATGTTGGGGTAGGGACAATAGTTAATGAGAACCCTGAGATTTACTTGGGAACCACCATCACTACAAACCCAAGTTTAGTCAATCCTTTCTTTTTAAGCTTGATTATTGATGGAAAAGTACTCAGGAATTGTATGATAGATTTGAGTGATTCAAACAATGTCATGACTATTGGGATAATGGAAGAAATGGGCTTGAAGGTCGACAATACTTATGGAAAGTACTATGCAATGGATTCTAGAGAAGTCCCTATCATTGGGGTAATTCATAAAGTTCCATATAAATTGGTTGCATTCCCTAAAAAGGAGCTGGTCATGAGTGTCACAATGGTGGATATTCCACCAACTTATGGAATGCTACTATCAAGAAAATGGTGTGATTCTATGGGAGGAAGTATGCAGTGTGATCTTTCCTTCACTACATTCTCAATTGACCATAAGGATGTCAAAATTTCCAAAGAATCAAGGTTTTGGCATATGATTGAGCATATATAAGAGAACCCAATAATTAAATTTGTGGACACTAGTATTGACACCTTTCATGTGGAAGAGTTGAAGGAAGAACAAGAAGAAGCTAGGCTTGCACCAATTGCTAGAGAGGTCTTCCAAGTAGCACAAGAGGATGCTCTATGGACACTATATTTTGATGGAGCCTATTCAAAGGAAGGCTCAGGTGTTGGAGTTTTTCTTATATCTCCCCAAGGTAATACTTTCAAGTACTCCTTTTTGTTGTAGTTTTCATGTACCAATAATGTTGTTGAATATGAGGCCTTATTACTTGATTTGAAGTTAGCCTCTAAACATGGGTAAAATCATTAAAAGTATTTAGAGATTTGGAGTTAGTAGTTTCCCAAGTTAGGTCTAGGTTTTTCACTAAAGTCAAGAGGTTGAGATAGTATAGGAATGAGGTTTGGGATACTATTGAGGCATTTGATGCTTTTGGAATAGATTGGATAGAGAGAGGATAGAATGTCAAAGCAGACCTATTGGATAATATTGCAGTCAAGCTTGATGATGTTACTTTTGATGGTGTCTCAAGAATTGAGGTACAAACAAGGCCTATAGTTCCTGACAACATCTACAATTGGTAGGTGTTTGATGATGACAATGACATATTGAGATTATTACATTGTGTTGACAAGTATGAGAATCAAGAGATTGAATTTAGTTCATATGTGGTGGAAGTTGATGGGAAGGAGACATTGTTTGGGAATGAGATAATTTAGTTGAAAACAAATAAAATTCCCAAGGGGTTAGTTTCACTTTAAAGGGTCTTTGATGGCCCAGATATGTCAAATGCAAAGCAAGCAAGTTCCCATAATGAAGACCTAGAGGAAATAAATTTGGGAAAAAAAATACTCCTAAAAAGGTGTATATAGGGAAAATGATGAAGCCACATGTAAGGAATATGTTAATTGCCTTGTTGAGGAAATACAAACATGTGTTTTCATGGTCCTGCAATGATTTAAAGGCCTACAAAGAAGATATCATCCAGCATGAGATCCCATTGAAGTCAGAAACAAAACCTTTTAGACAAAAGCAAAGACCTATTAATCCTACCTTAAGGTCTAAAATGCAAGAGGAGCTTGCTAAGATGAGTGATGTAGGAATTATTAAACCTATAAGACACTCCTCATGGGTGGCCAATCCAGTCCCTATCATAAAAAAGAATGACAACTTAAGACTGTGTGTGGATTTTAGAAACCTCAATGTTGCATCCTTGAAATATAATTACCCTTTACCTAACATGGAAGCAATGCTACAAAAAGTGATAGGTTGTGAATTGCTTTCTATGATGGATGGAATTTTCAGGTTACAACCATGTTATGGTGATGGAATTAGAGTAGTACAAAACAACATTTACTACACCTTGGGGAACTTATGTTTATGTGAAGATGCCCTTTGGCCTGATAAATGTTGGTGCCACTATTCAAAGAGCTATGGGTGTAGCTTTTTCAGATTTCATAGGATTATTTCTTGCTATTTACTAGGATGACATTATTGCTCACAGTAAGAAGGAGGAGGATCATTGCTCACATCTTGAAAAGATATTCAATAGGGCTTTGGAAAATGGTATTTCTTTGAACCCCAAGAAATGCGCCATCAGAGTCAATGAAGGTAAGCTACTAGGACACATCATCTTGAAAGATGGTATCAAGATTGATCTTGAAAGAGTAGCAGCTATAGATAAGATTACACCACCAAGGAATGTTAAAGGAATTTAGTCCTTCTTTGGGAAGATAAACTTTCTAAGGAGGTTTGTGACTAATTTTGTAGAGATAGTTAGACCTATCTCGAGAATGCTTAAGAAAGGAGAAAAGGTGGCATGGTTAGAAGAGCCTCTCAAAGCTTTTCAAGCTAACAAGGATGCCATTAAAGCTGCACCTATCTTGAAGAATCCTGATTATTCCATGTCATTTCAATTGTTTACATTGGTCTCTTTTCATTTGTAGTAGGAGTGTTGTTACAAAAAAATGAGGATGGTTTTGAGCAACCAATTTCCTTTTTTAGCAAATATTTACAAGTAGCTGAGCTCAAGTGTGAAACCACTGAGAAGCAAGCTTATTCCTTAGTTAAGGCTATTAAAAATTTTAGAACATATTTGACTGGTGCAACTATGGTGGCTTACATTTCAAGTGTAGTAGTTAAGGACATTTTTACTCAACAAGAAACTACAGGTAGTAGATGTAGGTGGATTAACAAAATCCAAGATTTCAACATAGATATTCAAATTACAAAGCTGGTAAGAGGCCATGGTTTAGCCAAACTCATGGTTGAATCTAATTTGGAGGACAACCAAATTAATGAATTTGAGCATGAAAAAATTGCTCCCATTTATGATATGCACACATGTGGCTGGTACCGAAGGATAGTTGAATAGTTGTAGACCATGCAATTCCTTGATGACATGCCTAATAATGAAAGAAGAAATTTAAAGTTTTAGTCAATTAGGTATGTTATAATTGATGGTGAACTCTGGTGGAGAAGCCTAGAGGGTGGGCTTCTCAGATGTGTGGATTGTGACCAAGTAGAAGATCTGCTAATTGATATACACAAGGGAGTGTGTGGTCACTATTAATAAATATTTAACTAGCTCCCTTTAGGTGTATTTTCCTCTATGCATCGGCTCATCCATCACAAGTAGTCAACTTGGCATTTTATCTAGGTTTTTCTCTCCCACTCCATGTGTCTACTCCTCACAACCCCGAGTCTCTACATTCCTTTCACATCCTAGGAAATTCTACTATGCTTCCACGTGTCACAGATGTGGAATAATTTTGATCATGCTTTCTTGCTGCCTCATTGAGCTCCACTCGAGTGCCAAGAAGCCTTCATTACCAAAAGGTTTTGGTGGGCCCTATAGTTGCTATCTATGGTGTACTCTTGTTACGTGTCTGCTATTCACAAATATTTCAGCATAGAGATGAAGTAACAACTGCGGGTAATGAAATGTTGCCATGTGTCTCTTTTGTGCCTAGCTAGTGATCATTCCCTCCATTATTGATGAAGTGATCCTCCAATTTGACACATGTAGCATTAACGTAAGTCCTCAATGGAAAAAGAGAGAGGTTCATACGGGAAGCGAAAGGCTGCCACATGCCTAGCCAGCGGATCTCATATTTGGGCAATAGACTAGACGAGCCTAATGATGCTATTGGCCATTGCATGTCATAATCATTCACACAGGATGGTGACACTTGTCTGATTAGGCCTTACCGCGACCACCATCATCATTTGTAGAGGATGCACCTATTCCTAGAGTGACTAGATGCTTGGTTCTAGATCAATTCTGTTGCAATGACTTTGGGAATATTTTGATTATTGCATCATTGGCAGGGGATTGCAAAATCTTTTCTGTTGCTACTGTCCGAAGTGGTGGGGGTTTTTCCTACTATATATAATTTTCTTTGTTGTGAGAAAAGGGTTCAAAATTTATGAGAAACACTAGTTTTCAGTTAAAGATGCTAGGCCTTTTTTGTTGTTTTATTTTATTGCAAAGACTCTCAAACTATGCCAATTGTTCATCCTTTCTATGTTTTTTCATGCTATTTAATCAAACTGTAAACTATGTCTTTTATTATCTGTACATTTCATTTGAGAACTCCTATATATGTTGAATGCAACTTTTCTTACCTAGATCATGTCTAATGACTCTTCCTGGCAATAGTGATGTATGAAATATTATTTTGTCAATGAATGGATTGTCTATGTTGTAATTTTTGGTTTCTAATTTTTTGGAACACTACAAACAACATTAAGGCCCTTAGATCTATGATTTATCGTGCCTATCATTAAGTCTTGGTGCATCTTCTTAGGTTAGACTTTATTTTATTATATCTATTTCCTTTTCCCTTTCCAAACCCCCATTATAGAATTAGGCTTCTCTAAAAATCCAAAGGTCACTCAGTTTAGCGCAAAAGGTCCCCCATAAATGGAGTTTCCCATAAGACATTGTTACCTCATCAAATTTTGGTGTCAATAGTTTGTTCTTTTTTGGCAAACCCAATGGGACCGAGCTTAAATGAATTTTTGTTTTAGAAGGGTGTATGAGCCATTGGCTTGTAACTAGATCCCAAACTACAGGAAACTCCAGTTTACTAGTACCTCCACTAGGAACAATGTGATTCGCAAATCAGTTTGTAACTGTTCCATTTCCACCACCTATTCCTCTCACCATGTTTTTAGCTTCCAACAAGAATTACGTGGCATGGGATGCTGGAAGTCCCCTAGCAACCCTAGTAGCACCCATTGTCTGGGACACCATCCTAGTTTTAGCCATGAAAGCTATACCCAAGTTTACCGGAGATGGCTCAAGAACACCAGTAGAACATTTGCAAGATGTGGAGGACGTGTGTCTGGTACATGGGATTACAGCGCAGAATGTAGCTCTAAGGCTTCTTGCCATGTGTTTTAAAGGCAAGGCTTTGGATTGGTACCGAACACTGTCACCTAGTACTATTTGTACCTAGGACAAGCTCAGAGATCCATTCTATGAGAGGTTCTCAAATGACGGAGATCCTTCTGCACTATATTATCAAATATCTATCATAAAATGAGCTCCCCAGGAGGCTCTGATGGACTTTAATGCCCGATTTCACACAAATTGGCAGATGATTCCTATTACTATACACCTGACTCTTGAGTTGGCGTTCATATTTTATCTAAAGTCCATCAATTCTGACATTTATGTGATGATCAAGTCTTTAGGAGGAGCTACTCTACCAGATGCTTACAGTGTCATTGTCAAAGCCGAGAATCATTTAATAGATTGTGAAAAATTTCCTCCTTGATCTATTATGTCAATATTTCCTAAAATATCGATCCCCGTGCAAGAAGTTGCATCAACTAGCACACCCGCAACTGCCAAATCGATGTACACATATGCGGAAGCCCCACAAAATATAGCCTCTACATCAGGTTCTTCCAAGGATGAAATGAGCAACCTCAAAGAGATGTTGCAAACCATGGCAAATGATATAACCGCTCTTAAGTGGAACCAATCAACACTGCCAAAGCTTGCATATCAAAACTATTAAGGTGGGTGGTCCTCATATCGACAGAATCAGTACTAGGGCACGCCTCACACTAATCCACTAGCTTCGACCACAAAACAAATGGTGTTGGTGCCTACTCCGCTGATGAGTGCATCACCAATCTTGAGTAGGGAATTAACTGCAGGGCAGAACAACCTTATTGATGATATCAATCTATGGTGCTTCCCTTGTAGTGATGTGCATATGCCCTGAAATTGTCTGCATGGCAACTTGCAACACATGGTGGTAGAGCAACGCAACCAAGGCACGACAACAAATCATGGAAGTTATATATATGCCTCATGACAAATGGAGAGTGTGGTTCTTACTGCGTAAATGCAAGGAATGTCTTTAGAAAAAGAATCTGATATTTCTCCTAATCACGTGCTTTTTTTCTTGATGGAGGAATAAGAAATAGTGTTTGCTAATGATACATTCCTATCTAAAACACTGCAGGTGCAATCTGATTATAACACACACTCAAAGAGAATATTTACCAGCAAGTTAGTTGTTCTACATCTGACCAGTCCACAATTCAAAGGTGCTTCTAATCAGATTCCTAGCACTTCTATCATCCCACCACCATCTCAACCATAGAAGGAAATTATTACAGCAAGAACCAAGGAGAAAAAAACTCTGAGGTTATCACCTTTTAATGTGGTAGAACAATTGAAGAATTCATCCACTAATGTGTCTCTATGGGACATTCTAGCTATCACAAAGCAAAAGATGCTATTACAGAAGGTGCTTCAAGAAGAGTTCAACACGGCACCAACGGAGTTGTTTTCTAGTGCAGAGGTTGTTAATAAAATACCACTGACTAAAGTCTTTACAAAAAATACAAAGGAATCCCCTATTGAGGTTAGAGATAAGTTAAAACCCCAACCCTTTTTCCTGACTCTTATTATAGGAAAGAAGTTATTGCATAATGCTATGATTGATTCTGGTGCTAGCACTAAGGTTATGCCTAAACAAATAGCCAAAGCTTTAGGACTCAGCTATGAACCTATGAAAAGGGGGGTAATGCAACTTGATGGGAACAAATTTGAAATCGTAGGTGTCATCAAAGCACTTCCTTTAACTCTATTTGCTTTCCCTAGTATCACGGTGCTGCAAGACATTGTGATCATAGATGTTCCTCCTATGTTTGGTCTCTGTCCATCCCGAGAATTTACTTCAAAGGTGGTCAGATACCTATCCTTGGATTAGTCACATTTGATGCTTAGAACCAGGCACAGTACAATAATGAAGATAGAATTAGAGGCTTTACATTCTGAACATGTAGTAGATGAAGCTATGATCAATTTTGAAGTTGCGCATACCTCTATCACCAAGCAAGAAATGTATTGTGTTGAATTACTGGAGGAAGAAAGGGTGAGTGAAGACCAGAATGACAAAGAAGAGGGTCTCTTGAGTGAAAAAATGGACAATGATCCTTTTGACAATTATCATGCTACAAGATTGGGCACCTATGTAATATATGATGAAGACTAAGTGCTCCCAAAGGTCACCAAAGAGTCTGAAGGTAGCCAAGAAAATGAGCTATGGACATTGTACTTTGATAGAGCAAGAAGCAAAGTGGGTACTAGAGCGGGGATATATCTAATATCCCCACAAAATGAAAAATTGTTAAGGTCTTTCCATTTTCATTTCGCCTGCTCAAACAATGAGGTTGAGTATGAAGGATTAGTTCAAGGTTTAAGCTTTGTGGAACGAATGGGCATTACGCAATTAATGGTTTTCAAAGATTCCAAACTGGTATTCAACCAAGTCTAAGAAGTTTTCATGGAAATGAATGTCTGCATGAGATCCTATCGACACTGAGTGTTGGACTTGGTTGATGGTTTTGAAGCTTTCAACATCCAGACTATTCCCTGAGGACAAAATGGTGATGCAAATTGCATGGCCATGATTGATGCTTAGTTTGATCTTGCCTCTAACCTTATACATAACAAACATTTAGTATGAGTACTAGTCTGACTGGTGATCCCTGACAATGATCAGAGTTGGAATTTTTTTGAAAGTGATGAACACATCACCTCGTTTATCCAGCAGTCAGTGGAGTTCACCAATCAACTCCAACCAAAGATTATTGAAGCTTATGAAAGACAAATTATGCATCTCAAATCTAACAAGCTTCCAAAAGGACTAGTTACTCTCAAAAATAAATTTGATTGTGATGATGCCCGAAATGATAAACAGAAGTTTGTAGCAGACACAAGTGATTATGTAAACCTTTGGGTTGCAGATGGTAGGAATCTTTGAGTCAGGAAAAATGTCCCACACCATGATAAAGAAAAACTCATTAGTTTTTGTGAAAAATATGGAGTAGTGGCCTGGTCTTATGATGATCTAGAGGGGTATGATCCCGATATCATTTAGCACATGATTGAGCTTGTAGACATCCAAATTTAGACATTTAATTTATCCAATTTTATCACTTTTCATTTTAACATCCTCTTATCTGAGTTAATTAAGTAATATTACTATTATTTAATTAATATCCTTAATTCTGCCAAATCCCTAAGGTATTTAATTAATAATTAAATACCTTACCCTCCTTAATCCTCTTTTCATCAAATGAATTAAATAAATAGTACATTTATTTAATTCCTCACATCATTTTCATCTAATCCTAATCCATCTCCTAATCTCTTCATTAGGATGTGCACATGCCTAATCCTTGATTAAGATGTGTCACATCCTCCAACTTTTTCAAGTTGGCTTCTAATCATCATTAACCCCTAATTATCCTCTAATTACTAAATAGTTAAACCTAATTAGTACCTTGGTCAACTCTCCCCATCCCCCAAGAAATTTTTAATTCCTTTTTATTCACCCTAGGTTCCCCTCTTCCCCATGTGAATTTTTAATTCACATTTTATTCCTTCTAGAATCCCCTTTTCCCATGCATCTTCTAGAATCTTTGACTTGTCACATCAAGTCACATGTGACAAACTCCCACCTTTTTGGAGACCCTTTCTTATCCACTAGATTCTCCCAAGCATGTGAATTTTTAATTCACATTTATTCCTCTAAGGAATCTTCTCATCTCCCATTGTACTTCCAAGGCACATGTCTTTCCTCCACATCATGTACTCTCCTTCCACATCACCTACACATCATCTCACCCTTAGCCATCTCACATTCCACATGTCAAAATGTGAGGGCTTGTGAATCCTCAACTCACCTTAGCCCTCCATCTTGGCCTTGTTGGATAAATCTCAACCATTGAATTCTCTAGAGAATTCAAATTCTTCTATAAATACACCTTCCTCTAAGACATTTTGAAAAAATACTTAGCCATTTTGTGCACTCATCTAGCCATCAATTTCATCTATTTGCATTTTCATCCAAGCATATAGTTAAATCTTTCATTTAGCCACATCAAGAGCCATAAAATGAGCATATAAAGTGATCTAAAATCAAGGTCCAACCAATGAGTTTCTGCTGGAAAGAGAAGGTATAACCATTTCTCATCATCTAACACTTTTTCTCTTTGCATTAACAAATTTTTTAGGCTAATCTTGAGGTGTTTCTTTGTGTTTTCCCATTGCATTTTAGTAGTTTAGAATAGGTAAAACATTTGGATATCACATTTCTAGCATGCCCGGTGGGACCCACAAGCGGGTCCCTCAATTTCACGTTTGTTGTTATTGAGTTGTTTACAAGAATATGTCACAAAAGGGTGATTGTGCCCTCCTGGTGACCACAGAAGGGTGATTGCGCCCTCTTGGTGACTACAGAAGGGTGACTACGCCCTCCTGGTGACCGCAAAAGGGTGATTGCACCCTTGTTTGAATTTTTGGCTTACTAACATTTCTACAGAAGGGTGGCTACGCCCCTTGTTTGAACTTTCTATGCTAACACTTTTTCTACAGAAGGGTGACTACGCCCCTTGGTTGAACTTTCTGTGCTAATATTTTTCTATAGAAGGGTGACTACACCCCTGGTTGAACTTTCTGTGCTAACATTTTTCTGCAGAAGGGCGACTACGCCCCTTGGTTGAACTTTCTGTGCTAACATTTTTCTGTAGAAGGGCGACTATGCCCCTTGGTTGAACTTTTTGTGCTAACATTTTTCTACAAAAGGGCAACTACACCCCTTGGTTGAACTTTCTGTGCTAACATTCACTACAAAAGGGCGACTGCACCCTCCTGGTCACTGTAGAAGGGTGACTGCGCCCTCCTGGTCACTGCAGAAGGGTGATTGTGCCCTCCTGTCACTGCAAAAGGGAAATTGTGCCCTTCCTCAACACTACAGAGGGGTGAGTACACCCCAGAACAACACATTTTGAAAGGTAAAACAATCATTTTAGCTTCATTTTTGCTCCTGTTTTTTGTTGTTTTCATGCACTAACCCCCTAACATTGTTTCTTGCAAGGATATTTGTGTTTTTGGTAACATTTTGCAGCATATTCTTGTGTAATTGATGAAGAATGTGGGATAAAGCAACTAACATTTGCTTGCAGGGCTATCTGTTTGCTCAGATTTTTAAAACTATCCTTGATGTTTTCATTAATCTAAGAACATAGTTTAATTAGGGGGAGTAATATTCATTGCTTGTTATGTCTATCTTTTTGTGTTATCCAAAGGGGGCATTATTTTATTTTCACTTTCCCCTTACACTTCATGTGAGCCTGGGGAGTAGTTGGAAATGATTAGTGCTTTCTTTCTAGTGGGACCTACTTGAGGATTTCATCACCCCAAGGGACGATTCCAACCACACATATCGGTGGAGTATACAAAGGGGGGGAGCAAAAGTTGTACCCCAATCTAGTCGTGTCATAATTGGTGGAGTGTCGAAGCTAGGGTGATACCTAGATAGATGTGAAGAGTTGGTCTGAGCCCTTCAGTATCTCACTGGGGTTCCTGACTCAGGCTTGTGATAGACTGGTGTTCATGGTTGTGCCTCATGTACCGACAGTATATCGAGGACTCCTTAGACACTTTGTACATCCTAGATTAAGACCTCATTGGCCATACCCTTAACATTAATCATAGGATCTTGTTTTCTTGAAAGTGTTTTCTTGTGAGAAACTAGTAAACTTTTTGACAAATTGGCCTTATTATTGTCATTTTAAAGTCCTTTCCATAGTCAATTTCATCAAACCAAGTCCCTATTCACTATAAAAGGGTGACTGTGCCCTCTGATTTACTGCAGAAGGGTGACTGTACCCTCTGATTTAATGCAAAAGGGTGACTATGCCCTCTAATTTACCGTAGAAGGGTGACTGCGCCCTATGATTTACTACATAGGGGCGAATTTTCCCTCTTAAGCAACTAAAATCACCCTGTTTAGCTTTGTTTAGCCTCTAAATCATTGTTTGACCATTCCAAACCTTTACCTAATCATTCCAAGCCTCTTTTTTGTCATTCTAAACCTTTGAAACATCTTTTTGATTGTTCTAAACTTTCATTTTATCATTCCAAACCTCCGTTTGACCATTCCAAACCTTCGCTTAGCCATTCCAACATTCGTTTGACCAAGTAGTCTTTCATCCCTTTCGATCCTTCATTTACTTGTTTTGAGTAATCTTTCATCCATTCCAAGTGTCCATCTCTTCATTTTGAGAGTTGTTCATCCTTTCTAATCAATTGTTTACTCATTTCGAGCCTTCATTTCTGTGACTTGAGAGTCCTTCGTCCATTCTAAAGAAATCATTTACCAGTTCTGAGTGCTTGTTCATCCACTCCTATCATTCATTTTCCCAATCCAATCATCTATTTCCTCAATCCGATTATCTAACACCCAATTCCAATCACCCATCTCTTACAACCTATTTACCTACTTAAAGAGTTCACAAAGCAGTGGGGCAATTTTTCCCCACAGTGGGGCGAATTTTCCCCATAGTGGGGCAAATCTACCTTGAAATAGGGTAAATCTACCCTAACAAAGGGAAAATCTGCCCCTCTGTGAGGGCATAGTCACCCTAGAAGGGGACATAGTCACTCCAGAAGGGAAAATTCACCCCTCTATGGGGGCATAGTCACCCCAGAAGGGAAAATTCGCCCCTCTATGAGGGCATAGTCGCCCCTCTATGAGGGCATAATCACCCCAGAAGGGAAAATTTTCCCCTCTGCAAAAATTTGGCAAACAAACATATCCAATTCCCAAATCTGACTGGTGAAACAAATCCCATCATATCTTTCAATCCAATCCTAATTCTAAGCACTCGTTCTTAGTACTCATTCATCTATTTTGAATCTTCCTCCCCTCATTCTGAGAGTCATTCATCTATTCTGAGCACCGGTTTGCTTGTCATCAAAAATTTTCTAAAAATCATCATTTCATCACCAAAATAAAATAATTTCCACTTAGAAAATCATTAGAGTCCATATCTAGCATCAAATTATCCATCCCAATCACCTAGACTTCATTTTGAGAATTTTGATTTTTGTGCCGAAACTTCTGGAGGCCATAACTTCTGACTTGGGTGTCTATTTGAGCTGAAATTTTATGGGTGGTTGCATTATGAGCTGGCATGTGGATTCGCCATGGAATAGAAGTCCCTTGGACCCTATTTTTCCACAATTTTTGGCACCTCAAACTTCCATCTTAACCCTCAAAATCGCAATTTAGTGGTTTTTTTTAAGTTTTTAAAAAATCATTTTCGTTAATAACTCAGAATGCATGTCTCAAATTTGTGATGTTAGTTGGAAATTCATCCTATCTTAGTTCTGGGTATTTTTTGGGAAAAAATTGAACTCTTAAAAGTATGTTTGTGAAGTTTCCTAAAATGGAAAAATTTGACAATTTTTGAAAATTGCCAAATCTGGAAAAATCTGACAATTTTTGAAAATTGTCAAATCTAGAAAAATCTTATTGTTAGCACCTTACATTATTTAAACCCCAAAATTTGGTATAGAATCAATCCCATCACATCCTCCAATCATTCTAGGCTTCAATTCAATCCTAATCTGAGCTTTAATCTAATCCCAATCTGAGCTTAACCGGAACCCTAATCTAACCTTTAGTCCTTTCAACCTTTCATTCATCCATTCTAAACAATTGTTCTCCCTTTTCAATCATTCATTTACTTGTTCTGAGTCAACACTCATATATTTTGAACCTTCATCTATCTTCTCAAACTTTGGTTTAGTGATTCTGATCATCTGTTTACTTGTTTCGAGTAAACATTCATCCATTTCAAACCTCCTTTCATCATTTTGAACTCTCGTTCAGTCATTATGATCATCCATTTACTCATTCTGAGTAAACATTTATCCATTTCAAGCCTCCTTTCATCATTCTAAACTCTCGTTCTGTCGTTCTGATCATTCGTTTACTCATTCCAAGTAAACATTCATCTATTTCACACCTTCAATCATTTCGAACTCTCGTTCAATAATTTCGATAAGTCATTTACTCGTTCTAAGTAATCTTTCATTTATTCCAACCAAACCTTCATCTTCTCATTCTGGGAATCATTCATCCATTGTGAGTAGTCGTTTACTCATTCTAAGTAGTCATTCATCTATTTCAATCAATTGTTTACTCATTTTGAGTATTTGTTCATCCATTTCTCCAATCAAATCATCATTTTCCCCATCCAAATCCCCTTAACTTTGTCTCCAGTTATTATCCAAATTGACCTAAGTATCTGATCTGATCATCATCATCAACATCCGCTTAGGATTGTCATACATCCTAAGTCAATCTCATCATCGGCCCAATCAATCCATTTTTAATCTCAAAGTGGATTCGGTGCCGCAATCATTCACTCATCCTTTAATCCGATCAATCAATATCCTACATCACCTAGGGTAATCTATGAATGGGGTTTACAGTCCCTTTCATCATCCTATCTAATCCCTCAGTCTATCTTATCAATCATCGATCGATCTTATCCAATCTAATCCAATTGCATCCCTATTCAATCACCTTTGACCCAATCAATCTACTTCCATCTTGAAGTAGATTCAGTGTCATAACCATCCTTTGATAATCAAATCCGATCATCAAAATCAATCCCATCCCATCATCTAATCATCCTAATCTGAGCTTTAGTCCAATCTTGATTTGAGTTTTAGTCTATTCCCATACAAAAAAATTTATCCATCCTTTTTATCCTTTCACCATCATGAATCCTTATCCTCCATCAATAGTGGTCAAGGAAAACCCTAATTACGTTGACAACGATAATGAAAGTCTTGTCGATCAAGAAGAATGTGGCATAGATCCCCTTGACACTATCATTGCTAGTAAGCTTTCTCCACCCACTTTCCAAAATCCAATCACCCCTTCAAGTTATCCCTTTATGTCTTCATCCATGCCTAATCATATTTTTTATGCTACCTTTGACAAGGGATATCCATCATATCCATCATATCCTTCATCTACATCATCCTCTTATCCTAGTCTTCCATCACAATACTCCTATCCTAATCCCCCACCCACATCCTCCTATCTCAATCCTTCATTTGCGTATACCCACTACCCTAATCTTCCATACCAATCTGCTCATCCTATTCCAACATCCACACCAACCTATCCTAATATAACATTCACACCTTCCTATCCTAATCCAACATCCACAGCAACCTATCCTAATATAACATTCACACCTTCCTATCCTAATCCAACACCCAGACCAACCTATCTCAATCCACCATCCCAATATCCTTACTACAATCCACATCCCGCATCCTCATGTCCTAATTCACCATTCTAATACACCTATCTTAACCCTTCATCTAATCTTAATCCCCCATCTATTCCCAGTTTTGCATTCAATCCCATTCCCCCATCTCATCCTAGAGTATTCAAGTTTCTCACTCTAGAAGTTCTCCAAGGACTTATAGAAAAGAATACATCTCCCACTCCACACCTTGAAGTTGTGGAATCATGTCCTCCCAACCCATCATCCATGATCATTAGTGATGAGATCCTTCTCCACCCAACACCTATCATTGATGGTACCACCCCTAGCACCACTCAAACCATCGAAACCATTAACATCCTCTGAATCCACTAAGCCCCCATCTCCTACCATCACATCCTCTGAATCCACTGGCCTCCATCTCCTACCATCACATCCTCTGAATCAACTGAGCTTCCATCTCCTACCATTACATCCTTTGAATCTGTTGAGCCCCCATCTCCTACCGACACATCTACTGAACCCATTGAACACCCACTTCCTACTCCAAGAGTCATTGAACCCATTGATGACACCCAAATCAAATCCACTAAAATCCATTCCCATGAATGTTTTGAATCCTCCATCCCTCCATCTTCCCCACTTGAAGAGTCCCACCAAGACTCCATTATCATGCCTCCCGCACACGATGAGTCATGCCAAGAGCCTAATCCAAAGCATGCCAACATATCCCCTTCTTCAGATCAAGATCCTACCATCGCATCTAGTCCACCTCAATATCATAGTCCCCCATTCATTCCATCCCATGATCCCCTTATCATTCAAGCTTCCACCACTCCATTGCATGAGCCCACTACCATAAATCTAGATCCTATCATATCCCCTGATCCCTCTCCTACCACCCATCCAAATGCTGCTATGCCATCATCTCCCTCTAATAATCCCCTATCATCACCTAAAACTGCTATCCCCACACTGCTTGCATATCCCCTTGGTACTCTCACATTCTTCCATGGTGGCCTCCTTGCAGAAGAAAAACATAGTGTATATACCACCCATCATCCTCCACCTAATAATGGACTCGCACCATGTTTTCAGAATAACACAAATCCTATCATGGATCACATGCTCAAGAAAATGAACTATCAAGGAAAAGGTCTAGGCCTTCATGAGCAAGGTATTTTGGAGCCCATCCAAGTCAAAGAACAAGTTTGCATTCAAGGTCTTGGACCTATTTCCCTAGACTCACAATCTAAAGATGTTGGTACAACCTCTAGATGTCCTCAACGAGCCTTTTCCAAAAGAAATGTTAGCTCGTCCCATCGCCCCACTAGATCATATGTTGCCATCCCTCCTCCTCTATTGTATCACCTCAAAACAACCATCTATATTCCTCCTTCATCTGCTCCATCCATTCTGGGTCCTTACATCCCTCTATCCACCATCTCTCATCCTTTATCTACTGCATTCGTCTTAGGTTATTATGTCCCTCCACCCACTCCGTCTATTTTGGGCCCCTATACCCTAAAATCACCTCCTCCATCTTGTCATATCCATCCTTTCATCCATTCATCACCTATCCATGTCATCCATCATAAACATCCCACTCACTCGCATGTCCCCTAATCAGGATCAACAAAGGCACATACTCGCACATCCTCCATCTACACATAATCCCTATAATCCTACCTTCATCACTCCACATCATCGATCTCCTCACACCCATCCCATTGCTATCAAAACCACTTTGGGTGTTAAAACAAGAATGTATCAATCTAAACATCCACATGAATCTAAAGCTTCCCATGTCCCCTCTAAATGACATGTTGCAGAAAAGAAAAATAAAATCCAAAATCAAAATCAAATTGCTAGCCCGTAAAGGTCCACCAAAGAAAAAATATGCAATGCCATCAAATGAAAAATTTGTAAGAACATCCAAAGTTGCTAATCCAAAAGCTAATCATACACCCCTTTCATTTCCAAAGTCTATTTTGGGCCCTTATGTTCCAAAATTCGCCATCCCATCTCCTCCATTACCCCGACATTCTCCATTCATTAATACTCCTATCATTTCACATTCATCACCATATGTGTCAATGTTGGTCCTAAACTCACCACCCCATCATTCTATCCATACTCTTTCCAACATCCCGCCCATTACCCCACATATCTCCCCCATCAAATACCTCTAATTCATCCTATTGCATAATCCATTTATCCTAATAAGATTGTACCAAAATCTAATAGTCACCTCACACATGGGCACTTAATACCTCATATGGAGCTTGATGCTTGATTCCTTCATCCATATCCTTCTTGCATATCCACTTATCCATATCCCTATCCTTATCCATCTCCTTCCACATGCTATCCAAAAAGTAAAAAAAAATCCAAAAATTAGAAAAATACAAAAAATAATAAAAAATAATAAAAAAATAAAATCGTAAAGAAATAATTCATCCAATGGTGAAAAATTCACAAACAAGCACCTTGGATAAGTACCATGATGAAAACTTGGTAAACAGGCATCATGCGTAAATCCCCATCTGCACTTGGGGGCAGCTTCCTGATATGCATTCCCTCCATCCACTATGCTTTATGCTATGCTTCTAGCTATGCACCCACCTTCTTGCTATACCTATCTTCCACATCCCACCATCATATCCCATTTATCTCCCATCCTTCCATCCTTCTTGTGATCTTGATCAAAATAGGGGTACCTATATATGCATGCTTTGGCCACCTCTTGGTATACTTTCCCTTCCTCCATGCTCTATCATATTCCTTAGTCACCCATCCTATCCTCCCCTAGTTATCTCTTTTATCTTCCCATCCACTCATCTTCCATCCCTCATGCTTAATCATATTGGAGGAATTTATCTTCCTTTGTAACATAGTCCTTGGAGACATCATCTATCATAATATCCCTTCATCTCCCTATCCATATGTCATGATATCCCTTCCAACTCCCCATCCTTATCTTCCTATTCATCTATCCTAACATCCCTTTCATCTCCCAATCCTGATCTTCCTATCCATTCAAACAATGTCTTCCACCCCCCATCCCTATCTCTCTATCCATTCTTTCATCTTTATCCTCATCCCATCTCATAATCCCTTGTCATTGGTATCTAACTATAGGCCTCCCTCCATGTAACCTAATGCTATTTATCTAATCTTGATCACTCATGCTTATCTTGCACATCTTTCCAATCCCCTATCACTTTTCATCACACATCTATCTATCATATCATCCTCCCAAGTCATTTTAATGATTTGGATAACTATCCCATCCTTGAGCTTTATGTGATCATCATTATCTTATCCAATCCAACAGGTTTATCCTATCTCATCATATCAGTCCCATCTTTTTATCCACTGATCCTATCATCCTCCACTCATCCTATTATCATCCTTTATCCATTATTTATCTTTGGTCTTTTGTCGAACTACGTTGCCCTTGTGCTTTCACATAGCTAAGGTTGATCACTTGATCCACCCCTGGGCTCCTCTATCATCTAGCATTGGTCTTTCTGATGTGTCCATCTACTCTTTTATCATTTATCATCGATTACTATTTTCCACTTTGCTCCTTTTCTCCATCCTATCTTTATCATCCATCAAAGTCTCCATCTTGGTCAGTCGTCAGCCTTTTATCAAACTATGAGGGCTCTATGCTTTCATGTAGGCAAGGCTAATATTTGATCATCCCCCAAGCCCCTAGGTCTTTAGGGTGTGTCAGTCTCATGTCTTCTCTTCCTTGTGTCATTTCATCAAGCTATTCCCTTATCTATCCAGTTCTTCACAAACGAGATCGAATCAATTTTGAACATCTCGCATCATAACGATCTTTTAGTTTAATATCCATCATCTTTGGTCTCAACAAGATGCATCCTTCCTAATAGACCTCATCAACCCCATCCATCCCTCTTGATCCTATGGCAAAGGATGTTTGAACTTGATTGTGATATTTTGATACGTTTGGATTTTTTTTATCATTTGAGCTCCCTATCATCACTTGTCAAAGCCGCCATGATCCATCATATTATGGTGTGTTTTTATTGGTCAACATAGGGGCATATCTAGATCTTTTTATGTCTATTTTTTGTCTTCTTAGTTGTCCCATGTAGTACCCACCAAGATCCCTGAGGTCTTGTGTTATGCTAGGGAATCCTTTTGTGCTTGTGGTTATCTCAATACTTGGCCCGACCAAGGTCTTTGTGAATTTGGGGTGTTGGGATAGCCTTCTTGTTTGTTGTGTTTGTTTCATGCATTAGACACTAATACGCCTTGGTTCCACATACCCTAGCACTTGGTGTCTTATGCTATAGAAAAAAATTAGTGCTCTGAAGATGGAAAATTGCATTAGGATTGCATTTCATTTCTATCATCTTGCATGTATCCCCCATCCTCTCATCTATCAAAATCCCCCCATCCATTCCTCCTTAATCCTCATCTCACATATCTATCCAATCCCCATTCATTCCATTTAGACCGAATCATTTAATCACATCCTTGGTCCTATCCCCAACCTTGTTACAAGCCTTGATCCAATCATCCTCATCATCAGCATGTATTCTTCCCTATCCTTTGGTGTTGTTTTGGGATGTATCCTTCCCTCATCAACAACACTTTCATCCACACTCATCAAAATGTATCCTTCCCTATCCTCATGTTGTTTTTGGATATACCGCTCCCTCATCAATAACACTCCATCCATCATCCACCCATTTTCACTTGTAGCTTGATTGGGGCAACATCATCTTCATCGTTGCATCCATTTGTGCTTCCCAACCTCCTGTCGCCTTTTCATCCTTTCATATCCATCCCTTTGCATCCTCTTCCTCATCTCCCATTTCATCATCTCATCCATTTAGAGAGCACATCTGTGTTCTCTTGAACCCACATGTCCTCTCAAGGGGGCATCATCAAACCCTACTCTTCATCTTCACCCCCATCATCTTTCTTCTTAGTCATCCCTTTGATGACTGGGGCATCCTTTCCAATCTAACCATCTCCTTCTAGGATCTATAATTTAATATTCTTTGAAATGATGCTACTTTGTAACACCATCTCAAAGAGGGGAAAAATGTAGACATCCAAATTTGGACGCTTAATTTATCCAAATTTACCACTTTTCATCTAAAAATCCTCTTATCCAAGTTAATTAAGTAATAGTACTATTATTTAATTAATATCCTTAATTCTTAAATCCTAAGGTATTTAATTAATAATTAAATGCTTTACCCTCATAATCCTCTTTTCATCAAATGAATTAAATAAATATTACATTTATTTAATTTCTCACATGTCATTTTCATCTAATCCTAATCCATCTCCTAATCTCTTCATTAAGGATGTGCACATGCCTAATCCTTGATTAAGATGTGTCACATCCTCCAACTTTTGCAAGTTGGCTTCTATCCTCATTAACCCCTAATTATCCTCTAATTACTAAATAGTTAAACCTAATTAGTACCTTGGTCAACTCTCCCCATCCCCTAAGAAATTTTTAATTCCTTTTTATTCACCCTAGGTTCCCCTCTTCCCCATGTGAATTTTTAATTCATAGTTTATTCCTTCTAGAATCCCCTTTTCCCATGCATCTTCTAGAATATTTGACTTGTCACATCAAGTCACATGTGACAAACTCCCACCTTTTTGGAGACCCTCTTATCCACTAGATTCTCCCAAGCATGTGAATTTTTAATTCACATTTATTCTTCCAAAGAATCTTCTCATCTCCCAATGTACTTCCAAGGTACATGTCCTTCCTCCACATCATGTACTCTCCTTCCACATCACCTACACATCATCTCACCCTTAGCCATCTCACATTCCACATGTCAAAATGTGAGGACTTGTGAATCCTCAACTCACCTTAGCCCTCCATCTTGGCCTTGTTGGATAAATCTCAACCATTGAATTCTCTAGAGAATTCAAATTCTTCTATAAATACCCCTTCCTCTAAGGAATTTTTAAAAAATATTTAGCCATTTTGTGCACTCATCTAGTCATCAATTTCATCTATTTGCATTTGCATCGAAGCATATAGTTAAATCTTGCATTTAGCCACATCAAGAGCCATCAAAGGAGCATATAAAGTGATCTACAATCAAGGGACAACCAAGGAGTTTCTGCTAGAAAGAGAAGGTATAACCATTTCTCTCACTTTTTCTCTTTGCATTAACAAATTTTCTAGGCTAATCTTGAGGTGTTTCTTTGTGTTTTTCCATTGAATTTTAGTTGTTTAGAATAGGTAAAACATTATGATATCACATTGCTAATGGAAGGTGCAAAACCAGTCAACCCTAAAATTGAAGCACTAATGGTGCAAGAGTTAACTAAGCTCATTGAGTCACACATTGTCTTCCCAATTAAGCATAGTACTTGGGTATCTAATCTGGTCCCAGTCTGAAAGAAGAATGGAGATATCTGTTTGTGTGTGGATTTTCGAGACCTATACAGAGCATCCCTAAAGGACCACTATCTACTGCCTTCTATGGAGTCAATATTACAATTGGTTGCAAGATCTGAAACTTTTTCTCTTTTAGATGGTTTCTCCGGTTATAATCAGATCTGAGTTAAAGAAGATCATCACAAGACCGTGTTTACCACAAAGTGGGGAACATTTTCATATGCTAAAATTCCTTTTGGTTTATCCAATGTAGGGGCAACATTCCAGCGGGTGATGGACATTGCATTCAATGAACTAATCAATAATTTTATTCTAATTTATTTGGATGATCTTAGTATGTTTTCTAAATCTAAGGATGATCATTTTGATCACTTATAAATAGTTTTCAAAAGTGCCAAGAGTTTGGTGTTTCCCTAAATCTGAAGAAATGCGTATTCAGAGTACCGCAAGGCAACCTGTTAGGAAATTTTGTATCTAAGGAAGGAATTTCAATCAACCCCAAATGGGTGAAAGATATCAAGGAACTTCCCCTTCCAGTGAATAAGAAAGGTGTTTTGTCCTTCCTGGGAAAAGTAAATTTTGTTAGCAAGTTTATTTCTGACTTTGCAAGAATAATTAAGCCTATCACCTTGATGTCTAAGAAGGATCAGGCATTCAAGTGGATGACCGAAGCTTGGGAAGCCTTCGAAAAGGTTAAGGAAGCTATTTCCATAGCTTTGATATTGGTTAATCTAGATCTATCTAAGGATTTTGTAATGTATGCATTCAGTAGCAAGTCCAGTATCGTTATTGTCCTAACCCAAAAAGATGATGAAGGAAAAGGGGAACATCCAGTGGTATTCTACTCCCAGACCATGAAGGAATATGAGGCGAATTATAATTTCATCGAAAGGCAGGCCTTTGCAATAATGAAGGGACTTAAAAAGTTATGCCATCTAATTTCCTGCAACAAGGTGTTTGTTTATGTCGCATGTTCTAGTGTGCGCAAATATATCATGGAAGGGGAGATCACAGAAAAAAGAGCTAATTGGATCACCAAGATCCTTGAATATGATGTTGAGGTCAAACCTACTAAAACTATTAGAGGAAGAGGACCATGCAAATACATGACACAAAACGAGGAGATACCAGCTGCAGGGGGCAACTGGAGCTTGTCCTGATAAATGAACCAGAATCAGAGGGTTGCTGGCTGACAGATAGAATGAGGTTTATATGAACAAGAGAGTATCCATCATGTCTCTCATCCCAAAAAAGGAGATACTATCGGCTGCAAAATTGTTGTTATATACTAGTAGAGGGAGTCCTTTTCAAAAGAAATTTCAATGGTCTTCTCCTGTGATGCATTACTTCAGAGCAAGCAAAGAGGATACTTGATGCATTCCACAACAATGTTGCAAGAAAACACTTCTCTGCTAAGACCACCGCCATTAAAATCATGTGCACCGATTAGTATTAGCCTACACTTTTTAATGAATCCCACTCTTTGGTAAAATATTGCAAAAAATGCCAGTTCTTTACTGACAAAAGAAAGAATTATGCAATGCCTCTCAAACCCATAGTGGTGGATGAACTATTTGTGCAATGGGGCCTAGACTTCATTGGTATGATTAACCCAACTTCTAGTGTTAGACACAAGTGGATTTTGACTGCCATAAATTACTTCACAAGATGGATAGAGGTCATTTCGCTTAAAAGTGCAACAGAAACAAAGGTTGTAGATTTCTTCGAAGAGCTAGTGACAAGGTTTGGTCCTCCAAAGACTATCATTTCTAATAATGCTAGAGTTTTCCTAGGCACAAAGTTATGTCACTTTGGATTAACAAATGGCATATTCCTCAAGACATCATCAAATTATTACCAATAGGGAAACGACCTATTAGAGTCAACAAACAAGATCCTAGTTTGACTCCTTAAAAGAATTGGTTCGGAATACCAGAGGGAATGGCATAAAAACCTTCGAGTAGCGCTCTGGGAAAATTGTATAACTCCTAAGCAAGTCCTTAAGACTTTGCCTTATGAGTTGGTATACAGGAAAGAGGTGTTGTTACCTATATCTATGGAGATTATGACACTCCAATTGTTGAAATCCCTCAAGATAGAACAAAATGGTGCCATGGAAGTTTAGCTTGCCGAACTATTAGAAGTACAGGAAAAAAGGGAGAATTCCCTAATAGCCATGACAAACCATCAACAAGTGGTCAAGTGATAGTTTGACAAGAAGGCTTTTGACCATGACCTAAAGTGCGGAGACTTAGTACTGAAGTATAATAAAAGGACTGCTAAGCCAGGTCAACATGGTAAATTTTATATCCTATGGGAGGGTCCCTTTAAAATCATTCGATGCAAGGAGGGTATGTGCAGGATCATCATGGAAAAAATAGGCCCTTAAGTGGCAAAAAATTCAAAAAAATCAGAGTTAGGCAACTTGACATAAAAATTTGAATAAGCTATATTATTTCAAAAATATGTAAGAATAGAATCTGTAGCAAATTGAATGTAGTTTCTAAACTACTAGGTTTGTTTAAAAAAGGAAAATCTATTTGGTGAAAATTAAAATTTCAATGTAATTATTGTAATTAGATTTTAGGGAAAAAAATAAAGTAGGTGTCTATCTAACCACTAACCTGATAAAATGATAATATTTTTTCCTATGTCTTTAGATATAAATGAATGACTCGTAATGCCTCTAAGTCATTTATATATTTTTGTAATTTTTTTTCAAGTAAATAATTAGGTAGAATATTTTTATTTTAACTTTTAAAAATATAAAACTTGTATGTCCCTAACCACCTTAGCGAACAAAACTTCATGAAATTCAATTTTTCTTTTTTTAATCCTATAGTATGCGAAGCGTAGAATGTGATGCATGTTTTGGATTCAAAAAATGTGATACCGTTTGAAAGCTATAGATTTTTTTCAATCAGCCTATCAATCATGACTTCAATTGTAAATTGAATAGAAAATGAATAATAATTACTTATTAAATTCAAAGTAAAGTATAATTTATATCGGTGGAAAGCTGAGAATCTCCTTTAAAAACCCTTTTCATTTCATCAATTTTGGGTAGAAAAATAGTCGTCAACCACATACCCATCATATTTCCACTTTTGGCCCATCATGATCCTACACATACCCAGGAGCATAACACTTTCGAGTTAGATAATATGGAATGGGAACCCTTAGGAATCCTAGTTAATGGGATTCATCTTAACTTGTTTCATTAGGTGTCGAGTTCTATTTTGTACATATGTGAATAGTGCTTTTATTTTATTTCCCTTTCTTTGGCCGGTCTTTTTCGAAATTGGTTTGTGCTTCTGCAAAATTAACCCATTATTACGAAGGGTGGAATAGTGGGATTGCTTTACATAAAACATACCCATGTGCAGAGAAATAAACACATATGTAATAAAAGATCCCATAAAATTGAAATGCAAAATGAAAGAAAGGGCCATGGATTTTTTTATAAAGATATATATCTATTTATATATATTCTTTAGTTTTTACATTACAAAATGGCTGGGGAAGCCATAATACAAAAAGTATACAAATATTCGAGCTATTCTTTCATGTATGCAAAAATGATAGCCTTTTTCAAGCTTATATACAAAACTATAGGGTAGTTGGTCTATGTAACAATAGGAAATAAAGAAAATTGAGAGGCATTTTTAGCAGTAGAGAGGGTTTTCATCCAAGGGCATGAGAGGCAGCAATTGACGCATCAATGGCAGTTTCCACCTCTTCCTCGTCAGTAGGTTCTTTGGTAGTAGAAGCAACATCATTCAGAACAACTGCCATTGGCAAGGGAAACACCAAGTTCCTAAAGTCGATATACCAATCTACGTTGTAAAATGGTATCATGTTGTAACTACAGAACAAGAAGTGCAAGGCCTAGGTAACCCTCTGTTGATGCTCGTCATGTGTCTGAAGGCGAAATCCACTGAGAAATGATAGCCATACAACTACCGCTTCTTCCTCGATATAGCAACAGAGGTTGTTGGCTTGTGACAGACCTACCCCATATGCAGCATGAGCAACAACTTCACCAAGGCCATTTAGGTACTTTTTGGGAAACATTTCCTTGACCAGCTTCAGGATGAGAAGCTTGGAGATGTCAATGTCTAACATAGACACTATGAAGTGGTAACATATATCAGTATTCACATGATACTTGTCCTCGTATTCTATTCAGTCCTTACCCATAACCCATTTTATGGTTATCAAGACCAAGGAATGCTTATTATTGGTCATTCTTTTCAGCTGCCTAATAGAAACCTCCCTTAGGAACATTTTCTGCGACTTATAAGAGGTTAGCCTAATAGGATTATCCATGGTTCTGACACTATGCTTATACCTTTTAGCCAATATTGAAATTTACCTATCACCTATCCTATGAGAAAACTTGCTTTAAACTCTGCTAACAACCTATCACTGCTCAAATACTAAGTATGATTTCCTCACTACTTACCGGCCTATTTATAAAAAAAATGACAAGATGCATGCTAATCCATTTTGAGAAAATGTGATGATAACTAGATGCCAACTTGAAAGACATGCCTATGTTTGCTCACATTTTCCGACCAGTTACATTTGCGGAGGTACAGTTCAATGCATGCTAGATTAATATGGGCTAATTAATTAGCTTTACAAAGGTGGTACTCATCAATAGTAAGTTGCTTGGCCATAGGATTTTGTGTCATCTCACAGGCATTTCCTAGAACCCAAGGAAATATTCATATCTTTTTAGGCTGTGATCGTTTGCCTTGGCCGTAATCATTCCTACTAGGATATTAAATACCAACACATACTAATACATGGTTAGAAAGCAAATTTCCAGCTCAAGTTTCAAGGGAATCACAACATATCACATGGTTTTTGAACACAATAATAAACTCTTGCCACCTCAAAATGACAAGTAGTTCATTTTATATGAATTGCGAAATTAATGGTACATGCCGAATTAAATGCAAAAGACATGCTTTCCTCTACCACCTTGAGAAAAGATAGCCAAATATTGCATGAAAAGGTTTAATGATTCAAAGTCTTTTCACAAACGCTAAAGCTAAAGGTGTAGAGTTGTTTTTTTTTTAGCGTACCCAGAGCCGAGAAAAATTGTAGAGTCCAGAACTCACAGAGGTCTTCATCTAAAGAGAAATGTCAGAGAGTTCATCTCAGCCAATACAAGAGGAAATTGGTCAAGAGATGTTTATAGCCATATGGTCATCTGAAGATGTGTATGTCTATGAGGATTTGGCATATGCTATGCTTGGTATACCAAGTAGGCTGAAGAGGGCCTATACAATAGAGCTAACTAGGCCTAAAGATTGTAGAAACAAGAAAAGGGTTGAGGAGAAATGGGATAATATCTATGATCCACGGCTCACAAAAAAATCTAAATCCTTAAGGGAAGCAACCTGTGCAAGGTTGATGACACCAAAGGTGGACACATCTAATACAATGAAGATTTGGTACAATGGTCTTCCATAATACATGGTCCTGCTGGTGCACTACTACCCCAAGATAGTTGACGCTGCCATCCAGTATTATAACCCTAACACCTGTTACATCGAGGGCTGAAACTTAAGAGTTAACATCACCCCACAGGTCATTTGGCATATGCTCTGCATCCCAGAACCAAGTAAAAGAAGAGAGAAAATTGAGTCCTTTAACCCTAGCAAAGGAGAAAAAACATGGATGGTGATGAAAAAGAACTCAGATTTCTTGTTGGAGGAGATTGGTAAGAAAGGAATCCTAG